>CAUYUJ010013492.1:229676-442534 GCA_963575745.1 Prorocentrum cordatum
CGCGTCCGCGCGCGGTGCGTTCTGACTTGTCCAAAATAGTACGGTCGTCACGCTGCCTTGGAACCTACAGCGAACCATTAGCGCTGACCGATTGCATGTCCAAGTCATGATGGGCACAGGTGTGCGTTTCGCTCGATGGGCAGTTCAAAGCGCCCCATGCGCGCGGGCGCGCGTGGACCGCTGTGCACTGCCCAGACAAGCGCAGGCGGGCACGCCCCCTTGAAAAATAAGAATGAACCCTGGGCGGTGGCCGACTGGATTTCCATGCTAACATGGGTCATGCGTCATGTTTCGTGGTATAATGAAACCAGCACACACCACGCGCGCGTTCGCGCGCGGAGCGTTGCGAACTGCGTAGAGCGATGAAAACTTCATGTTGGCTTGGAACCACAGTGAACCTTGACCGCTGACTGATTGGATCGATCAGGGAACATCGGCAAGTACGCATGGTCTCCACGATGGACATACAGAACGCCCCGCGCGCGCGTGGAGCGGCGCGCAGTGCCCAGACAGCCTTGGAAACGAGAAGGAACTTTTAGCTGTGACCGATCGGGTTTTCAAGTTAGCATGGGTTGAAGTGCGCGCTACGTACAATGAAGAATTCAGAACACTCAACGCGCGCGGGCGCGCGCTGAGCGTTGCGAAGTGTCGAAAGGAATGCAGTCGCCCTGCTGCCCTGGAAACTGAGGCGAGGTCATCGTGGTGCCCAATTGGATTTCCAAATTAACAGTGGTTTTGGCGTGCGTTCCCTACGGCATATAATACACAACGCTCCGCGCGGACGCGTGTGGAGTTCTGCGAAGTGTCCAAGATCGCAACAGAAATCGCCATGCCCCCGTTGAAACTACATCGAACCCGTGGTGGTGATTGGTTAAATTTCCTGGTGAACATCAGTTTTGGTGTGTGCGTGCGTTTGTTTTAGTCGCGGACCGCCGCGCGCCTGGGGAATGCGCCCGGATCGACCAGCCGGCCCATCTGCTTCCACATTATCAGTGGCGTGGTTGCACGCTTCGTCCTAAGTGCGGTTTTTGTTTGCCCTGAGACCACCTTCTCGCACCCTCCTTCTTGCTTTCTCATTTTATTTCTTTCACGTGCATCACCACCACCACCACGCCATCATCATCACTAGCACCATCCCACCATGATCACAGGCCACCACCATCACCACGCCATGTGTTCACATTCGCCATCATCATCAGATCACCATCGTCTTCAACATCCCATCAGGATCATCGACCGTCAGAAGCATCGATCATGTTTTCGCGCGAGAGTTCCGTTTTTGAGCGAATGTGGAGGAAGTGTTGAGCGGGAACCCCCTCCATTTGGGGCCCCAAGATCACGTTATTATTCCGAGCGGGCCATCCACATCCTGCAGCCGTCATAATTTCTAGGCCTTTGATGTTTGCATCCGGACTAAATCTCGAGCGGGAGCCTCGTCTTTCAGTAAACATGAAGGAAGTCTCGAGCGGGGGGCCCTTCCTTCTGGGACCGCCAGATCATGTTATTGACCCGACGGGGTCATCCAGATCCTCGAATTGTCGCCACGTTTGAAGTCCAAGTCCCGAATGTTGATGATTATTCGAGCGGGAATTTCGTCGTGCATTGAATATGGAAGATTTCTCGAGCGGGCCCCCTTCTTTGTATAGAACCGCCATATCGCGTTATCCATCCGAGCGGGCCATCCAGATGCGGTTAGCGTTGTCAGGCTTAGCGCGCAAATGACGACAGTCTCAAGCGGTAGCCCCGTTTTCCTTGCGTGGCCGCCAGATCAAGTTACCAATCCGAGCGGGCCACCCAGATCCTGCAACTGTCATCGTTCTGGGTTTGAATACGCGGGGAATCTGAGGCGGTGGCCCCGTCTCTGGGTACATCGCGAGGACAACTCGAGCGGGAACACCCTCCTTGTGGCGCCACCAGATTACTTTCTTAATCCGAGCGGGTCATCCACATTCTGCAATTGTCCCAACGGTTTGCTCCCGCGTCCCAGCGGCCTGCGGGGTTGTCCCAACGCCTTGGCCCGCGGGGTTACCCCAGCAGTTTCGCGATCTGGCCATTTGAAAACGCGCCCGCGCTGGCCGAGGCGGCGGCGACGCCACGGAAAATGGCATGCTTTGGTCAGATGGAAAGGGAGGCACACGAAGGGAGGAGGCAGGAAGAGGACAAGGAAACAGAAAAGGAGGGGGAGTGGGACAAGAAGGAAAAGGAGGAGGAGGAGGAGGAAAAGGAGGAGACGGAAGAAACGGATACGGAAGAAAAAGAGGAGGAGGATATACATAAGACGGCTTAAGGAGGGGAGGAGGACGAGGAAGAGGAGAAGGAGGAGGAGGAGGAGGAAGAACCCAAGAAAACGATAGAAGAAGGCGGAAGGCTTCCGCCAGGGCGAGGAGGAAAGGGCGACGGGCAAGCTGAACAGCCTCTCGTGGGAGGGGGTCCGACCGTCGGTGTGATTATTGTTCGGCCCCCGCGCAGTAACCTCCTCTTCTTCCCTTTTTTCCACCCTTCGTCGTTATCTGCATCCTCATATTCATTGCATACCCATCACCACAAGCACACTTTCATTAGCAACAACCATCACCAAAGCATCATCCTGATCATGACCAGCATCCCATCATGATCATCGGCCACCGCCACCATTACGGCACAGCATGGTCGTCGATCACCATAACCATCGGGCATGGTTTCGAACGGGAGCAGGGAGCCCCTTCCTTATGGGGCCGCCAGACCACGTTATTAATTTGACCAGCCTTCCAGATCTTGCAGTCGTCGTCGCGCTTGGGCCCTTAAGGCTTGAATTTGGAGGAAATCTCGAGCGGGAGCCCCACCCAATGGGGCCGCCGAGTCATAGAATTTGCCCGAAATGGCTATCCAGACTCTGCAACTGTCGTCATTGTTGAATTCCTGAGGCCTGAATATGGAAGAAGTCTCGAGCGGTCGCCCCATCCCCAAAAAAGGCCGGCATATCACCTTATTACTACGGGCGGGTCATCCCGAACTTATATCCGTCGGCATTTGGGGCTTCAACATGGACGAATATTCGAGCGGGAACACCCTCCCTGTGGTGCCGCCAGATGACGTTACTAATCCGAGCGTGTCGCCCACACTTTGCAAGTGTCATCGCGCCCCAGCGGCCCACGGGGTTGTCCCAACGCCTTGGCCGCGGGGGGGTACCCCAGCAGTTTCGCGATCTGGCCATTGGAGAACGCGCCCGTGCTGGCCGACGCGGCGGCGACGCCGCGGAAAATCGGCATGCGTGCCTTGGCCAGATGGAAGGGGAAGTAAGAGAGGAGGCAGGAGGAGGACAACGAGATTGAATAGGGGGACGACGGGGAAAGGAATAATTGGAGGAGGAGGAGGAAGAAGAAGAAGAAGAGGAACAAAAAGAGAAGGAACAGGAGGAGGAGGGACAAACAAAGAAAATGAGGAGGGAGATACAAGAAAAAGGAGGAGGACGACGACGACAAAGAGGAGGGTAAGGAAGAGGCCAATCAGAAGGCGGCCTCCGCCAGGGCGAATTGCAAATTCGACACATGCTCGTGGGGGGTCGTCCCACCGTCGGACATATTTACGGGCCCGATCCAGGCCCTCAGAGGGTGTTTTGTAAAGGCCGACTTGGGTATTTCTAGACGCTTCGCGTATCCCCACCAGCCCATCCAGAAACGATGTCCATGCGAGTTGAGAGGTGATCAGGGAAATGTGGGAGCAAAGGGGGGACGGCCGAACCGTGTGAAGGAGAGAGGGGGCGAAGGATAAAATTGGATGGGTGGATATGAGGGAGTAGGGGGAAGGAGGGTGAAGACGACGAGGAGGAGGAGGAGGAGGCGGAAGGGGAAGAGGAGGAGGAGGAGAAGGGATAGGAGGAGGAAGGAGGAGGAGTGGGTTGTGGGTCATAGTGTTCGCTGGGATGTTGCAGGAGGCCTCTCGGGGGCCTCGTGGCGGCAGTTAGTTCTGAGGCCTTTCAGGGGGGCGGATTTGGGCGCCTTAGGCCTCTTAGAGTGTCGCTGGGGAGCTTCCGGGCGTGCGGGTCACATTCCAACCAGAGCGGCCACTCTACAAACAGATGGGGCACTTTACAACCAACATGGGTTTTCCCACCAGGGCACTTTACAACCAGGAAGGCCATATTACAACCAGGAAGGCCATATTACAACCATTGAGACATGTTCAACCAATTCCGAAATATCCGTAGGTCCACGTGAGGGAGAAAATTCGCTCTCTGAAGCGTGTTGGTTGTAAAGTGACTCGTCTGAAGCGAGAATCTGTGAAGTGGCGGATTCCTAATGGGATCCAAAAGGAAACCTATTAGAATCGAGTGGCACCGTTCCCACTGGGATCCTGTTGGCATCAGATGAATCCATCTTGTTGGCATCAGATGAATCCCATCTGGTATCCAACACGATTCCTCGCTATGGGGCCTACGGGTGTCCTATTAGAATCCGATAGGGAGTCTTCCTGTTGAAACCTTGTGGGGTCCTTTCTAATGGAAACCAGCTTGGAACCCCAAAGAATTACAATCGAGGAACTTTCCTATTGGGATGCTGGGGGAAACGCACTGGGGTACCAGACGGAAGCCCGTTGGGGATCTTTTGGGGTTCTCTTTCGAAAACAATAGGAACAGCTTCTCTTGCAAATCCCATCGGAACCATATTGGCGAATACGGGGAACATCGCACTGGAATACAATCGGAATTATTCCTTTTTGATCCTTACGGGCACATTATGATCTCATCACGGCCCTACTTTAACCCAACGAGGACTTGTCCTCTTTGAATCATACTGTGCTCCGATTGGTGTCATATTGTTATCTCTGTGGTATCCAAAAAGAACTATTGGAACCCAATTGACTTCCAATCGGGATCCTCCCGCGACAGGCTGGTGACAGGCAAAAAAAAAGGTCTGAATGTACATCGCTTTGTTGGAGCGTCAGAACCTCAGCCTGAAAATATTGCTTCTTTTGGCAATAGTGCAGACGCAGAAGAACACGCGCGCCCCCAGGAGGGCGGAAATGTCGCCAAGAAGTCGTTGGTCAAATTCTGGCCAGTACATTTGGATTTCAAGAAGTGTTTTGCATCATAGACATGTTTTGCCCTCGCGCCTGATCGTCCGGCGAAGACAAAACTGTATGTTTTCGCATGTGCGGAAACATGCGTACCCAAAAGCGGACATGTGGCAAAAAATCCGCAGTACATGTCTAGCCAATGCATGTCAGTTTCAAATGTGGGCATTACGGAAGCACGTGCACCCAAGACAGCGGAAATGTGCGCAAGACATCGTTGATTCAATTATAGCTAATACATGCGCGTTTCTTGCTCTGGCGTGCCTGGTGTTCTGCGAGAGAGGGTGCGAGGGCGCCGTTGCGACCGTATGTTGCGTTAGTGCTCAAGCTTTTCGAGGTGCCCTCATGCCTGGGCTCCGCTCCGGGGTTCAGCTCTTGGGCACCGTCACTCAAGTCTGACCGCATATTCGTGGCGATCGGTTCTGTGCCCCCCCGCCCTGGCTGCCGATTCCGAACTGCCCCTCGGAGCCGCGGGCCTGGAGTCTGAAGTGCCCGAGCTAGCCGTGCCCCTCGGTGATTCAACACTCGGGGATCCGCTGCGGCTACGGCGTGGACCCCGCCCATGGTGCGATGGGTTGTGGTGGCGAAATGGCCCGCGCTTGCGGCTCCACGGGTTGGTGCGAGAGGTCTTCGGTTGCTCAATGGCACGCTCGACCACGACGTGTACGAAGAGAACTTCAGCGGGGACAGCCTCAGCGCATTGGGCGTTCGGTTCGCCAGGGCCCGACGGGGTCGAGGCGGGCCTGACCTTGGGAAGGATGGCGGCTTCAGGCTGAGGCTCACCGCTGGGATGGAGACCGTTGCCCTGTCAGCCGCGGCGATAGTGGCGGACGAAACCTGCGAGGGCACCGCTGGTTCGGTAACCGAGTTGCTGACAAATCGCGGCGCTGCTGGCCTCGGCGGAGCTGGAGGCGCTGCCGCTCTGGTCGGTGCGGGGCGAGGCCGGGGGCTCGAGCCCAGAGTCGTTGCGGAAAGGGCTGCTGCCTACTCCCGCTTGGGCGCCCGGGCGCCTGCGTCGGTGGGCGGAGCTCTGGCAGCGGCGGCGGGCTTGCCGCTCTTCGTTCATCCTGCTAGCCCGGAGTGGGCGATGACAGAGTCGACGGCCGCGGGTGGTCAGGAGACTGCCTCTACCTTCTGCAAGACCAGGCTGCTTGGAGACGACTCGGAGGTCATGCGGACAGATCGCGAGCGGATCGGGGCCACGCGCTTCTCGATGACTTTGCATCTGTACGCTGGGCCAGAGGCATGGCGATGCTCGGGCGCCTGGTGCCTTACTCGCATCGCCCGCCGCCGACGCGCGCCGCGGGGGCGCCCTGGACTGTTCAAGAGACAGGGCCACTAGACAAGCACGGACTACGGGGGGGCACGCTACGAGAGCATCGCACGGATGATCGACTTCGCGGAGCTCTGGGGCCCAGTGAACCTGGGGGCTGGAGTCAAAGGCGAGATCGCGATTCAGCAGGTGCAGTTGCACGAGCACGCGCACGCGAGGGAGGCGGAGTGGCCCTCGGGAAGGGGGCCCCCGCCTCGGAGGGAGACAGGAGCGAGAAGGGCCAGGGGCAGGTTCGAATGACGGGGCGCTCGCGTAAATTGACCGGGGTCCTTTCGAATTTGTTTCGCAAATATTATTGGGAATCTCTTTCAAATTAAAATCCGACCTCCATCCCTCCAAACTCCGCCGCAGGCGCCCTGACTAATAATAGCAATTCCAAATTGCGGCAGTACCCCCAAATTGGAGGCATGCCCCCTGGATTTGCCCAGGACCCCCCAGGAATCTTAGGGGCCCTGACGGATGATGATGGATTCTGCTGGTTTCCTCCCTGGACGCTCTCTTGGAGCCGTTTCGGGCCTTTTGGGAAGCCGCTTGGGCCGTCTCGAGGCCATCTTAGGTCGTGTTGCGTGTTGGGCCGTCTTGAATCGGTCTTGGGCAATCCTGGTGGCCCTGGTGGCCTGTTTGGGCTGGGTGGCAGTCATGTTGGATTCCTCGGAGGGCGCCAGGGGCATGTCTCGGCGCCGCATTTTGGACACCATCTGGTATTTGGAATCCAGATGATTGGCACCTTGGATTCCTCGGAGGGTGCCGGGCCATGTCTCGGACATGGCCCGGCGCCGTTCGGCGCCGCATGTCCGTGCATGTCTCGGTGGCAGTCATTTTGGATTCCTCGGAGGGCGCCGAATGGAAAACGTATTGAGTGGCAATGCATCGCCTCATGTTGAGGCCCAGAACGCAAGTGAAACAATTGGTTTTTCTCAACCAGCTTTCTGGTGACCCCCCCCTTCGTGGGTCACCTGGTGTGCTTGCGCCGTATCGAAAAAAAACATTGAGTGGCAGTGCGTCGCCTCATGTTGAGGCCCAGAATGCAAGTGAAACAGTGGGTTTTTCTCAACCAGTTTTCTGGTGACCCCCCCCCTGGTGGGTCACCCAGTGTGCTTGCGCCGCATGGAAAACGCATTGAGTGGCAATGCCTCGCCTCATGTTGAGGCCTAGAATGCAAGTGAAACAATGGGTTTTCCTCAACCAGTTTTCTGGTGACCCACCCCTTCGTGGGTCACCTGGTGCGCATGCGCCGCATGGCAAACATATTGACTGGCAGTGCGTCGCCACATGACGAGGCCCAGGACGCAGGTGAAACATTTTGTTTTTCTCAGCCACTTTTCTGGTGACCCACCCCTTCGTGGGTCACCTGGTGTGCTTGCGCCGCATGGAAAACGTATTGAGTGGCAATGCATCGCCTCATGTTGAGGCCCAGAATGCAAGTGAAACAGTGGGTTTTTCTCAACCAGTTTTCTGGTGACCCACCCCTTCGTGGGTCACCTGGTGTGCTTGCGCCGCATGGAAAACGCATTGAGTGGCAATGCATCGCCTCATGTTGAGGCCCAGAATGCAAGTGAAACAATGGGTTTTTCTCAACCAGTTTTCTGGTGATCCACCCCTTCGTGGGTCACCTGGTGTGCTGTCAACGTACCGAAAACGCATTGAGTGGCAGTGCGTCGCCTCATGACGAGGCCCAGGATGCAAGTGAAACAATTGGTTTCTCTCAACCAGTTTTCTTGTGACCCACCCCTTCGGGGGTCACCCAGTGTGCTTGCGCCGTATGGCAAACGTATTGAGTGGCAATGCATCGCCTCATGACGAGGCCCAGAATGCAAGTGAAACACTTGTTTTTTCTCAGCCAGTTTTCTGGTGACCCACCCGCTCGTGGGCCACGTGGTGTGCTTGCGCCGTATGGCCAACATATTGAGTGGCAGTGCATCGCCACATGACGAGGCCCAGAATGCAGGTGAAACAAGTGGTTTTTCTCAACCAGTTTTCTGGTGGCCCACCCCTTCGTGGGTCACCTGGTGTGCTTGCGCCGTATGGAAAACGCATTGAGGGGCAGTGTGTCGCTTCATGCTGAGGCCCAGGATGCAGGTGAAACAATTGGTTTTTCTCAACCAGTTTTCTGGTAACCCACCCCTTCGTGGGTCACCTGGTGTGCTTGCGCCGCATGGAAAACGTATGGAGTGGCAATGCATCGCCTCACGTTGAGGCCCAGGATGCAGGTGAAACAATGGGTTTCTCTCAACCAGTTTTCTGGTGACCCACCCCTTCGTGGGTCATCTGGGGTGCTTGCGCCGCATGGGAAACGTATTGGGTGGCAGTGCGTCGCCTGATGACGAGGCCCAGGATGCAGGTGAAACAAATTGTTTTTCTCAATCAGTTTTCTGGTGACCCACCCGTTCGTGGGTCACCCGGTGTGCTTGCGCATTCTGGGCCTCCTGACGAGGCCCAGAATGCAAGTGAAACAGTTGGTTTTTCTCAACCAGTTTTCTGGTGACCCACCCCTTCGTGGGTCACCTGGTGTGCTTGCGCCGTATGGAGAACGTATGGAGTGGCAATGCATCGCCTCATGACGAGGCCCAGAATGCAAATGAAACAATTGGTGTTTCTCAACCAGTTTTCTGGTGACCCACCCCTTCGTGGGTCACCTGGTGTGCTTGCGCCGTATCGAGAACGCATTGAGTGGCAGTGCGTCGCCTCATGTTGAGGCCCAGAAGGCAAGTGCAACAATTGGTTTTTCTCAACCCGTTTTCTGGTGACCTACCCCTTCGTGGGTCACCCGGTGTGCTTGCGCCGCATGGAAAACGTATTGAGTGGCGATGCATCGCATCATGTTGACGCCCAAAAAGCAAGTGAAACAAGTGGTTTTTCTCAACCACTTTGCTGGTGACCCACGCCTTCGTGGGTCACCTGGTGTGCTTGCGCCGTATGGAAAACGCATTGAGGGGCAGTGTGTCGCTTCATGCTGAGGCCCAGGATGCACGTGAAACAATTGGTTTTTCTCAACCAGTTTTCTGGTGACCCACCCCTTCGTGGGTCACCTGGTGTGCTTGCGCCGGATGGAAAACGCATCGAGTGGCAATGCATCGCCTCATGTTGAGGCCCAGAATGCAAGTGGAACAATTGGTTTTCTCAACCAGTTTTCTGGTGATCCACCCCTTCGTGGGTCACCTGGTGTGCTTGCGCCGTATGGAAAACGTATTGAGTGGCAATGCATCGCCTCATGTTGAGGCCCAGAATGCAAGTGAAACAATTTGTTTTCCTCAAACAGTTTTCTGGTGACCCACCCCTTCGTGGGTCACCTGGTGTGCTTGCGCCGTATGGAAAACGCATTGAGTGGCAGTGCGTCGCCTCATGTTGAGGCCCAGGATGCACGTGAAACAATTGGTTTTTCTCAACCAGTTTTCTGGTGACCTACCCCTTCGTGGGTCAATTGGTGTGCTTGCGCCGCATGGAAAACGTATTGGGTAGCAATGCCTCGCCTCATGTTGAGGGCCAGAATGCAAGTGAAACAATTGGTTTTTCTCAACCAGCTTTCTGGTGACCCAACCATTCGTGGGTCACCTGGTGTGCTTGCGCCGTATGGGAAACGTATTGAGTGGCAGCGCATCGCTTCATGACGAGGCCCAGAATGCAGGTGAAACAATTGGTTTTTCTCCACCAGTTTTCTGGTGACCCACCCCTTCGTGGGTCACCTGGTGTGCTTGCGCCGTATGGAAAACGCATGGAGTGGCAATGCGTCGCCTCATGCTGAGGCCCAGAATGCGAGTGAAACAGCTGGTTTTTCTCAAACAGTTTTCTGGTGACCCACCTCTTCGTGGGTCACCTGGTGTGCTTGCGCCCTATGGAAACGTGTTGAGTGGCAATGCGTCGCCTCAGGTTGAGGCCCAGAATGCAAGTGTAACAGTTTGTTTTCTCAACCAGTTTTCTCGTGACCCACCCCTTCGTGGTCACCTGGTGTGCTGTCGCCGTATCGAAAACGCATTGAGTGGCAGTGCGTCGCCACATGCCGAGGCCCAGAATGCAAGTGAAACAATTGGTTTTTATCCACCAGTTTTCTGGTGACCCACCCCTTCGTGGGTCACCTGGTGTGCTTGCGCCGCATGGAAAACGCATCGAGTGGCAATGCATCGCCTCATGTTGAGGCCCAGAATGCAAGTGAAACAAACGGTTTTTCTCAACCCGTTTTCTTGTGACCCACCCCTTCGTGGGTCACCTGGTGCGCTTGCGCCGTATGGAAAACGTATTGAGTGGCAATGCGTCGTTTCATGTTGAGGCCCAGAATGCAAGTGAAATAATTTGCGTTTCTCAACCAGTTTTCTGCTGACCCACCCCGTCGTGGGTCACCTGGTGCGCTTGCGCCGTATCGAAAACGCATTGAGTGGCAGTGCGTCGCGTCATGTTGAGGCCCACAATGCAAGTGAAACAATTGTTTTTTCTCAACCAGTTGTCTGGTGACCGCCCCCTTTCGTGGGTCACCTGGTGTGCTGGGGCCGTATGGCAAACGTATTGAATGGCAATGCTTCGCCTTATGTTGAGGCCCAGGATGCTAATGAAACAATTGGTTTTTGTCAACCATTTTTCTGGTGACCCACCCCTTTCGTGGGTCACCTGGTGTGCTTGCGCCGTACGTATGGGAAACGTATTGAGTGGCAGTGCGTCGTCTCATGACGAGGCCCAGGATGCAGGTGAAACATTTTTTTTCTCAACCAGTTTTCTGGTGACCCACGAAAGGTCACCTGGTGTGCTTGCGCCGTATCGGAAACGCTTTGAGTGGCAGTGCGTCGCCTCATGTTAAGACCCAGAATGCAAGTGAAATAATTGATTTGTCCTTACCTGTTTTCTGGTGACCCACCCCTTCGTGGGTCATCTGGGGTGCTTGCGCCGTATGGGAAACGTATTGGGTGGCAGTGCGTCGCCTGATGACGAGGCCCAGGATGCACGTGAAACAAATTGTTTTTCTCAATCAGTTTTCTGGTGACCCACCCGTTCGTGGGTCACCCGGTGTGCTTGCGCATTCTGGGCCTCCTGACGAGGCCCAGAATGCAAGTGAAACAGTTGGTTTTTCTCAACCAGTTTTCTGGTGACACACCCCTTCGTGGGTCACCTGGTGTGCTTGCGCCGTTTGGAGAACGTATGGAGTGGCAATGCATCGCCTCATGACGAGGCACAATCGGTGTTTCTCAACCAGTTTTCTGGTGACCCACCCCTTTCGTGGGTCACCTGGTGTGCTTGCGCCGTATCGAGAACGCATTGAGTGGCAGTGCGTCGCCTCATGTTGAGGCCCAGAAGGCAAGTGAAACAATTGGTTTTTCTCAACCCGTTTTCTGGTGACCTACCCCTTCGTGGGTCACCCGGTGTGCTTGCGCCGCATGGAAAACGTATTGAGTGGCGATGCATCGCATCATGTTGACGCCCAGAAAGCAAGTGAAACAATTGGTTTTTCTCAACCAGTTTGCTGGTGACCCACGCCTTCGTGGGTCACCTGGTGTGCTTGCGCCGTATGGCAAACATATTGAGTGGCAGTGCATCGCTTCATGACGAGGC
Organism: Prorocentrum cordatum; assembly: GCA_963575745.1. Classification (NCBI taxonomy): domain Eukaryota; class Dinophyceae; order Prorocentrales; family Prorocentraceae; genus Prorocentrum; species Prorocentrum cordatum. The sequence continues at coordinate 241,597 of CAUYUJ010013492.1, forward strand.
CCAGGATGCAGGTGAAACAATTGTTTTTTCTCCACCAGTTTTCTGGTGACCCACCCCTTTCGTGGGTCACCTGGTGTGCTTGCGCCGTATGGAAAACGCATTGAGTGGCAATGCGTCGCCTCATGTTGAGGCCCAGAACGCATGTGAAACAATTGGTTTTTCTCAACCAGTTTTCTGGTGACCCACCCCTTTCGTGGGTCACCTGGTGTGCTTGCGACGTATCGAAATCGCATTGAGTGGCAATGCCTCGCCTCATGTTGAGGCCCACAACGCAAGTGAAACAAGTGGTTTTTCTCAACCAGTTTTCTGGTGACCCACCCCTTCGTGGGTCACCTGGTGTGCTTGCGCCGTATGGAAAACGCATTGAGGGGCAGTGTGTCGCTTCATGCTGAGGCCCAGGATGCACGTGAAACAACTGGTTTTTCTCAACCAGTTTTCTGGTGACCCACCCCTTCGTGGGTCACCTGGTGTGCTTGCGCCGCATGGAAAACGTATGGAGTGGCAATGCATCGCCTCACGTTGAGGCCCAGGATGCAGGTGAAACAATTGGTTTCTCTCAACCAGTTTTCTGGTGACCCACCCCTTCGTGGGTCATCTGGGGTGCTTGCGCCGTATGGGAAACGTATTGGGTGGCAGTGCGTCGCCTGATGACGAGGCCCAGGATGCAGGTGAAACAAATTGTTTTTCTCAATCAGTTTTCTGGTGACCCACCCGTTCGTGGGTCACCCGGTGTGCTTGCGCATTCTGGGCCTCCTGACGAGGCCCAGAATGCAAGTGAAACAGTTGGTTTTTCTCAACCAGTTTTCTGGTGACACACCCCTTCGTGGGTCACCTGGTGTGCTTGCGCCGTATGGAGAACGTATGGAGTGGCAATGCATCGCCTCGTGACGAGGCCCAGAATGCAAGTGAAACAGTTGGTGTTTCTCCACCAGTTTTCTGGTGACCCACCCCTTCGTGGGTCACCTGGTGTGCTTGCGCCGTATCGAGAATGCATTGAGTGGCAGTGCGTCGCCTCATGTTGAGGCCCAGAAGGCAAGTGAAACAATTGGTTTTTCTCAACCCGTTTTCTGGTGACCTACCCCTTCGTGGGTCACCCGGTGTGCTTGCGCCGCATGGAAAACGTATTGAGTGGCGATGCATCGCATCATGTTGACGCCCAGAAAGCAAGTGAAACAATTGTTTTTTCTCTACCAGTTTGCTGGTGACCCACGCCTTCGTGGGTCACCTGGTGTGCTTGCGCCGTATGGCAAACATATTGAGTGGCAGCGCATCGCCTCATGACGAGGCCCAGGATGCAGGTGAAACAATTGTTTTTTCTCCATTAGTTTTCTGGTGACCCACCCCTTCGTGGGTCACCTGGTGTGCTTGCGCCGGATGGAAAACGCATCGAGTGGCAATGCATCGCCTCATGTTGAGGCCCAGAATGCAAGTGAAACAGTTGGTTTTCTCAACCAGTTTTCTGGTGATCCACCCCTTCGTGGGTCACCTGGTGTGCTTGCGCCGTATGGAAAACGTATTGAGTGGCAATGCATCGCCTCATGTCGAGGCCCAGAATGCAAGTGAAACAATTGGTTTTCCTCAAACAGTTTTCTGGTGACCCACCCCTTCGTGGGTCACCTGGTGTGCTTGCGCCGTATCGGAAACGCATTGAGTGGCAATGCGTCGCCTCATGTTGAGGCCCAGGATGCACGTGAAACAATTGGTTTTTCTCCACCAGTTTTCTGGTGACCTACCCCTTCGTGGGTCAATTGGTGTGCTTGCGCCGCATGGAAAACGTATTGGGTGGCAATGCCTCGCCTCCTGTTGAGGGCCATAATGCAAGTGAAACAATTGGTTTTTCTCAACCAGCTTTCTGGTGACCCAACCATTCGTGGGTCACCTGGTGTGCTTGCGCCGTATGGGAAACGTATTAAGTGGCATCGCATCGCCTCATGACGAGGCCCAGAATGCAGGTGAAACAATTGGTTTTTCTCCACCAGTTTTCTGGTGACCCACCCCTTCGTGGGTCACCTGGTGTGCTTGCGCCGTATGGAAAACGCATTGAGTGGCAATGCGTCGCCTCATGCTGAGGCCCAGAATGCGAGTGAAACAGTCGGTTATTCTCAAACAGTTTTCTGGTGACCCACCCCTTCGTGGGTCACCTGGTGTGCTTGCGCCGTATGGAAACGTATTGAATGGCAATGCGTCGCCTCAGGTTGAGGCCCAGAATGCAAGTGTAACAATTTGTTTTCTCAACCAGTTTTCTCGTGACCCACCCCTTCGTGGTCACCTGGTGTGCTGTCGCCGTATCGAAAACGCATTGAGTGGCAGTGCGTCGCCACATGCCGAGGCCCAGAATGCAAGTGAAACAGTTGGTTTTTATCCACCAGTTTTCTGGTGACCCACCCCTTCGTGGGTCACCTGGTGTGCTTGCGCCGCATGGAAAACGCATCGAGTGGCAATGCATCGCCTCATGTTGAGGCCCAGAATGCAAGTGAAACAAACGGTTTTTCTCAACACGTTTTCTTGTGATCCACCCCTTCGTGGGTCACTAGGTGCGCTTGCGCCGTATGGAAAACGTATTGAGTGGCAATGCGTCGTTTCATGTTGAGGCCCAGAATGCAAGTGAAATAATTTGCGTTTCTCAACCAGTTTTCTGCTGACCCACCCCGTCGTGGGTCACCTGGTGCGCTTGCGCCGTATCGAAAACGCATTGAGTGGCAGTGCGTCGCATCATGTTGAGGCCCACAATGCAAGTGAAACAATTGTTTTTTCTCAACCAGTTGTCTGGTGACCGCCCCCTATCGTGGGTCACCTGGTGTGCTGGGGCCGTATGGCAAACGTATTGAATGGCAATGCTTCGCCTTATGTTGAGGTCCAGGATGCTAATGAAACAATTGGTTTTTGTCAACCATTTTTCTGGTGACCCACCCCCTTCGTGGGTCACCTAGTGTGCTTGTGCCGTACGTATGGGAAACGTATTGAGTGGCAGTACGTCGTCTCATGACGAGGCCCAGGATGCAGGTGAAACAATTTGTTTTTCTCAACCAGTTTCCTGGTGACCCACCCCTTCGTGGGTCACCTGGTGTGCTTGCGCCGTATCGGAAACGCTTTGAGTGGCAGTGCGTCGCCTCATGTTAAGACCCAGAATGCAAGTGAAATAGTTGATTTTTCCCTACCTGTTTTCTGGTGACCCACCCCTTCGTGGATCATCTTGGGTGCTTGCGCCGTATGGGAAACGTATTGGGTGGCAGTGCGTCGCCTGATGACGAGGCCCAGGATGCAGGTGAAACAAATTGTTTTCTCAATCAGTTTTCTGGTGACCCACCCGTTCGTGGGTCACCCGGTGTGCTTGCGCATTCTGGGCCTCCTGACGAAGCCCAGAATGCAAGTGAAACAGTTGGTTTTTCTCAACCAGTTTTCTGGTGACACACCCCTTCGTGGGTCACCTGGTGTGCTTGCGCCGTGAGGAAAACGTATTGAGTGGCAATGCATCGCCTCATGTCGAGGCCCAGAATGCAAGTGAAACAATTGGTTTTCCTCAAACAGTTTTCTGGTGACCCACCCCTTCGTGGGTCACCTGGTGTGCTTGCGAAGTATCGAGAACGCATTGAGTGGCAGTGCGTCGCCTCATGTTGAGGCCCAGAAGGCAAGTGAAACAATTGGTTTTTCTCAACCCGTTTTCTGGTGACCTACCCCTTCGTGGGTCACCCGGTGTGCTTGCGCCGCATGGAAAACGTATTGAGTGGCGATGCATCGCATCATGTTGACGCCCAGAAAGCAAGTGAAACAATTGGTTTTTCTCAACCAGTTTGCTGGTGACCCACGCCTTCGTGGGTCACCTGGTGTGCTTGCGCCGTATGGCAAACATATTGAGTGGCAGTGCGTCGCCTCATGACGAGGCCCAGGATGCAGGTGAAACACTTGTTTTTTCTCCACCAGTTTTCTGGTGACCCACCCCTTCGTGGGTCACCTGGTGTGCTTGCGCCGGATGGAAAACGCATCGAGTGGCAATGCATCGCCTCATGTTGAGGCCCAGAATGCAAGTGAAACAAGTGGTTTTCTCAACCAGTTTTCTGGTGATCCACCCCTTCGTGGGTCACCTGGTGTGCTTGCGCCGTATGGAAAACGCATTGAGTGGCAATGCGTCGCCTCATGTCGAGGCCCAGAATGCAAGTGAAACAATTGGTTTTCCTCAAACAGTTTTCTGGTGACCCACCCCTTCGTGGGTCACCTGGTGTGCTTGCGCCGTATGGAAAACGCATTGAGTGGCAGTGCGTCGCCTCATGTTGATGCCCAGGATGCACGTGAAACAATTGGTTTTTCTCTACCAGTTTTCTGGTGACCTACCCCTTCGTGGGTCAATTGGTGTGCTTGCGCCGCATGGAAAACGTATTGGGTGGCAATGCCTCGCCTCATGTTGAGGGCCATAACGCAAGTGAAACAATTGGTTTTTCTCAACCAGCTTTCTGGTGACCCAACCATTCGTGGGTCACCTGGTGTGCTTGCGCCGTATGGGAAACGTATTGAGTGGCAGCGCGTCGCCTCATGACGAGGCCCAGAATGCAGGTGAAACAGTTGATTTTTCTCCACCAGTTTTCTGGTGACCCACCCCTTCGTGGGTCACCTGGTGTGCTTGCGGCGTATGGAAAACCCATTGAGTGGCAATGCGTCGCCTCATGCTGAGGCCCAGAATGCGAGTGAAACAGTTGGTTTTTCTCAAACAGTTTTCTGGTGACCCACCCCTTCGTGGGTCACCTGGTGTGCTTGCGCCGTATGGAAACGTACTGAGTGGCAGTGCGTCGCCTCAGGTTGAGGCCCAGAATGCAAGTGTAACAATTTGTTTTCTCAACCAGTTCTCTCGTGACCCACCCCTTCGTGGTCACCTGGTGTGCTGTCGCCGTATGGAAAACGCATTGAGTGGCAGTGCGTCGCCACATGCCGAAGCCCAGAATGCAAGTGAAACAGTTGGTTTTTATCCACCAGTTTTCTGGTGACCCACCCCTTCGTGGGTCACCTGGTGTGCTTGCGCCGCATGGAAAACGCATCGAGTGGCAATGCATCGCCTCATGTTGAGGCCCAGAATGCAAGTGAAACACACGGTTTTTCTCAACCCGTTTTCTTGTGACCCACCCTTTCGTGGGTCACCTGGTGCGCTTGCGCCGTATGGAAAGCGTATTGAGTGGCAATGCGTCGTTTCATGTTGAGGCCCAGAATGCAAGTGAAATAATTTGCGTTTCTCAACCAGTTTTCTGCTGACCCACCCCGTCGTGGGTCACCTGGTGCGCTTGCGCCGTATCGAAAACGCATTGAGTGGCAGTGCGTCGCATCATGTTGAGGCCCACAATGCAAGTGAAACAATTGTTTTTTCTCAACCAGTTGTCTGGTGACCGCCCCCTTTCGTGGGTCACCTGGTGTGCTGGGGCCGTATGGCAAACGTATTGAATGGCAATGCTTCGCCTTATGTTGAGGCCCAGGATGCTTATGAAACAATTGGCTTTTGTCAACCATTTTTCTGGTGACCCACCCCCTTCGTGGGTCACCTGGTGTGCTTGCGCCGTACGTATGGGAGACGTATTGAGTGGCAGTGCGTCGTCTCATGACGAGGCCCAGGATGCAGGTGAAACAATTTGTTTTTCTGAACCAGTTTTCTGGTGACCTACCCCTTCGTGGGCCACCTGGTGTGCTTGCGCCGTATCGGAAACGCTTTGAGTGGCAGTGCGTCGCCTCATGTTAAGACCCAGAATGCAAGTGAAATAATTGATTTGTCCCTACTTGATTTCTGGTGACCCACCCCGTCGTGGGTCACCTTGTGCGCTTGCGCCGAATGGAAAACGCATCGAGTGGCAATGCATCGCCTCATGTTGAGGCCCAGAATGCAAGTGAAATAAATGGTTTTTCTCCACCAGTTTTCTTGTGACCCACCCCTTCGTGGGTCACCTGGTGTGCTTGCGCCGCATGGAAAACGTATTGAGTGGCAGTGCGTCGCCTCATGTGGAGGCCCAGAATGCAAGTGAAACAATTGGTTTTTCTCAACCAGTTTTCTGGTGACCCACCCCTTCGTGGGTCACCTGGTGTGCTTGCGCCATATCGAAAACGCATTGAGTGGCAGTGCGTCGCCCCATGTTGAGGCCCAGAATGCAAGTTAAACAAAAGGTATTTCCATTTCTTAACCAGTTGTCTGGTGCCCCACCCCTTCGTGGGTCACCCGGTGTGCTTGCGCCGCATGGAAATCATATTGAGTGGCAACGCCTCGCCTCACATTGAGGCCCAGAATGCAAGTGAAATAATCGGTTTTTCTCAACCAGTTTTCTGGTTACCCACCCCTTCGTGGGTCACCTGGTGTGCTTGCGCCGCATGGAAAACGTATTGAGTGGCAATGCGTCGCCTCATGACGAGGCCCAGGATGCAGGTGAAACAATTTGTCTTTGTCGACAAGTTTTCTGGTGACCCACCCCTTCGTGGGTCACCTGGTGTGCTTGCGCCGTATGGAAACGTATTGAGTGGCAATGCGTCGCCTCATGTTGAGGCCCAGGATGCAATTGAACCAATCAGTTATTCTCAACCAGTTGTCTGGTGACCCACCCCTTCGTGGGTCACCTGGTGTGCTTGCGCCGCATGGAAAACGTATTGAGTGGCAGCGCGTCGCCTCATATTGAGGCCCAGAATGCAAGTGAAACATTTTGTTTTTCTCAACCAGTTCTCTCGTGACCCCCCCCCTTTCGTGGGTCACCTGGTGTGCTTGCGCCGCATGGAAAACGCATTGAGTGGCAATGCGTCGCCTCATGTTGAGGCCCAGAACGCACGTGAAACAATTGGTTTTTCTCAACCAGTTGTCTGGTGACCCACCCCTTCGTGGGTCACCAGGCTTGCTTGCGCCGTATGGGAAACGTATTGAGTGGCAGTGCGTCGCCTCATGTTGAGGCCCTGGATGCAAGTGAAACGATTGTTTTTCTCTACCAGTTGTCTGGTTACCCACCCCTTCGTGTGTCACCTGGTGTGCTTGCGCCGCAAGGGAAGCGTATTGAGTGGCAGTGCGTCGCTTCATGTTGAGGCCCAGAATGCAAGTTAAACAGTTGGTTTTTCTCAACCAGTTTTCTGGTGACCCACCCCTTCGTGGGTCACCCGGTGTGCTTGCGCCGTATGTCAAACGTATGGAGTGGCAATGCCTCGCCTCATGTTGAGGCCCAGAATGCAAGTGAAAGAATTGTTTTTTCTCAACTGGTTGTTTGGTGGCCCACCCCTTCGTGGGTCACCTGGTGTGCTTGCGCCGTATGGCAAACATATTGAGTGGCAGTGCATCGCCTCATGTTGAGGCCCAGAATGCAAGTGGAACTGCTTGTTTTTATCAACCAGTTTTCTGGTGACCCACCCCTTTCGTGGGTCACCTGGTGTGCTTGCGCCGCATGGAAAGCGTATTGAGTGGCAATGCATCGCTTCATGTTGAGGCCCACAATGCAAGTAAAACAGTTTTCCCAACCAGTTTTCTGGTGACCAACCCCTTCGTGGGTCACCTGGTGTGCTTGCGCCGCATGGAAAACGTATTGAGTGGCAATGCATCGCCTCATGTTGAGTCCCAGAATGCAAGTGGAACTGCTTGTTTTTCTCAACCAGTTTTCTGGTGACCCACCCCTTCGTGGGTCACCCGGCTTGCTTGCGCCGTATGGAAAGCGTATTGAGTGGCAATGCATCGCCTCATGTTGAGGCCCAGAATGCAAGTGAAACCATTGATTTTCTCAACCAGTTTTCTGATGACCCACCCCTTCGTGGGTTACCTGGTGTGCTTGCACCGTATGGAAAACGCATCGAGTGTCAATGCATCGCCTCATGCTGAGGCCAAGGATGCAGGTGAAACAATGGGTTTTTCTCAACCAGTTTTCTAGTGGCCCACCCCTTTCGTGGGTCACCTGGTGTGCTTGCGCCGCATGGAAAACGTATTGAGTGGCAATGCATCGCTTCATGTTGAGGCCCAGAATGCAAGTAAAACAGTTGGTTTTTCTCAACCAGTTGCCTGGTGACCCACCCCTTCGTGGGTCACCTGCTGTGCTTGCGCCGTATGGAAAACGTTTTGAGTGGCAATGCGTCGCCTCATGTTGAGGCCCAGAATGCAAGTGAAACAATTGGTTTTTCTCCACCAGTTTTCTGGTGACCCACCCCTTTCGTGGGTCACCTGGTGTGCTTGCGCCGTATGAAAACGCATTGAGCGGAAGTGCGTCGCCTCATGTTGCGGCCCAGAATGCAAGTGAAACAATCTGTTTTTTTCAGCCAGTTTTCTGGTGACCCACCCCTTCGTGGGTCACCCGGTGTGCTTGGGCCGTATGCGAACGTATTGAGTTGCAGTGCGTCGCCTCATGTTGAGGCCCAGAATGCAAGTGAAACATTTTGTTTTTCTCAACCAGTTCTCTGGTGGCCCACCCCTTCGTGGGTCACCCGGTGTGCTTGCGCCGTATGGGAAACGTATTGAGTGGCAACGCATCGCCTCATGACGAAGCCCAGAATGCAAGTGAAACAATTGGTTTTTCTCAACCAGTTTTCTGGTGACCCACCCCTTCGTGGGTCACCTGGTGTGCTTGCGCCGTATGGGAAACGTATGGAGTGGCAACGCATCGCCTCATGTTGAGGCCCAGAATGCAAGTGAAACAAATGGTTTTTCTCAACCAGTTTTCTGGTGACCCACCCCTTCGTGGGTCACCTGGTGTGCTTGCGCCGTATCGAGAACGCATTGAGTGGCAGTGCGTCGCCTCATGTTGAGGCCCAGGATGCACGTGAAACAATTGGTTTTCTCAACCAGTTTTCTGGTGACCCACTCTTTCGTGAGTCACCCGTTGTGCTTGCGCCGTATGGAAAACGTATTGAGTGGCAGTGCGTCGCCTCATGTTGAGGCCCAGAATGCAAATGAAACAATTGGTTTTTCTAAACCAGTTTTCTGGTGACCCACGCCTTCGTGGGTCACCTGGTGTGCTTGCACCATATGGCAAACATATTGAGTGGCAGCGCATCGCCTCATGACGAGGCCCAGGATGCAGGTGAAACAGTTGGTTTTCTCAACCAGTTTTCTGGTGACCCACCACTTTGTGGGTCACCTGGTGTGCTTGTGCCGCATGGAAAACGCATCGAGTGGCAATGCATCGCCTCATGTTGAGGCCCAGAATGCAAGTGAAATGATTGGTTTTTCTCAACCAGTTTTCTGGTGACCCACCCCTTCGTGGGTCACCTGGTGTGCTTGCGCCGGATGGAAAACTTATCGAGTGGCAATGCATCGCCTCATGTGGAGGCCCAGAATGCAACTGAAACAATTGGTTTTTCTCAAACAGTTTTCTGGTGACCCACCCCTTTCGTGGGTCGCCTGGTGTGCTTGCGCCGTATGGAAAACGTACTGAGTGGCGATGCGTCGCATCATGTTGACGCCCAGAAAGCAAGTGAAACTTTTGTTGTTTCTCAACCAGTTTTCTGGTGACCCACGCCTTCGTGGGTCACCCGGTGTGCTTGCGCCGTATGGCAAACATATTGAGTGGCAGTGCGTCGCCTCATGACGAGGCCCAGGATGCAAGTGAAACAATTGGTTTTTCTCAACCAGTTTTCTGGTGACCCACCCCTTCGTGGGTCACCTGGTGTGCTTGCGCCGGATGGAAAACGCATCGAGTGGCAGTGCGTCGCCTCATGTTGAGGCCCAAAATGCAAGTGAAACAATTGGTTTTCTCAACCTGTTTTCTGGTGACCCACCCCTTCGTGGGTCACCTGGTGTGCTTGCGCCGTATGGAAAACGTATGAAGTGGCAATGCATCGCCTCATGTCGAGGCCCAGAATGCCAGTGAAACAATTGTTTTTTCTCAAGCAGTTTTCTGGTCACCCACCCTTTCGTGGGTCACCTGGTGTGCTTGCGCCGTATGGAAAACGCATTGAGTGGCAGTGCGTCGCCTCATGTTGAGACCCAGGACGCACGTGAAACAATTGGTTTTTCTCAACCAGTTGTCTGGTGACCCACCCCTTCGTGGGTCACCTGGTGTGCTTGCGCCGCATGGAAAACGTATTGGTGGGCAATGCCTCGCTTCATGTTGAGGCCGAGAATGCATGTGAAACAATTGGTTTTCTCAACCAGTTTTCTGATGACCCACCCCTTCGTGGATCACCTGGTGTGCTTGCGCCGTATGGAAAACGTATTGAGTGGCAATGCGTCGCCTCAGGTTGAGGCCCGGAATGCAAGTGTAACAATTTGTTGTTCGCAACCAGTTCTCACGTGACCCACCCCTTCGTGGTCACCTGGTGTGCTGTCGCCGTATCGAAAACGCATTGAGTGGCAGTGCGTCGCCTCATGTTGATGCCCAGAATGCAAGTGAAACAATTGATTTTAATTAACCGGTTCTCTGGTGACCCACCCCTTTCGTGGGTCACCTCGTGTGATTTCGCCGCATGGAAAACGCATCGAGTTGCAATGCGTCGCCTCATGTTGAGGCCCAGGGTGCAAGTGAAACAATTGGTTTTTCTCAACCCGTTTTCTGGTGACCCACCCCTTCGTGGGTCACCTGGTGCGCTTGCGCCGTATGGAAAACGTATTGAGTGGCAATGCGTCGCCTCATGTTGAGGCCCAGAATGCAAGTGAAACAATTAGTGTTTCTCAACCAGTTGTCTGCTGACCCACCCCGTCGTGGGTCACCTGGTGCGCTTGCGCCGTATGGAAAACGCATTGAATGGCAGTGCGTCGCATCATGTTGAGGCCCATAATGCAAGTGAAACAATTGTTTTTTCTCAACCAGTTGTCTGGTGACCCACCCGTTCGTGGGTCACCTGGTGTGCTTTCGCCGTATGGCAAACGTATGAAATGGCAATGTTTCGCCTCATGTTGAGGCCCAGGATGCAAGTGAAACAAATGGTTTTTGCTAACCATTTTTCTGGTGACCCACCCCTTCGTGGGTCACCTGGTGTGCTTGCGCCGTGCGTGTGGGAAACGTATTGAGTGGCAGTGCGCCGCCCCATGACGGGCCCCAGGATGCAGGTGAAACAATTGGTTTTTCTCAACCAGTTTTCTGGTGACCCACCCCTTCGTGGGTCACCTGGTGTGCTTGCGCCGTATCGGAAACGCATTGAGTGGCAGTGCGTCGCCTCATGTTGAGGCCCAGAATGCAAGTGAAATAAATGGTTTTTCTCCACCAGTTTTCTTGTGACCCACCCCTTCGTGGGTCACCTGGTGTGCTTGCGCCGTATGGAAAACGTATTGAGTGGCGATGCATCGCCTCATGTGGAGGCCCAGAACGCAAGTGAAACACTTGGTTTTTCTCAACCAGTTTTCTGGTGACCCACCCCTTCGTGGGTCACCTGGTGTGCTTGCGCCGTATGGCAAACATATTGAGTGGCAGTGCGTCGCCCCATGTTGAGGCCCAGAATGCAAGTGAAACAAATGGTATTGCTTAACCAGTTGTCTGGTGACCCACCCCTTCGTGGGTCACCTGGTGTGCCTGCGCCGCATGGAAAGCAGATTGAGTGGCAACGCCTCGCCTCATTTTGATGCCCAGAATGCAAGTAAAACAGTTGGTTTTTCTCAACCAGTTTTCTGGTGACCCACCCCTTCGTGGGTCACCTGGTGTGCTTGCGCCGCATGGAAAACGTATTGAGTGGCAATGCATCGCCTCATGACGAGGTCCAGGATGCAGAAGAAACAATTTGTCTTTGTCGACAAGTTTTCTGGTGACCCACCACTTCGTGGGTCACCCGGCTTGCTTGCGCCGTATGTCAAACGTATTGAGGGGCAATGCGTCGCCTCATGTTGAGGCCCAGGATGCACGTGAAACAATTGGTTATTCTCAACCAGTTGTCTGGTGACCCACCCCTTCGTGGGTCACCTGGTGTGCTTGCGCCGCATGGAAAACGTATTGAGTGGCAGCGCGTCGCCTCATATTGAGGCCCAGAATGCAAGTGAAACATTTTGTTTTTCTCAACCAGTTCTCTCGTGACCCCCCCCTTTCGTGGGTCACCTGGTGTGCTTGCGCCGCATTGAAAACGCATTGAGTGGCAATGCGTCGCCTCATGTTGAGGCCCAGAATGCAAGTGAAACAATTGGTTTTTCTCACCAATTGTCTGGTGACCCACCCCTTCGTGGGTCACCTGGTGTGCTTGCGCCGTATGGGAAACATACTGAGTGGCAGTGCGTCGCCTCATGTTGAGGCCCAGGATGCAAGTGAAGCGATTATTTTTCTTAACCAGTTGTCTGGTGGCCCACCCCTTCGTGGGTCACCTGGTGTGCTTGCGCCGCAAGGGAAGCGTATTGAGTGGCAGTGCGTCGCCTCATGTTGAGGCCCAAAATGCAAGTGAAACATTTTGTTTTTCTCAACCAGTTTTCTGGTGACCCACCCCTTCGTGGGTCACCCGGTGTGCTTGCGCCGTATGTCAAACGTATGGAGTGGCAATGCCTCGCCTCATGTTGAGGCCCCGAACGCAAGTGAAACAATTGGTTTTTCTCAACTGGTTGTTTGGTGGCCCACCCCTTCGTGGGTCACCTGGTGTGCTTGCGCCGTATGGCAAACATATTGAATGGCAGTGCATCGCCTCATGACGAGGCCCAGGATGCAGGTGCAACACTTTGTTTTTCCCAGCCAGTTTTCTGGTGACCCACCCCTTCGTGGGTCACCTGGTGTGCCTGCGCCGCATGGAAAACGTATTGAGTGGCAGTGCATCGCCTCATGTTGAGTCCCAGAATGCAAGTGGAACTGCTTGTTTTTCTTACCCAGTTTTCTGGTGACCTACCCCTTCGTGGGTCACCCGGCTTGCTTGCGCCGTATGGAAATCGTATTGAGTGGTAATGCATCGCCTCATGTTGAGGCCCAGAATGCAAGTGAAACCATTGGTTTTCCCAACCAGTTTTCTGATGACCCACCCCTTCGTGGGTTACCTGGTGTGCTTGCACCGTATGGAAAACGCATCAAGTGGCAATGCATCGCCTCATGTTGAGGCCCAGGATGCAGGTGAAACAATGGGTTTTTCTCACCCAGTTTTCTGGTGGCCCACCCCTTTCGTGGGTCACCTGGTGTGCTTGCGCCGCATGGAACACGTATTGAGTGGCAATGCATCGCTTCATGTTGAGGCCCAGAACGCAAGTAAAACAGTTGGTTTTTCTCCACTAGTTGTCTGGTGACCCACCCCTTCGTGGGTCACCTGCTGTGCTTTCGCCGTATGGAAAACGTATTGAGTGGCAATGCGTCGCCTCATGTTGAGGCCCAGAATGCAAGTGAAACAATTGGTTTTTCTCCACCAGTTTTCTGGTGACCCACCCCTTTCGTGGGTCACCTGGTGTGCTTGCGCCGTGTCGAAAACGCATTGAGTGGCAGTGCGTCGCCTCATGTTGAGGCCCAAAATGCAAGTGAAACATCTTGTTTTTCTCAGCCAGTTTTCTGGTGACCCACCCCTTCGTGGGTCACCCGGTGTGCTTGGGCCGCATGGCAAACGTATTGAGTGGCAATGCATCGCCTCATGTTGAGGCCCAGAATGCAAGTGAAACAGTTGGTTTTTATCACCCAGTTTTCTGGTGACCCACCCGTTCGTGGGTCACCCGGTGTGCCTGCGCCGTATGGGAAACGTATTGAGTGGCAACGCACCGCCTCATGACGAAACCCAGGATGCAAGCGAAACAATTGGTTTTTCTCAACCTGTTTCCTGGTGACCCACCCCTTCGTGGGTCACCTGGTGTGCTTGCGCCGTATGGAAAGCGTATGGAGTGGCAACGCATCGCCTCATGACGAGGCCCAGAATGCAAGTGAAACGATTGGTTTTTCTCAACCATTTTTTCTGGTGACCCACCCCTTCGTGGGTCACCTGGTGTGCTTGCGCCATATCGAAAACGCATTGAGTGGCAGTGCGTCGCCCCATGTTGAGGCCCAGAATGCAAGTTAAACAAAAGGTATTTCCATTTCTTAACCAGTTGTCTGGTGCCCCACCCCTTCGTGGGTCACCCGGTGTGCTTGCGCCGCATGGAAATCATATTGAGTGGCAACGCCTCGCCTCACATTGAGGCCCAGAATGCAAGTGAAATAATCGGTTTTTCTCAACCAGTTTTCTGGTTACCCACCCCTTCGTGGGTCACCTGGTGTGCTTGCGCCGCATGGAAAACGTATTGAGTGGCAATGCGTCGCCTCATGACGAGGCCCAGGATGCAGGTGAAACAATTTGTCTTTGTCGACAAGTTTTCTGGTGACCCACCCCTTCGTGGGTCACCTGGTGTGCTTGCGCCGTATGGAAACGTATTGAGTGGCAATGCGTCGCCTCATGTTGAGGCCCAGGATGCAATTGAACCAATCAGTTATTCTCAACCAGTTGTCTGGTGACCCACCCCTTCGTGGGTCACCTGGTGTGCTTGCGCCGCATGGAAAACGTATTGAGTGGCAGCGCGTCGCCTCATATTGAGGCCCAGAATGCAAGTGAAACATTTTGTTTTTCTCAACCAGTTCTCTCGTGACCCCCCCCCTTTCGTGGGTCACCTGGTGTGCTTGCGCCGCATGGAAAACGCATTGAGTGGCAATGCGTCGCCTCATGTTGAGGCCCAGAACGCACGTGAAACAATTGGTTTTTCTCAACCAGTTGTCTGGTGACCCACCCCTTCGTGGGTCACCAGGCTTGCTTGCGCCGTATGGGAAACGTATTGAGTGGCAGTGCGTCGCCTCATGTTGAGGCCCTGGATGCAAGTGAAACGATTGTTTTTCTCTACCAGTTGTCTGGTTACCCACCCCTTCGTGTGTCACCTGGTGTGCTTGCGCCGCAAGGGAAGCGTATTGAGTGGCAGTGCGTCGCTTCATGTTGAGGCCCAGAATGCAAGTTAAACAGTTGGTTTTTCTCAACCAGTTTTCTGGTGACCCACCCCTTCGTGGGTCACCCGGTGTGCTTGCGCCGTATGTCAAACGTATGGAGTGGCAATGCCTCGCCTCATGTTGAGGCCCAGAATGCAAGTGAAAGAATTGTTTTTTCTCAACTGGTTGTTTGGTGGCCCACCCCTTCGTGGGTCACCTGGTGTGCTTGCGCCGTATGGCAAACATATTGAGTGGCAGTGCATCGCCTCATGTTGAGGCCCAGAATGCAAGTGGAACTGCTTGTTTTTATCAACCAGTTTTCTGGTGACCCACCCCTTTCGTGGGTCACCTGGTGTGCTTGCGCCGCATGGAAAGCGTATTGAGTGGCAATGCATCGCTTCATGTTGAGGCCCACAATGCAAGTAAAACAGTTTTCCCAACCAGTTTTCTGGTGACCAACCCCTTCGTGGGTCACCTGGTGTGCTTGCGCCGCATGGAAAACGTATTGAGTGGCAATGCATCGCCTCATGTTGAGTCCCAGAATGCAAGTGGAACTGCTTGTTTTTCTCAACCAGTTTTCTGGTGACCCACCCCTTCGTGGGTCACCCGGCTTGCTTGCGCCGTATGGAAAGCGTATTGAGTGGCAATGCATCGCCTCATGTTGAGGCCCAGAATGCAAGTGAAACCATTGATTTTCTCAACCAGTTTTCTGATGACCCACCCCTTCGTGGGTTACCTGGTGTGCTTGCACCGTATGGAAAACGCATCGAGTGTCAATGCATCGCCTCATGCTGAGGCCAAGGATGCAGGTGAAACAATGGGTTTTTCTCAACCAGTTTTCTAGTGGCCCACCCCTTTCGTGGGTCACCTGGTGTGCTTGCGCCGCATGGAAAACGTATTGAGTGGCAATGCATCGCTTCATGTTGAGGCCCAGAATGCAAGTAAAACAGTTGGTTTTTCTCAACCAGTTGCCTGGTGACCCACCCCTTCGTGGGTCACCTGCTGTGCTTGCGCCGTATGGAAAACGTTTTGAGTGGCAATGCGTCGCCTCATGTTGAGGCCCAGAATGCAAGTGAAACAATTGGTTTTTCTCCACCAGTTTTCTGGTGACCCACCCCTTTCGTGGGTCACCTGGTGTGCTTGCGCCGTATGAAAACGCATTGAGCGGAAGTGCGTCGCCTCATGTTGCGGCCCAGAATGCAAGTGAAACAATCTGTTTTTTTCAGCCAGTTTTCTGGTGACCCACCCCTTCGTGGGTCACCCGGTGTGCTTGGGCCGTATGCGAACGTATTGAGTTGCAGTGCGTCGCCTCATGTTGAGGCCCAGAATGCAAGTGAAACATTTTGTTTTTCTCAACCAGTTCTCTGGTGGCCCACCCCTTCGTGGGTCACCCGGTGTGCTTGCGCCGTATGGGAAACGTATTGAGTGGCAACGCATCGCCTCATGACGAAGCCCAGAATGCAAGTGAAACAATTGGTTTTTCTCAACCAGTTTTCTGGTGACCCACCCCTTCGTGGGTCACCTGGTGTGCTTGCGCCGTATGGGAAACGTATGGAGTGGCAACGCATCGCCTCATGTTGAGGCCCAGAATGCAAGTGAAACAAATGGTTTTTCTCAACCAGTTTTCTGGTGACCCACCCCTTCGTGGGTCACCTGGTGTGCTTGCGCCGTATCGAGAACGCATTGAGTGGCAGTGCGTCGCCTCATGTTGAGGCCCAGGATGCACGTGAAACAATTGGTTTTCTCAACCAGTTTTCTGGTGACCCACTCTTTCGTGAGTCACCCGTTGTGCTTGCGCCGTATGGAAAACGTATTGAGTGGCAGTGCGTCGCCTCATGTTGAGGCCCAGAATGCAAATGAAACAATTGGTTTTTCTAAACCAGTTTTCTGGTGACCCACGCCTTCGTGGGTCACCTGGTGTGCTTGCACCATATGGCAAACATATTGAGTGGCAGCGCATCGCCTCATGACGAGGCCCAGGATGCAGGTGAAACAGTTGGTTTTCTCAACCAGTTTTCTGGTGACCCACCACTTTGTGGGTCACCTGGTGTGCTTGTGCCGCATGGAAAACGCATCGAGTGGCAATGCATCGCCTCATGTTGAGGCCCAGAATGCAAGTGAAATGATTGGTTTTTCTCAACCAGTTTTCTGGTGACCCACCCCTTCGTGGGTCACCTGGTGTGCTTGCGCCGGATGGAAAACTTATCGAGTGGCAATGCATCGCCTCATGTGGAGGCCCAGAATGCAACTGAAACAATTGGTTTTTCTCAAACAGTTTTCTGGTGACCCACCCCTTTCGTGGGTCGCCTGGTGTGCTTGCGCCGTATGGAAAACGTACTGAGTGGCGATGCGTCGCATCATGTTGACGCCCAGAAAGCAAGTGAAACTTTTGTTGTTTCTCAACCAGTTTTCTGGTGACCCACGCCTTCGTGGGTCACCCGGTGTGCTTGCGCCGTATGGCAAACATATTGAGTGGCAGTGCGTCGCCTCATGACGAGGCCCAGGATGCAAGTGAAACAATTGGTTTTTCTCAACCAGTTTTCTGGTGACCCACCCCTTCGTGGGTCACCTGGTGTGCTTGCGCCGGATGGAAAACGCATCGAGTGGCAGTGCGTCGCCTCATGTTGAGGCCCAAAATGCAAGTGAAACAATTGGTTTTCTCAACCTGTTTTCTGGTGACCCACCCCTTCGTGGGTCACCTGGTGTGCTTGCGCCGTATGGAAAACGTATGAAGTGGCAATGCATCGCCTCATGTCGAGGCCCAGAATGCCAGTGAAACAATTGTTTTTTCTCAAGCAGTTTTCTGGTCACCCACCCTTTCGTGGGTCACCTGGTGTGCTTGCGCCGTATGGAAAACGCATTGAGTGGCAGTGCGTCGCCTCATGTTGAGACCCAGGACGCACGTGAAACAATTGGTTTTTCTCAACCAGTTGTCTGGTGACCCACCCCTTCGTGGGTCACCTGGTGTGCTTGCGCCGCATGGAAAACGTATTGGTGGGCAATGCCTCGCTTCATGTTGAGGCCGAGAATGCAAGTGAAACAATTGGTTTTCTCAACCAGTTTTCTGATGACCCACCCCTTCGTGGATCACCTGGTGTGCTTGCGCCGTATGGAAAACGTATTGAGTGGCAATGCGTCGCCTCAGGTTGAGGCCCGGAATGCAAGTGTAACAATTTGTTGTTCGCAACCAGTTCTCACGTGACCCACCCCTTCGTGGTCACCTGGTGTGCTGTCGCCGTATCGAAAACGCATTGAGTGGCAGTGCGTCGCCTCATGTTGATGCCCAGAATGCAAGTGAAACAATTGATTTTAATTAACCGGTTCTCTGGTGACCCACCCCTTTCGTGGGTCACCTCGTGTGATTTCGCCGCATGGAAAACGCATCGAGTTGCAATGCGTCGCCTCATGTTGAGGCCCAGGGTGCAAGTGAAACAATTGGTTTTTCTCAACCCGTTTTCTGGTGACCCACCCCTTCGTGGGTCACCTGGTGCGCTTGCGCCGTATGGAAAACGTATTGAGTGGCAATGCGTCGCCTCATGTTGAGGCCCAGAATGCAAGTGAAACAATTAGTGTTTCTCAACCAGTTGTCTGCTGACCCACCCCGTCGTGGGTCACCTGGTGCGCTTGCGCCGTATGGAAAACGCATTGAATGGCAGTGCGTCGCATCATGTTGAGGCCCATAATGCAAGTGAAACAATTGTTTTTTCTCAACCAGTTGTCTGGTGACCCACCCGTTCGTGGGTCACCTGGTGTGCTTTCGCCGTATGGCAAACGTATGAAATGGCAATGTTTCGCCTCATGTTGAGGCCCAGGATGCAAGTGAAACAAATGGTTTTTGCTAACCATTTTTCTGGTGACCCACCCCTTCGTGGGTCACCTGGTGTGCTTGCGCCGTGCGTGTGGGAAACGTATTGAGTGGCAGTGCGCCGCCCCATGACGGGCCCCAGGATGCAGGTGAAACAATTGGTTTTTCTCAACCAGTTTTCTGGTGACCCACCCCTTCGTGGGTCACCTGGTGTGCTTGCGCCGTATCGGAAACGCATTGAGTGGCAGTGCGTCGCCTCATGTTGAGGCCCAGAATGCAAGTGAAATAAATGGTTTTTCTCCACCAGTTTTCTTGTGACCCACCCCTTCGTGGGTCACCTGGTGTGCTTGCGCCGTATGGAAAACGTATTGAGTGGCGATGCATCGCCTCATGTGGAGGCCCAGAACGCAAGTGAAACACTTGGTTTTTCTCAACCAGTTTTCTGGTGACCCACCCCTTCGTGGGTCACCTGGTGTGCTTGCGCCGTATGGCAAACATATTGAGTGGCAGTGCGTCGCCCCATGTTGAGGCCCAGAATGCAAGTGAAACAAATGGTATTGCTTAACCAGTTGTCTGGTGACCCACCCCTTCGTGGGTCACCTGGTGTGCCTGCGCCGCATGGAAAGCAGATTGAGTGGCAACGCCTCGCCTCATTTTGATGCCCAGAATGCAAGTAAAACAGTTGGTTTTTCTCAACCAGTTTTCTGGTGACCCACCCCTTCGTGGGTCACCTGGTGTGCTTGCGCCGCATGGAAAACGTATTGAGTGGCAATGCATCGCCTCATGACGAGGTCCAGGATGCAGAAGAAACAATTTGTCTTTGTCGACAAGTTTTCTGGTGACCCACCACTTCGTGGGTCACCCGGCTTGCTTGCGCCGTATGTCAAACGTATTGAGGGGCAATGCGTCGCCTCATGTTGAGGCCCAGGATGCACGTGAAACAATTGGTTATTCTCAACCAGTTGTCTGGTGACCCACCCCTTCGTGGGTCACCTGGTGTGCTTGCGCCGCATGGAAAACGTATTGAGTGGCAGCGCGTCGCCTCATATTGAGGCCCAGAATGCAAGTGAAACATTTTGTTTTTCTCAACCAGTTCTCTCGTGACCCCCCCCTTTCGTGGGTCACCTGGTGTGCTTGCGCCGCATTGAAAACGCATTGAGTGGCAATGCGTCGCCTCATGTTGAGGCCCAGAATGCAAGTGAAACAATTGGTTTTTCTCACCAATTGTCTGGTGACCCACCCCTTCGTGGGTCACCTGGTGTGCTTGCGCCGTATGGGAAACATACTGAGTGGCAGTGCGTCGCCTCATGTTGAGGCCCAGGATGCAAGTGAAGCGATTATTTTTCTTAACCAGTTGTCTGGTGGCCCACCCCTTCGTGGGTCACCTGGTGTGCTTGCGCCGCAAGGGAAGCGTATTGAGTGGCAGTGCGTCGCCTCATGTTGAGGCCCAAAATGCAAGTGAAACATTTTGTTTTTCTCAACCAGTTTTCTGGTGACCCACCCCTTCGTGGGTCACCCGGTGTGCTTGCGCCGTATGTCAAACGTATGGAGTGGCAATGCCTCGCCTCATGTTGAGGCCCCGAACGCAAGTGAAACAATTGGTTTTTCTCAACTGGTTGTTTGGTGGCCCACCCCTTCGTGGGTCACCTGGTGTGCTTGCGCCGTATGGCAAACATATTGAATGGCAGTGCATCGCCTCATGACGAGGCCCAGGATGCAGGTGCAACACTTTGTTTTTCCCAGCCAGTTTTCTGGTGACCCACCCCTTCGTGGGTCACCTGGTGTGCCTGCGCCGCATGGAAAACGTATTGAGTGGCAGTGCATCGCCTCATGTTGAGTCCCAGAATGCAAGTGGAACTGCTTGTTTTTCTTACCCAGTTTTCTGGTGACCTACCCCTTCGTGGGTCACCCGGCTTGCTTGCGCCGTATGGAAATCGTATTGAGTGGTAATGCATCGCCTCATGTTGAGGCCCAGAATGCAAGTGAAACCATTGGTTTTCCCAACCAGTTTTCTGATGACCCACCCCTTCGTGGGTTACCTGGTGTGCTTGCACCGTATGGAAAACGCATCAAGTGGCAATGCATCGCCTCATGTTGAGGCCCAGGATGCAGGTGAAACAATGGGTTTTTCTCACCCAGTTTTCTGGTGGCCCACCCCTTTCGTGGGTCACCTGGTGTGCTTGCGCCGCATGGAACACGTATTGAGTGGCAATGCATCGCTTCATGTTGAGGCCCAGAACGCAAGTAAAACAGTTGGTTTTTCTCCACTAGTTGTCTGGTGACCCACCCCTTCGTGGGTCACCTGCTGTGCTTTCGCCGTATGGAAAACGTATTGAGTGGCAATGCGTCGCCTCATGTTGAGGCCCAGAATGCAAGTGAAACAATTGGTTTTTCTCCACCAGTTTTCTGGTGACCCACCCCTTTCGTGGGTCACCTGGTGTGCTTGCGCCGTGTCGAAAACGCATTGAGTGGCAGTGCGTCGCCTCATGTTGAGGCCCAAAATGCAAGTGAAACATCTTGTTTTTCTCAGCCAGTTTTCTGGTGACCCACCCCTTCGTGGGTCACCCGGTGTGCTTGGGCCGCATGGCAAACGTATTGAGTGGCAATGCATCGCCTCATGTTGAGGCCCAGAATGCAAGTGAAACAGTTGGTTTTTATCACCCAGTTTTCTGGTGACCCACCCGTTCGTGGGTCACCCGGTGTGCCTGCGCCGTATGGGAAACGTATTGAGTGGCAACGCACCGCCTCATGACGAAACCCAGGATGCAAGCGAAACAATTGGTTTTTCTCAACCTGTTTCCTGGTGACCCACCCCTTCGTGGGTCACCTGGTGTGCTTGCGCCGTATGGAAAGCGTATGGAGTGGCAACGCATCGCCTCATGACGAGGCCCAGAATGCAAGTGAAACGATTGGTTTTTCTCAACCATTTTTTCTGGTGACCCACCCCTTCGTGGGTCACCTGGTGTGCTTGCGCCGTATCGAGAACGCATTGAGTGGCACTGCGTCGCCTCATGTTGAGGCCCAGGATGCACGTGAAATAATTGGATTTTCTCAACCAGTTTTCTGGTGACCCACCCCTTCGTGGGTCACCCGGTGCGCTTGCGCCGTATGGAAAACGTATTGAGTGGCAGTGCATCGGCTCATGTTGAGGCCCAGAATGCAAATGAAACATTTAGTTTTTTTCAACCAGTTGCCTGGTGACCCACGCCTTCGTGGGTCACCTGGTGTGCTTGCACCGTATGGCAAACGCATCGAGTGACAATGCATCGCCTCATGTGGAGGCCCAGAATGCAAGTGAAACAATTGGTTTTTCTCAAACAGTTTTCTGGTGACCCACCCCTTTCGTGGGTCGCCTGATGTGCTTGCGCCGCATGGAAAACGTATTGAGTGGCGATGCATCGCATCATGTTGACGCCCAGAAAGCAAGTGAAACAATTTGTTTTTCTCAACCAGTTTCCTGGTGACCCACGCCTTCGTGGGTCACCTGGTGTGCTTGCGCCGTATGGCAAACATATTGAGTGGCAGCGCGTTGCCTCATGACGAGGCCCAGGATGCAGGTGAAACAATTGGTTTTTCTCAACCCGTTTTCTGGTGACCCACCCCTTCGTGGGTCACCTGGTGTGCTTGCGCCGGATGGAAAACGCATCGAGTGGCAATGCATCGCCTCATGTTGAGGCCCAGAATGCAAGTGAAACAACTGGTTTTCTCAACCAGTTTTCTGGTGACCCACCCCTTCGTGGGTCACCTGGTGTGCTTGCGCCGTATGGAAAACGTACGGAGTGGCAATGCATCGCCTCATGTCGAGGCCCAGAATGCAAGTGAAACAGTTGGTTTTTCTCAAACTGTTTTCTGGTGACCCACCCCTTCGTGGGTCACCTGGTGTGCTTGCGCCGTATGGAAAACGCATTGAGTGGCAGTGCGTCGCTTCATGTTGAGGCCCAGGATGCACGTGAAACAATTGGTTTTTCTCAACCAGTGTTCTGGTGACCTACCCCTTCGTGGGTCAACTGGTGTGCTTGCGCCGCATGGAAAGCGTATTGGGTGGCAATGCCTCGCCTCATGTTGAGGCCCAGAATGCAAGTGAAACAATTGGTTTTTCTCAAATTGTTTTCTGGTGACCCACCCCTTCGTGGGTCACCTGGTGTGCTTGCGCCGTATGGGAAACGTATTGCGTGGCAGCGCATCGCCTCATGTCGAGGCCCAGAATGCAGGTGAAACAATTGGTTTTTCTCAACCCGTTTTCTGGTGACCCACCCCTTCGTGGGTCAACTGGTGTGCTTGCGCCGCAAGGGAAACGTATTGAGTGGCAATGCGTCGCCTCATGTTGAGGCCCAGAATGCAAGTGAAACAATTGGTTTTTCTCAAACAGCTTTCTCGTGACCCACCCCTTCGTGGGTCACCTGGTGTGCTGTCGCCGTATCGAAAACGCATTGAGTGGCAGTGCGTCGCCTCATGTTGAGGCCCAGAATGCAAGTGAAATAATTGATTTTTCTCAACCAGTTTTCTGGTGACCCACCCCTTTCGTGGGTCACCTCGTGTGATTTCGCCGCACGGAAAACGCATTGAGTTGCAATGCATCGCCTCATGTTGAGGCCCAGAATGCAAGTGAAACAGTTGGTTTTTCTCAACCCGTTTTCTGGTGACCCACCCCTTCGTGGGTCACCTGGTGTGCTTGCGCCGTATGGAAAACGTATTGAGTGGCAATGCGTCGCCTCATGTTGAGGCCCAGAATGCAAGTGAAACAATTGGTTTTTCTCACCAATTGTCTGGTGACCCACCCCTTCGTGGGTCATTTGGTGCGCTTGCGCCGTATCGAAAACGCATTGAGTGGCAGTGCGTCGCATCATGTTGAGGCCCAGAATGAAAGTGAAACAATTGGTTTTTGTCAACCATTTTCTGGTGACCCACCCCTTCGTGGGTCACCTGGTGTGCTTGCGCCGTACGTATGGGAAACGTATTGAGTGGCAGTGCGTCGCCTCATGACGAGGCCCAGGATGCAGGTGAAACAAATTGTTTTCCTCAACCAGTTTCCTGGTGACCCACCACTTCGTGGGTCACCTGGTGTGCTTGCGCCGTATGGCAAACATATTGAGTGCCAGTGCATCGCCTCATGACGAGGCCCAGGATGCAGGTGAAACAATTTGTTTTTATCAACCAGTTTCCTGGTGACCCACCCCTTCGTGGGTCACCTGGTGTGCTTGCGCCGTATCGGAAACGCATTGAGTGGCAGTGCGTCGCCTCATGTTGGGGCCCAGAATGCAAGTGAAATAATTGATTTTTCTCAACCCGTTTTCTGGTGACCCACCCCGTCGTGGGTCATTTGGTGCGCTTGCGCCGCATGGAAAACGTATCGAGTGGCAGTGCGTCGCCTCATGTTGAGGCCCAGAATGCAAGTGAAATAATCGGTTTTTCTCCACCAGTTTTCTTGTGACCCACCCCTTCGTGGGTCACCTGGTGTGCTTGCGCCGTATGGAAAGGGTATTGAGTGGCGATGCATCGCCTCATGTGGAGGCCCAAAATGCAAGTGAAACAATTGGTTTTTCTCAACCAGTTTTCTGGTGACCCACCCCTTCGTGGGTCACCTGGTGTGCTTGCGCCGTATCGAAAACGCATTGAGTGGCAGTGCGTCGCCCCATGTTGAGGCCCAGAATGCAAGTGAAACAATTGGTATATCTTAACCAGTTGTCTGGTGACCCACCCCTTCGTGGGTCACCCAGTGTGCTTGCGCCGCATGGAAAGCATATTGAGTGACAACGCCTTGCCTCATATTGAGGCCCAGAATGCAAGTGAAATAATTTGTTTTTCTCAACCAGTTTTCTGGTGACCCACCCCTTCGTGGGTCACCTGGTGTGCTTGCGCCGCATGGAAAACGCATTGAGTGGCAATGCATCGCCTCATGACGAGGCCCAGGATGCAGGTGAAACAATGTGTCTTTGTCGACAAGTTTTCTGGTGACCCACCCCTTCGTGGGTCACCTGGTGTGCTTGCGCCGTATGAAAACGTATTGAGTAGCAGTGCGTCGCCTCATATTGAGGCCCAGGATGCAATTGAAGCAGTTGGTTATTCTCAACCAGTTGTCTGGTGACCCACCCCTTCGTGGGTCACCTGGTGTGCTTGCGCCGCATGGAAAACGTATTGAGTGGCAGCGCGTCGCCTCATATTGAGGCCCAGAATGCAAGTGAAACATTTTGTTTTTCTCAACCAGTTCTCTCGTGACCCCCCCCTTTCGTGGGTCACCTGGTGTGCTTGCGCCGCATGGAAAACGCATCGAGTGGCAATGCATCGCCTCATGTTGAGGCCCAGAATGCAAGTGAAACAATAAGTTGTTCTCAACCAGTTGTCTGGTGACCCACCCCTTCGTGGGTCACCTGGTGTGCTTGCGCCGTATGGGAAACGTATTGAGTGGCAGTGCGTCGCCTCATGTTGAGGCCCAGGATGCAAGTGAAACGATTGTTTTTTCTCAACCAGTTTTCTGGTGACCCACCCCTTCGTGGGTCACCTGGTGTGCTTGCGCCGCAAGGGAAACGTATTGAGTGGCAGTGCGTCGTTTCATGTTGAGGCCTAGATTGCAAGTGCAACAATTGGTTTTTCTCAACCAGTTGCCTGGTGACCCACCCCTTCGTGGGTCACCTGGTGTGCTTGCGCCGTATGTCATACGTATGGAGTGGCACTGCCTCGCCTCATGTTGAGGCCCAGAATGCCAGTGAAACGATTGGTTTTTCTCAACTGGTTGTTTGGTGGCCCACCCCTTCGTGGGTCACCTGGTGTGCTTGCGCCGTATGGCAAACATATTGTGTGCCAGCGCATCGCCTCATGACGAGGCCCAGGATGCAGGTGAAACAATTTGTTTTTCCCAACCAGTTTTCTGGTGACCCACCCCTTCGTGGGTCACCTGGTGTGCTTGCGCCGCATGGAAAACGTATTGAATGGCAATGCATCGCCTCATGTTGAGTCCCAGAGTGCAAGTGGAACTGCTTGTTTTTCTCAACCAGTTCTCTGGTGACCCACCCCTTCATGGGTCACCCGGCTTGCTTGCGCCGTATGGAAAACGTATTGAGTGGCAATGCATCGCCTCATGTTGAGGCCCAGAACGCAAGTGAAACCATTGGTTTTCCCAACCAGTTTTCTGATGACCCACCCCTTCGTGGGTTACCTGGTGTGCTTGCACCGTATGGAAAACGCATCGAGTGGCAATGCATCGCCTCATGTTGAGGCCCAGGATGCAGGTGAAACAGTGGGTTTTTCTCAAACAGTTTTCTGGTGGCCCACCCCTTTCGTGGGTCACCTGGTGTGCTTGCGCCGCATGGAAAACGTATTGGGTGGCAATGCGTCGCTTCATGTTGAGGCCCAGAATGCAAGTAAATCAATTGGCTTTTCTTAGCCAGGTTTCTGGTGACCCACCACTTCGTGGGTCACCTGCTGTGCTTGCGCCGTATGGAAAACGTATTGAGTGGCAATGCGTCGCCTCATGTTGGGACCCAGAATGCAAGTGAAACTATTGGTTTTTCTCCACCAGTTTTCTGGTGACCCACCCCTTTCGTGGGTCACCTGGTGTGCTTGCGCCGTACCGAAAACGCATTGAGTGGCAGTGCGTCGCCTCATGTTGAGGCCCAGAATGCAAGTGAAACAATTTGTTTTTCTGAGCCAGTTTTCTGGTGACCCACCCCTTCGTGGGTCACCCGGTGTGCTTGGGCCGTATGGCAAACGTATTGAGTGGCAATGCATCGCCTCATGTTGAGGCCCAGAATGCAAGTGAATCAAATGGTTTTTCTTACCCCACCCCTTCGTGGGTCACCTGGTGTGCTTGCGCCGTATGGAAAACGTATTGAGTGGCAACGCATCGCCTCATGACGAGGCCCAGAATGCAAGTGAAACAATTGGTTTTTCTCAACCAGTTTTCTGGTGACCCACCCCTTCGTGGGTCACCTGGTGTGCTTGCGCCGTATCGAGAACGCATTGAGTGGCAGTGCGTCGCCTCATGTTGAGGCCCAGGATGCACGTGAAACAATTTGTTTTTCTCGACCAGCTTTCTGGTGACCCACCCCTTCGTGGGTCACCCGGTGTGCTTGCGCCGTATGGAAAACGTATTGAGTGGCAATGCATCGGCTCATGTTGAGGCCCAGAATGCAAGTGAAACAATTAGTTTTTCTCAGCCAGTTTTCTGGTGACCCACGCCTTCGTGGGTCACCTGGTGTGCTTGCACCGTATGGCAAACATATTGAGTGGTTGCGCATCGCCTCATGACGAGGCCCAGGATGCAGGTGAAACAATTGGTTTTTCTCAACCAGTTTTCTGGTGACCCACCCGTTTCGTGGGTTGCCTGGTGTGCTTGCGCCGTATGGAAAACGCATTGAGTGGCAATGCGTCGCCTCATGTTGAGGCCCAGGATGCAGGTGAAACAATGGGTTTTTCTCAACCAGTTTTCTGGTGACCCACCCTTTCGTGGGTCAACTGGTGTGCTTGCGCCGCATGGAAAACGTAATGAATGGCAATGCCTCGCCTCATGTTGAGGCCCAGAACGCAAGTGAATTAGCTGGTTTTTCTCAACCAGTTTTCTGGTGACCCACCCCTTCTTGGGTCACCTGGTGTGCTTGCGCCGTATGGCAAACGTATTGAGTGGCAACGCATCGCCTCATGACGAGGCCCAGAATGCAAGTGAAACAGATGGTTTTTCTCAACCAGCTTTCTGGTGACCCACCCCTTTCGTGGGTCACCTCGTGCGCTTGCGCCGTATGGAAAACGTATTGCGTGGCAATGCGTCGCCTCATGTTGAGGCCCAGAATGCAAGTGACACAATTGGTTTTTCTCAACCAGTTCTCTCGTGACCCACCCCTTCGTGGGTCACCTGGTGTGCTTGCGCCGTATGGAAATCGGGTTGGGTGGCAATGCATCGCCTCATGTTGAGGCCCAGGATGCAAGCGAAACGATGGTTTTTCTCAACCAGTTTTCTGGTGACCCACCCCTTTCGTGGGTCACCTGGTGTGCTTGCGCCGTATGGAAAACGTATTGAGTGGCAACGCATCGCCTCATGTTGGGGCCCAGAATGCAAGTGAAACAGTTGGTTGTGCACAACGAGCTTTCTGGTGACCCACCCCTTCGTGGGTCACTTGGTGTGCTTGCGCCGTATGGAAAACGTATTGAATGGCAATGTGTCGCCTCATGTTGAGGCCCAGACTACAAGTGAAACATTTTGTTTTTCTCAACCAGTTCTCTCGTGACCCACCCCCTTCGTGGGCCACCTGGTGTGCTTTCGCCGCATGGCAAACGTATTGCGTGGCAATGCATCGTCTCATGACGAGGCCCAGGATGCAGGTGAAACAATTTGTTTTTTCCCAACCAGTTTTCTGGTGACCCACCCCTTCGTGGGTCACCTGGTGCGCTTGCGCCGTATGGAACATATTGAATGGCAGTGCGTCGCCTCATGACGAGGCCCAGGATGAAGGTAAAACAATTGGTTTGTTTCCACCAGTTTTCTGGTGACCCACCCCTTCGTGGGTCACCTGGTGTGCTTGCGCCGTATCGGAAACGCATTGAGTGGCAGTGCGTCGCCTCATGTTGAGGCCCAGAATGCAAGTGAAACAATTGGTTTTTCTCGACCATTTTTCTGGTGACCCACCCCGTCGTGGGTCACCTGGTGTGCTTGCGCCGCATGGGAAACGTATTGAGTGGCAGTGCATCGCCTCATGTTGAGGCCCAGAATGCAAGTGAAATAATATAGTTGTTCTCCACCAGTTTTCTTGTGACCCACCCTTTCGTGGGTCACTTGGTGCTTGCGCCGTATGGAAAACATATGATTGGCGATGTATCGCCTCACGTGAAGGCCCAGAATGCAAGTGAAACGATATTTTTTCTCAACCAGTTTTCTGGTGACCCACCCCTTTCGTGGGTCACCTGGTGTGCTTGCGCCGCATGGGAAACGCATTGAGTGGCAGTGCGTCGCCTCATGTTGAGGCCCAGAATGCAAGTGACACACTTGGTATTTCTCAACCACTTGTCTGGTGACCCACCCCTTCGTGGGTCACCCGGTGTGCTTGCGCCGCATGGAAAACATATTGAGTGGCAGTGCCTCGCCTCATGATGAGGCCCAGAATGCAAGTGAAACAATTGGTTTTTCTCAACCAGTTTTCTGGTGACCCACCCCTTCGTGGGTCACCCGGTGTGCTTGCGCCGAATGGCAAACATATTGAGTGGCAGTGCGTCGCCTCATGACGAGGCCCAGGATGCAGGTGAAACAATTTGTCTTTCTCGACAAGTTTTCTGGTGACCCACCCCTTCGTGGGTCACATGGTGTGCTTGCGCCACATGGAAAGCGTATTGAGTGGCAGTGCGTCGCCTCATGGTGAGGCCCAGGATGCAATTGAAGCAATTGGTTATTCTCAACCAGTTGTCTGGTGACCCACCCCTTCGTGGGTCACCAGGTGTGCTTGCGTCGTAGGGAAAACGTATTGAGTGGAAGCGCGTCGCCTCATATTGAGGCCCAGAATGCAAGTGAAACGTTGTGTTTTTCTCAACCAGTTCTCTCGTGACCCACCCCTTCGTGGGTCGCCTGGTGTGCTTGCGCCGCATGGAAAACGTATTGAGTGGCAATGCATCGCCTCATGTTGAGGCCCAGAATGCAAGTGAAACAGCTGGTTTTTCTCAATCAGTTGTCTGGTGACCCACCCCTTCGTGGGTCACCTGGTGTGGTTGCGCCGTATGGGAAACGTATTGAGTGGCAGTGCGTCGCCTCATGGTGAGGCCAGAATGCAAGTGAAACAATTTGTTTTTCCTCAACCAGTTGTCTGGTGACCCACCCCTTCGTCGGTCACCTGGTGTGCTTGCGCCACATGGAAAGCGTATTGAGTGGCAATGCCTCGCCTCATGTTGAGGCCCAGAACGCAAGTGAAACAATTTGTTTTTCTCAACCAGTTTTCTGGTGACCCACCCCTTCTTAAGTCACCCGGCTTGCTTGCGCCGTATGGACAACGTATTGAGTGGCAATGCATCGCCTCATGTTGAGGCCCAGAATGCAAGTGAAACATTTTTTTTCTCAACCAGTTTTCCTGTGACCCACCCCTTCGTGGGTCACCCGGTGTGCTTGCGCCGTATGGCAAACGTACTGAGTGGCAATGCCTCGCCTCATGTTGAGGCCCAGAATGCAAGTGAAACAAATGTTTTTTTCTCCACCAGTTGTCTGGTGACCCACCCCTTCGTGGGTCACCTGGTGTGCTTGCGCCGTATGGAAAACATATTGAGTGGCAGTGCATCGCCTCATGACGAGGCCCAGGATGCAGGTGAAGCAATTTGTTTTTCCCAACCAGTTTTCTGGTGACCCACCCCTTCGTGGGTCACCTGGTGTGCTTGCGCCGCATGGAAAACGTATTGAGTGGCAATGCATCGCCTCATTTTGATGCCCAGAATGCAAGTGAAACAATTTGTTTTTCTCAACCAGTTTTCTGGTGACCCACCCCTTCTTAAGTCACCCGGCTTGCTTGCGCCGTATGGACAACGTATTGAGTGGCAATGCATCGCTTCATGTTGAGGCCCAGAATGCAAGTGAAGCAATTGGTTTTCTCAACCAGTCTTCTGGTGACCCACCCCTTCGGGGGTCACCTGGTGTGCTTGCACGGTATGGAAAACGCATCGAGTGGCAACGTATCGCCTCATGTCGAGGCCCAGGATGCAGGTGAAGCAATGGTTTGTTCTCAAAGTTTTCTGGTGGCCCAGCCCTTTCGTGGGTCACCTGGTGTGCTTGCGCCGCATGGAAACGTATTGAGTGGCAATGCATCGCCTCATGTTGAGGCCCAGAATGCAAGTGAAATAGTTGGTTTTTCTCAACCAGTTTTCTGGTGACCCACCCCTTCGTGGGTCACCTGGTGTGCTTGCGCCGTATGGAAAACGCATTGAGTGGCAATGCATCGCCGCATGTTGAGGCCCAGAATGCAAGTGAAACGGTTGGTTTTCTCAACCAGTTGTCTGGTGACCCACCCCTTCGTGGGTCACCTGGTGTGCTTGCGCCGTAGCGAAAACGCATTGAGTGGCAGTGCGTCGCCTCATGTTGAGGCCCAGAATGCAAGTGAAACCATGTTTTTTCTCAACCAGTTTTCTGGTGACCCACCCCGTCGTGGGTCACCCGGTGTGCTTGCGCCGTATGGCAAACGTATTGGGTGGCAATGTTTCGCTTCATGTTGAGGCCCAGAATGCAAGTGAAACAAGTGGTTTTTCTCAACCAGTTGTCTGGTGACCCACCCCTTCGTGGGTCACCTGGTGTGCTTGCGCCGTATGGCAAACATATTGAGTGGCAATGCGTCGCCTCATGACGAGGCCCAGGATGCAGGTGAAGCAATTTGTTTTTCTCAACCGGTTTTCTGGTGACCCACCCCTTCGTGGGTCACCTGGTGTCCTTGCGCCGCATGGAAAACGTCCAAGGTGGCAGTCATCGCGCGTGGCGTCACTGTGCAGGGCCCCCCAGCAGGCCTCGAAAGAGGCGACAGTTTCGCAGATCCGAGCCCACCAGGGATGGCGAGGTTTAACTCGGATCCGCGCGTGGCGCCACTGTGCTGGGCCCCCCAGCAGGCCTCGAAAGTGGCGCCAGTTTCACAGATCGCAGCCCCCCAGGGATGGCGAGGTCTAATTTGAATCTGCGTGTGGCGTCACTGTGCTGGGCCCCCCAGCAGGCCTCGAAAGTGGCGACAGTTTCACAGATTGCAGCCCCCCAGGGATGGCGAGGTCTAGTTTGAATCTGCGTGTGGCGTCACTGTGCTGGGCCCCCCAGCAGGCCTCGAAAGTGGCGACAGTTTCACAGATCGCAGCCCCCCAGGGATGGCGAGGTCTAATTTGAATCTGCGTGTGGCGTCACTGTGCTGGGCCCCCCAGGGATGGCGAGGTCTAATTTGAATCTGCGTGTGGCGTCCTGTGCTGGGCCCCCCAGCAGGCCTCGAAAGTGGCGACAGTTTCACAGATCGCAGCCCCCCAGGGATGGCGAGGTCTAATTTGAATCCGCGTCGTGGCGTCACTGTGCTGGGCCCCCCAGCAGGCCTCGAAAGTGGCGACAGTTTCACAGATCGCAGCCCCCCAGGGATGGCGAGGTCTAATTTGAATCTGCGTGTGGCGTCACTGTGCTGGGCCCCCCAGCAGGCCTCGAAAGTGGCGACAGTTTCACAGATCGCAGCCCCCCAGGGATGGCGAGGTCTAATTTGAATCCGCGTGTGGCGTCACTGTGCTGGGCCCCCCAGCAGGCCTCGAAAGTGGCGACAGTTTCACAGATCGCAGCCCCCCAGGGATGGCGAGGTCTAATTTGAATCTGCGTGTGGCGTCACTGTGCTGGGCCCCCCAGCAGGCCTCGAAAGTGGCGACAGTTTCACAGATCGCAGCCCCCCGCAGGCAAGACAGGAGGAGGCAAGAGGGAGGCGGGAAGGAAGGAAGGAGGGAGTGGAGACCACACTGCTCTATTCAAAACGAATGCCCAACCAAGGAGGGTTGGGAAAAAAAACCTGACAAAGAACCAGTCCCGGGGATGATATCGAGAGGTCCGCGGGCGCACGTCTCAAAAGAAAAATCGTGACGTCGGATGTCTGGGGAGGGCGGAAGGCAGGGCGCGCATAACGGATGTAGAGGCGGCAGAAACGACGACGGCGGGGACGGGAAGGCGGAGGCAGAGGCGCAGCAGCGGGAGGAGGGAGGAGGGAAGAGGAGCCAGGCGGGAAGCGGGAGGAGGGAGGCGGGAGAAGGAATGAGAGAGGTTGTGATTGGAGCCCCTGTGCTACGAAAATGTCTCAGGCAGAACGGGCCAGACCATCTCGCGCGCAACATCTTCGAGTTTCGCATTGTGAGGATGCCTCAAGCGAAACGGGCCGGACCACCTCGCGAGCGACATCTTGGACTTCAGTATTGGAAGCACACGTTCTGACAAGTCCACGTCACGCTCGCTTCCCGTTAGGTTCTCTCCTGCAACTCCTTTCCTTCTCCCTCCTCCTCCTCCTCCTCCTCCCCATCCTCCTGCCTGCTCCCTCATCCACATCATCCTCCTCCTCCTCATTCTCCCTTCCATCTCCTCCTCCTCCTCCTCCTCCTCCTCCTCCTCCTCCTCCTCCTCCCTCTCCTCCACCTCCTCTTCATCCCGAACCGGCATCTCGGAGCCTAGAGTTGCGAGGATGTCTCCAGCGTAACGGGGTGGATCACCTCGCGCGCGGCATCTCGGACCCAAGAGTTGCGACGATGTCTCGGGCGAGACGTGCTGCGAGGAAGTCTCAGGCGAAACGGGCCGGACCACCTCGAGCGCGGCGTCTCAGAGCTCTGAGTTGCGGGGGCTTCCTGGGGCCTCCTGGGGCCTCCTGGGGACCTCCTGGGGCTTCCTCCTGGTCCGCTTGTGGCCTCCTGGACCCCACTTGCGGCTTCCTGAAGCCTCTTGGGGCTCCCAGGGGGGGATATCTAACATGTGGCCGTCTGGGCTCAAGGGACAAGAGCAGGAAAAATCAACGAATCGACACCCGGATGTGTATTAACTTGACACGTTCTGATAGGGAGACTCCTGGGGCCTCCTGGGAGCCTCCTGGGAATCTCCTGGGGACCCCTGGGGCCTGTCCTGGGCGTCCTGCGGCCTCCTGAAGCTCTCTGGGGCCTCCTGGGGCTCCCAGGGGACATCATATGTTACATGTGGTTTTCTGGGCCCAAGGCTGGACCACATCTTGCGCGGCATCTGGGAGCTCAGAGTTGCGCGAATGTCTTGTGCGAAACGGGCCGGACCACCTCGCGCGCGCCATCTCAGAACTCAGAGTTTCGAGGACATCTCAGACGAAACGAGCCAGACCACCTCTCGCGCGGCATCTCGGAATGCAAAAGTGCGAGGATGTCTCAAGTGAAACGGGCTGGACCACCTCCTGGGCGGCATCTCGGGGCTCAGAGTTGCGAGGATGTCTCAGGCAAAACGGGCCAGACCACCTCTCGCGCGGCATATCAGGGCTCAGAGTTTGGAGGATGTCTCAGGCGAAACAGGCTGGCAACCTCTTGTGCGGCATCTTGGAGCCCAGAGTTTCGAGGATGTCTCAGGCGAAATGGGCTGGACCACCTCTTGCGCGGCATCTCAGAACTCAGAGTTGCGAGGATGTCTCAGGCGAAACGCGCCGGACCACCTCGCGCACGGCACCTCAGAGCTCAGAATTTGGAGGATGTCTTAAGCGATACGGGCCGGACCACCTCTCGCGCGGCATTTGTGAGCTCAGAGTTTGGAGGATGTCTCAGGCGAAACGGGCTGGACCACCTCTCGCGCGGCATCTGGGAGCTCAGAGTTTTGAGGATGTCTCTGGCGAAACGGGCTGGACCACCTCTTGCGCGGACTCTGGGAACTCAGAGTTTGGAGGATGTCTCACGCGAAACGCCCAATCCCGGACAACTCAGAAACGAGAGTTGCGAGGATGCAGGCGAAACGGCCCAGACCACCAAATTTTTTTGAGGACGTCTTTGCTTTGAATTCCCACGGCCGGAGTTAGCTTCTATCACAACAGCACCCCGTTCAGCAAGGTGTTTGGGGAAAAATCGAATTGAAGACCGAGGCTCAAGGGTTGATCGAGGGACCTGCATGGGGACACCCCATTTCGTGCCACAGGGTCACGGTGGCGGATTTCCGCTGCCATCTTGGAGCCTAAAAGATCGAATCGTGGGGTTGTTTTGTTTTGGCCCTCCTTTGGGCCCTTCTGGGGGCTTCCGCGGGCGATATTGGGGCCATCTTGGGCGAGAAGGCGGCATTAATAGTTGAAGCATTTTGGGTCGTTGAATCAGTTCGGCCCCTCGGGGTCTCTATCAGATGCTTCGCGGCTACTTGGGCCGTTTTGTGGCAAATTATTGCAGGCATGTTGGGCATCATTTTGAGACATCCTGGGCCATGTTGAGCCATCGTGGAGGGATTTCCGAGGCTTGCTTGGAGCCATACTGGGGAAACAGGACTCTCGGACACGTCGCCCCGCCCCCCATGCCAGACTCGAGGGGTGAACCTTTCCGCGAAGGGAAAGGAGGAGGTTGAAAGAGGAAGCTCCTGGAACTCCTTTTCGCACAAAAGGGTCAGAGGGCTGATAGGGCTTCTTCGGCGAAGCACGAGATGGCCCAGCGCAGATTGCGTCTGCCCTGGGCGGGGCAGATCCAACGCAGGCACGAGCGAGTTCGAGCGCTGAAAATCCATCGCACGGCCTTGAGCGCCGGCACTGTGAACGCAAATACCACTTCGCGAGAAACCGCGCGAACCGAACCCGCCAAAGGCCGCAGGGACGACGTCCAGCGTTCATATCAAGAGCGACGGGGGCCAGGAAAACGACACGGGCTCCTCGGATATGTTGCTACAGCTGAAGCATGCTACTTGCACGACAAGGGCAGAGGAAAAGCAGCGAATACCGTGCCGACGCACAGCAGAGGGAACTTCGGGCAGAGCCAGAAGGATACCCTGCAGGAACAGCGGCCACGAGGACGCGAGAATATCCAACAACTGCGCGACAAACATACGGGCACACTGGACGCATAATAATAGTATCGCAACCAGCGCGCCAGAGAAGGCCCGAAGGCAATCCTACTACACGAACACTCCTGCCCGTCGCGGGTACAAGAAGGAGCTGAAGCGGCTCCCCCGACTGGGCGGGCGATGTCGAATAGTAACCACACCCAGTGTAACAAACCAGCGACGCCTTGGCGGAAGAAACAGTTATCCCGCCACGCGATTCAAGAAACATTGAGACAAACATTTCTCGTTTTTCACATGCCACCAGGTCTCGTGTTCAGCATGATTTGCATCATTGAACGTTCATCGAAGTTGCATGACCATCGCGCGCGATTGTCATGACAACAAGTTGCCACTAGACAGCATAATACCCGCATGTTTCTTTCAGGGTGGTGCCAAAGATCTTCTTACACACGTACTCGGAGACATGCTCTCATAGCAGTATTGGGAGATAATGAGAGCAGCAATACCGCGGCACTTT
Source organism: Prorocentrum cordatum (assembly GCA_963575745.1). Lineage (NCBI taxonomy): Eukaryota > Dinophyceae > Prorocentrales > Prorocentraceae > Prorocentrum > Prorocentrum cordatum. Next base: position 277,095 of record CAUYUJ010013492.1, read on the forward strand.
TGCGAGAGTTTCGGGCACAGCTCGTTGTAGCAAAGCAGGGTGCACTGATGGGCACGAGGTGTCAAACAAAGCATCCATAAGACGGTGCAGAACTCAGACGCATCCGACCCCTGCGGGGGGTAGTGCTTCGTCACCGTGCCGTGCGACTCCTGATACACATTGCCACTTTGTCCAGCTTGTTCCTCTCTTCTTCCTATATCATGTTCATTGGTCCCATTCGGGTTTGCGCGTGCACCGCGGCTTCACGACAGTCCAGCGACAAAAGACACATGTTGAACGAATCACGTATCCCCACCAGCCCATCTCGAAACAGTCAGCAGGCGAGCTGCCCTGATCAGCGATGTGTGGCAGCATGCGGCCGTCTTGGGGCCATTTTGGATGCCTTGGTCGCGATCCTGCAACGCTTTGGGGGGTCTCCTGGGCCCTGGGCCCCTCTAGAGACCCTCTTGGGGGTCTCTTGGGCATCTCTTGGGAGACTCGGGGGGCCATCTTGGAAATATTCGGTTAGAGGGTGGGGGTCCTGAATAGCCCCTCCCGCTGGAGCTATCAGAAGAGCCTCTTGGGCCACTCTTGGGGCCCTGTTGGGGCGGTTTTGGGCGCCGTTGCGGCCGTCTTGGGCCCCTCTTGGGACCATCGTGGGCCAACTTGAAACCATCTAGAGTCCTCAAGAGCTCGTCGGAAGCGATCTAGCGAGAAAGCGAAAATCATTCATCTTCCTTCGGCTTTAGAATGAGTTTGGCCTATAAGGGGCCTTCTTGGGAGGCTCGGAGGGCACTCGAAGTCGTCCTGGGGCGATCTCAAAGGCTCCTGTAGGCATATTGAAAGCTATCTTGAACCATCGTGTGCTGTCTTGAGCGATCGTAGGGGCCATCTTGGGCTCTCTGGGGCCCTCTTGAAGCAACCTTGGGTCATCTTGGACGATCCAATCCCTCGCGGAGCGCCCCCCTTCAGTCCCAGGGGGAGGGGGTTTGGGGGAGGGAGATAATTTTCCCCGGAAGAGGAAGAACACGCTCGTTTGACCACTCATTCCCAGAGGGTTAGTGGGATTTCTTAGTCACTGTCTGCCAATCGCACAGATCAGTTCAAGCCATTTACCACTTGAGCAAGCTATCGTAGATAGTCCCAAGGGACCGACCAATAGTAGCTTTCTCTCTCTCTCTCTTCTTATGCTCCTATCTCCCTTGTGCCCCTCCGTCCTCCGCAGTCTCTGCTCCTGCGACCCACCTTGCCCTCCGCGCCCCAAGTTGCCAGCAGCCTCGCTTTCCTCGAAGGACGAGCGTCTGCCGCCACTTCCAGCCCCTCTGCGCCTGGCCACTCGGGCCAAGGTACGTCGGATCTGGAGGCGTGCGCGAGGACCTCCGCTCGCTGTTCTCCTGTACGGTCCTTGGCCCCGCCGCCGCCCCTGGGGCCTCGGACAAGGGCTCCCACGAGGGCGTGAAGTTATTCGCGCTTCGCGGTCCTCGTTCCTCCCCCCCCCCTTCCTCGTTCTCCTTTTCTCCCTTTGGGGGGCGGCGCGCTGCGCGTGCGCACGGCGCCGCGGCGTTCTCGCCGAAGGAGGACAAGCTCGGGGGCGGCCAAGAGAGGGTTGATGACTAGGCGGGGTGGATGTCATAGCGGGGGCCATGATATCTCCCCAGATTTCATGGATATTTCCCCAGTCGTCATGGCGCCTCTTCTTGCTTCAATGCGTCCCCAGCACCACCCTGGGCCGCGCACATGCCGCCGGCCATGACTGCGCCCCCCCTCTTGCACGCCCCCCCTTTGGCCGCCCCCGAAAAGCCACCCCGACCCCCATAACACCAATGCTGGGGTCGACACGCCGCGAGCCTGCCGCAACTATCGTTTACCAAACAGTCCTGGCCGTTTACCAAAGAGCCATGTCCTGGTCGCTTGTCAGAGTGCTTATCACGAGGGTGGTTCTTCTGCATTCTATCTCGGCCACAGAGGGACGCCATGGATGCTGGGCCCAAAGAAGCTGCAACAGTCGGGTCGGCCCTGCCGACGGGCGCTCTCCTCGACGCATTGGCGACTCCGGTGCCGGGAAAATCAGCTACATGAGCTGAATTGTTGACCCCCATTTTCACAGTCAACGCAAATAATAAGAATGAGCAATTTTCCAAGGTTGCTTTTACATCCTTCCCTTTCGGCCCATCCATGGCAATTTCCGCTGCCCGCGCCCCGTTCGGAAAGTGTCGGCATGATCTTTCAAAGCCCTGGCATCTTTATCGTGCATCCAGCTGCCTGCGACAAACCCCGCCACCGCGCCTGTGCAACAGCGCAGCAGGAAATAGGCTGAGTGTAATTAGGACCAGCGCAATTCCGACGAGTAGTCTGCATTGGGACGGGTCGTGATCCCGACCTCGTCTTCGTCCGCGCGGTAGGGAGGAGGAGGAGGAGGAGGAGGAGGAGGAGGAGGAGGTGCAGGAGGAGAGGAGGAGGAGGAGGAGGAGGAAGGAGGAGGAGGAGGAGGAGGAGGGAGGAGGAGGAGGAGGAGGAGGAGGAGGAGGAGAAGGAGAAGGAGGAGGAGGACGAGGAGGAGAAGGAGGAGGAGGACGAGGAGGAGGATAAGGAGGAGGAGGAGGAGGAGGAAGATCCCGCCCCCATCTGCCCCGCAGGGGGCCCGAGAGCAGCGGCCACCGCGGCCATCACAGGCCCATCAGGCCCGCGATAACAGCTCCAGCTCTCATCGCGACCGACAGTGGCTGCGACAACTACCGTATCCGCGGCCACGACCTCACGGGACCAGAGGTCCCGCAGACCCGCTTGGCACAGGCAGCTGCACCGACATCGTGTTGTTACTACTTCGGCTTCACAAGGCACAGCTTTTACTTCAAGCGCACCACAGCGCCCGGCAGCCACCACGACATCCACTTCAAGTTCCAACCATGGCGACGACATGGAGGGCAACTGCGAACGTGTCGGGAACGGCGCAGCCAACTTGGAGGACAACATCGAACCGCCCACGAAGCAGACCAACTACGCCGAGACCCACCACACTGGCAATTGGAGTGGGCCTCGCACGTTGTAAAACATACAATTGGACGAACCAGTGGGCCAAGGATCACACCGACAAGAATTGGGGCTTCAGCCACAATCATAACAACTACAGCCACAACGGCAAGGGCAACAAGTACAACGGCAAGGGATAGACAGCGAAAGACGACATTGAGTCCGACATTTGGACCCTGAAAGGCGAGGACAATTTCAACAAGGGCAAGGGCAAGACAAAGAAAGCATCAACCTGATGGAGAAAATCCGAAAGAAAAGAAGAGGACACTCAACTGAAAGAGCGTGTTCTACCGCTGCTGGCGGAAAACCAGGGGGGTCACTGGGGGTTCCCAACCCCCCACCCCTTCAAAAACCGGGGGACTTTCACTACCAGTTCGACACCCCCCCTCCCATCCCCAGTCCATCATGAAAAGGGAGAGGGGGTCACTACTGGTTCGAACCCCCCCCCCTCGCCGCCGGCAAACGATTCCCGCTCCTCGGGACAGTGGGACAGTGGTGGGGACATTGGGACAGTTGTGGGGACGGTGGTGGTGGGAACAGTGGTGTGGGGACAGTTGGACAGTGGCGGGCACAGTGGGACAGTGGTGGGGACGGTGGTGGTCGGGATAGTGGTGGGGGGACAGCGGAACAGTGGTGGGGACAGTGGGGACAGTGGGACTGGTGGAGACGGGGGGGTTCGAGCAGGGGGGGGGGGGGATTTTCGGAGGGGGGGGGTCTTCTGGGCTCTGGAGGAAGAGGGGGGGGGGACCACAGTAAAGGTGCGGTGGGTCAAGCTCTCTCTCTCTCTCTCTCTCTCTCATAATTATAACGACCACATTGCCAACATCATCAGCAACGTCATGCCCATGAGGAGGGTCTACGCTACCAGGAGGCACGATTGGGAGCTACCGCCCAACGACCCCAAGCTGAGGGACGACTGGAAGAATATCAAGCACATCGAAATGAGGCGGGCCGCAACGGTCATCGCCAGAAACAGCGCAGCAGGACTACCTACAACAGACACTGTGGAACAGATCGCCTCCACCAAGGCCATGATCAGCAACAGTTTGTTTTCGGCCCAACAGACGAGGGAGATAGAGACAACGATGCAGCCCATGGAGGACGACTACGGGCACATTAAGAACCACTTCCCAAAAAAGCATGTCTACATGAGCGAGCTAGATCATTAGATCGAGGAACTCACCATTCCCCAGCGGGGCATCAGCAACGCCAAGGAGGACCGATACGGCGACAACGAGGCTGCCGACGACGAGGCCGACAAACCACAACGCGAGGCACCACAAAAAATGACCGCCACCCCAGCGCCAAAGAGACAGACAAGGGCCGGGGAGACTAAGGAAAGTCAAGATGTCGGCACTTTGCGCAGGAATCTCAAGGAGGACAACCAACTCATGGCCCATGATATCAAAAAGAACAAGGCCGACGCCAAAAACGAGACCCAGGATTTGAATAACATCAGCGTGGCCGGCATTCAGAAGCAACCAGGATACAAGGTTACCACGGCGAGTTCCTGAGAGAGATGCTGAGCGCCAAGCAGACAACCGAGAAGATGACGTCGCATCACGAGAACATGCAGACGCGAAAGAAAGTGGCGCCCGAAAGGACAGGAGTAGCTGGAGGAGGCCCTCCGGAAGGCCAACACCAGCGACCACATCCAACGTGCACCATCGATTGAAAGGTTTAACAAAAAGAATTCCAAGACACACAGAAGAGCTCCTCGGCAGCAACAACGACCGTGCCAACATGGAGCAGCAGTTAAGAAAGACGTCAGTGATTGCGGACACAAGACAAAAAGTATTACAACATTACCATGAGGGCCGAGCAGCAGATCGCCCACATGTAAGCAAATGCGGCAGATATGCGCACCACGGACCACAACGACCACCTCCTGCTGTACAGCTTCTGGGGCGACGCGGAGAAAAGGAGCATACTGGCACATAAACGAGTCAAACAAGATGAGATGCACATGTAAGCCTCCATCCAGCATGCGCAAGGAAATACAAACAACGAGCTACCAACGTGGAGCGTCTCGTCGGAATCAATGGCGCCGAGCATGCGCAACAGCAGGAGCACCACCAACGCAGAGTACTCACCGACATGAGCACTTGCGAGCAGCAGGCGCATTACACCGAGCTACAGGCCGAAGGACGGGCACAACTCATGGAATGGGCACGGCAGAGCAACGCCATGCATGGCGACCCAGGAAAAAACATCGACCGCCAAGAGGAGACAAATGGGGGAGCATGAGGGGCACCCACGATTGGCACCGAGGAGGCAACCGAAGTTTACCGTCAAGCCCAGCAGGATTGCGACAACGCCCGAGAACGCCTGAGTAGCGCGGAGATGGTGGATGCTCTCCATCGGGCCTCCAGCATGGACGACGAAGAGTTGCATCATTTCTCGCCACCAATGCAACCTATGCTACGACGTCCACTGGAGGACGGAGGCACGCAACGTACACAATCGCAGTCTGACGACATGACCAGGGAAATCGACATGTACGCGTCTCTCGCTGCTTTTTCATCACAACGAGTCGAACACCAGGAGCGAGCCACACGCCACATGTCTATCCCGACGGGGTCAACAAGGGCATCGAGAACACCACGGGCGACACGCGCACCGAGCGACGAGCTGGACTGCCCGACACCTCCAGCAGGGACCGGTAGCAGTATACCTCCAGCTCAACCTGACCCACGTACGCACGAAGTCATCCCGATCGACGCCCCATCCTCAAGTACGAGGAGGTGCGACGGCATCGCGCCAAACGACCAAATGACTCCACAAGCTATCAGCCCACAACGACGGTTCATTGGCACACATGGCAGGGGCCCATCGTTGCCGCCAACGCGCAAACGTCCAGCCCCAGCTGCAGGAAGTTCATGTGCACGAGAAACGAGAACGGCGACCATCGACACACACGAGCCACACATCATTTTTGGGGTGACACCTGACGCCAGCACACCAACCAACCTTGCCACCAGAGACGGCGCAGCTGGCGCAGATGGATATCACACGGACTCCATCTGACGGTGTCGACGCGGCGATGGACGTGTCCACGCCGCGCACGGTGGGTAAGGAGCACCACTACGCGTGCCCGACCCAGACCGGCTAGAACCACCGCAACGGGACAAATACCCATTCTGACAGCGCTTGGAGAGAATAGTTAAAACGTGCACGCAATCAACCCCGACAGAACAAGCGCACCTGCTATGGCACCGCTTCGACGGACAAAAATACCAAGCAGCTCGAACATTCAGGGCAGTGGTAGAGAGGACAACGCAGCGCACGCACGACGGACACCACCGCTGTCGAATTCGACGGAGCCACAGAGCACTACTACACCAGCACAGCCTACAGCTGGGACACGGCTTCTATCCAGCATTCGAGGAGTGGAGGAGGAGGACCCACAGGCCGCCTGCGCGCCTCCCCCGCGCGGCAGGTCGGCTGCGCGCTGTGCCACTCCGCCGCGCGGCTCTCGGGGCCGCGCCCTGGCCGAGGCCCCAGGCGCCCAGCAGCCCCGCGGCCCGCCGGATCGGCGGCGCAATCCGAACCCCACCAGCGCCGATCAACGATGCCGGGGACGGCCAGGATGCCCCGGCTGGTTGCGCGTGAGAGGGGCCCCTCGCCGGTGGGGCCCTCTGGTGCGGGCCCGCAGGTGGGCCCAGGCCCCTCCCCGCACTGGCCTGCGCGCTCGGAGCTGGCCCTCGCCGCGGCCCCCCAGCGGCGCGCACCTGAGGCCCCTTCAGTATCGAGTAACCGATCCGCATCGCCATCTCCGTTCCCATCCAGACCCCCACCATCTCAGTACCCCAGTTGGGGATTTATACCCTTCGAAGCCCGAAGGAAGGGGTCATTGAATCGGCAAGTGGGGCCCAGGCCACGGCCATGCGGACAGGGATCGGTCAAACGATGCTCGGCCTTCATGCTCAGAGTGTCGCGCTTGCTTGCAGCCGATTCGGGTAACTCGATGGGCGGCGCGGGTAGGGTTCGGAATTCGTCGAACACGAGCGGGACGAAACGGAACCTACAGTGGAGGCTCATGCCAAGAAACACCCTGCTTGCCTCCAGAGTGCCCTGGGCTTTTTGGGTTTCGATGGTTTCGCTATGGAAAGCGTGACGTGCCCACACCAAAAACCAATGGACGTCCTGGGGTCTCAGGGTTGGGTTTCTTGTGCAAGGTTTCTTACGGACTGGCCTCCACAGTAGGTCGCGGGGGCGCGAAGATAATCTCGCGTCGCGGTCTGGACCAGAGCGGCTGCCTTTCTCTGAGGGTGCGGCGCGAGGGCGCGAACATAATCGCTTGTAGGTGGCTTAGAAAACACACGTTTTTGTGATTTGAGCCTCCGAGGGCCCTCGCCTGGCACCTCGGGGTCCCCATTTTGTGAGAAAGCCATGACTTCGAAGATCGGGTCGGACGTGGGAAAGATGGGGGCACGACATTTGCTACATGCAGCTGGCTTCAGCACCGCAGCCAGGCGCATTCCTCGATACAGTGGCGCCTCCAGCGCTGGGAGACGCCAGAGAAACCATGTACGAGAGCCGAGTTGCTGACCCCCCTTTGCTATCCCCCCTTTCGTTCGACCTGGACGCAGGGCGCTGGGGAGGACGACGACGACGACGACGACGACGACGACAACGACGACGACGACGACGAAGACGAAGCTGAGGAGGAGGAGGATGAGGAGGAGGAGGAGGGCGTGAGCGCATAGCTGGCCCAAAGCTGGTTGCAGTCGAAACGTGTGGGACGCTCAATCAGCTCGAGCTCAAGATCCAACTCAGGTCCGAAACGGGACGAGACGACACGGGGCGCAGGGTGCATGGACGCACCACGGGATGTGCCAGGGGCGCACCAGGGGATGCGACAGGGGACGTGTCAGGGAACGTACCAGGGGACGTGTCAGGGACCCGCCTCTGGACGTGCCAAGGCGCGTGCCATGGGGCGTGCCACAGGACGTCATGCCAGGAGATGTGGCAACGGACGCGCCTGGAGACGTGACGTCTCATGGGACGCGCCACGGAACGGGCAGGGGAAACGCCAGGGGACGAGCCAGGGAACGCGACAGAGGACGAGCCAGGGAACGTGCCACGGGACGCGCCGAGGGGCACGCCAGGGGGCATGCCAGGGCACGTCACGCTGGAGGTGCGCGCCAGGGGACGCGCCACAGATCTGGCAGCGGCCGCATCGTCTCAGCAGCGAAAAGCAGGACAGAAGGAGAGACGGACCAGAGACGGGGGACGGGCGGGGTGAAAGAGGGGGAAGGGAAAGAAGGGGCAAAGAAGGGAAAGAAGGGGGAAAGAAGGGGAAGGGAAGTTGGGGGAAAGAGAAGGGAAGACACACCATTCCGCAAAGGCAAGGCAAGGCACCGAGAGGGGAGGAGGAGCAGCCAGGGTGCCAAGGACGAGGCGACAGGGGAAAACAAGGAAGCAGGCACAAACACAAAGGCAGGAGGGGGAAGGGGGACGGCCGCGGAGACGGCGGAGCCCAGGGGGAACGAGAGGGCCGGAGGAAAGCGGGGAGACGGGATACGTCCAGGCCGCGCGGACAGAGGCAGGCCAGGCGAGGGAGAGGCCGCTGGAACAGGCCGAACCCACAGGCAGGGGAAGAAGGACGAGAAGGACACGGGGGGGAGGAGATGGACCCTCGGGGGATGGCCGCGGAGACGGCGGAGCTTGGGGGAGGGAGAGGGGCGGATGCAAGCTAGGTACGCTCGCGTGATATGTGACGTCCTCTCCCTCCCCATCCCTTACCATGGCGTAGAGCCCCCCTCTCTATTCGCATAGTCGGATGTCGAGGAGGACAAGGATCCCCAAAGGGTACGCGGTGCATTGCATGACATAGCAGTGCGTTTCCAAGCATTGCACATCATTGCGTTGCAGCGCAAGGCATGGTATCGCATAGCGGCGCATACTTAATATGGCGTTGCATGGCATGCAAATTGCATTGCATGGCATTTCGTAGCCCAGCGTTGAATAGCACTGCATTGCAGAGCAAGGCATGAAATCGCAAAGTAGCAGCAGGTAATATAGTAAATAAGCTCCTCTCCGCCTCATAATAAATCAAAACGTAACTCAGTTTGCATGCATCGCATTGTCCGCTGGAACTAGCAGCTGCGCTCCGCAGCAGTATGATTGCTCGAACAAGCCAACCTTGGCTTGCAGGAGAGAAAAGAAGCGCGCCAGCCCTCGGCCGTCGTGTATCGTCGGTCGTAGGCCAGCCGGCCTCCTCCCTTCACATTCTTGTGAGAGTAGTCTTGCTTAGCGGGTACTTGTCTTATCAATGTCTCATCCCGTCCCCTCTCTCCCTGAGCAGAGTGAACATGAGATCTTGTTTCCTTTGTCATCTTTCCCCGATTCCCAGAGGAAAGTCTGGTTATCAGCCGAAACGCGCGACTCAGTCGACGCGGGGCCGTCACATACAGAAGAAGAACATTCAAATGTGCCCCGCGACTCAGTCGCTGCGGGAACGAGCTATGATAAGACCGACATCGTGTCCAATATCTCGAGAAGTGCCGATAGGCGCGTTGTACAACATGACGGACACGACACAAACAAGGACGGTCCAATTCAGGACCAAGTCCCTCCTTCATACATCGCCACTCGGGTAGTAAGGGGCAGAGGTACCGAGGGAGTAACAGAGATGTCGGTAGACGTCTCTCCCGCGGGAGCTCCAATCAGTGATCGCGAGCAAACCCCAGACCCGCACGGGCGAGATGGCGTAACATCAAGACCTAGACGAAGTGCGTTTTCGTCATGGAGTGCCAAATCGACGGAGTCAATCAGCTCAATTCCGAACACTCCACATGCGATTGCTACTGCCGCTGGTGAAGCCGGCCGGCCAGGGGAAGTCCAGGGGAAAATGAATACGTACCCTAGCATCCCGACCGAATGGGCGGGTACAAGTGCCAATGTCCCAATCCCGATAGCACTTAACGGACAATTCGGTCAGGACAGTGATGGCCCAGTTGAAGAAGATCGAAATATATTCTACGGGGGGAGATTTTGATAGCATCAATAATGATATTTCCCTGAGCCGAGCATTGTCCGTGATGATGGAAGAAGACATCCCTGCTCAAGACGAAAGATGGTCTCCTGACGCCTCAGGCGGACAGGGCAGAGGCCCAGACGAAGCATGAGAGGGAGTCCACAGGACGAGCCCCTGCGCCTCACCTCAAGGAACAACGGAATGAGGACTACGAGCTAAACGCTTCACCACTGAAAGAAGGTTTCTTCCGTGATGCCGCCGCCTCAGGTGACTGGCAACCCTCGATTCCAGCTGTTGTTGAGGATGAAGAAACGGTCGGGCAACCAGCTACGTATGCCCAGCTAATAACACAAGACGAAAAGGATGAGGAGTTTTTTTAATGAGCCTAAACCGCCAGAAAATACTGTCGTTCGCCCCAGATCAAATGCTTCAAGGAGGGGAAGACCCAAGATGCCAAGATCAGGGGCGAGATCCACTTCACGGAGCAACAGCACCGTCTCCATGATGGAGGCCCGTTGGGACCCCAACCCTAACTGCGCGCCTCAGGCGGAGAGCAGATGCCCAGGGAAAGTCAACAGGCCAGAAGGCGCATGTAGGAATCCAGTGCAAGAGTTGCTCGGACGTTTGCCATAAGTGTAACGCGCAGTGGCTGTGCGCAGAGTGTTACCCAATGGACGAGCATAACTGCACGCATCTCCTCATACAATCTATTCAGGGCCAGGCCTGGCTGGCGGAGGCTAACACTCAGAGAGATTTTCTGACCAATGAAGCGCAGCTGGCCGAAAGGGCCCGATTGGACAGAGAAGAATGCGCTGAAACTGTGGTCGAAGCGAGAAAAACGTTCGAGGCTGAACGGATCACCCTAGCCATGGCTGCTAGAGAGCGGGAACAGGCGCCGATAGAACATATATATATAATCAGACCGAGGCCGTTAAACGGCAAGTGGAGCTGGAAGCCGAAAATAAATACAGAGAATTATTGACTTCGGAGAGACAGGCCGTCGCGATGGCGAACAAGGAATCTGTCGACGCCAATGTGGTTGCCGCTGCTGTTGCGGCGGCCAGGATAGAAGGAGAACAAATCGCTACAGTCATGGAGGAACGAGAAAACAGAGCTTACAAGAAGAGCTCAAAAACGCCCGGCTGGAAGCAGCTAACACCCAAGCCGTAGCTGCGAAGATAACCGACCAAAACAATCTCTATCTGGAAGAACTCAAATCGGATGAAGAAGCTAGATCTTCCCTCCAGCGCATAAAAACGAGTAATGCCAAGCGCCCGCCGGCTAAGCCGACTGGAACACATGTACACCAATTGTCGACGGCTCAGTCGTCCGGCATAGTACCCGTTCCAACGCAATCTGATCAGACGACGCTGACAAATGCGGGAGCGTCGACCCTGCTGATGGGAGGTGTAACACATCTTCCTCCCGAGGAGAGAGGAAATACATTCTCCGTGGACCAATTCTGCGCAGTCTGCTTTCGTCTCAAGACGGACAATTGCGTCGGATGTGGTACGTCGGCATGTGAAGAACATATCCATGCAAGCATTAGAAGATGCTCTAGATGCGACTTGTGGAAGAGTGAAAGATCAGCTGCCAGCATGCGAGAAGAAGAGGCTATTTCGAACGCAGCTAATGCAGAGAAAAGAAAGATGAGGCTTAAGGCTATCATCCCCGACCCGACTCCATACACCGAGAATAAACGAGAAGCCGGACTCACATCAAATTCACCCGGCTTTCCGTTGCTTTCGCGAGAAACTCCCGTGAGGCCGTTGTTGCGTCAGCACTTTATTGTTCCAGGCCCTGCCCTAGAAGGTCCGGCGAAGCCGAGCACCGCCGAGAGTGGACTTCTTGTTGGGATCATGCTAACTGGACCTAACGAAGGTAATACTCTCGCCAGTTACCGCCCATCCTATGGAGATGGTCCTGCGGGAACGACGGCGACTAAGTCGTCGGGCGAAGCAGGGCAGGGCGGAGAAGGAGACGGCAAGAGCGACGCTCCTAACACCTGAGATCGTATCTTCACATGAAGATGATCGTGGTAAAAGACCACGTGGGTCGCCTCCGGGAAGCCCAGGGGGTTCAGATCCCTCTGCTGGTGGAGGTGGACGCAGGGGGCCTAAGGGCCCCGGCGGGCCGCACGACTCGGTAGTAATTGACGAAAGCACGCCGTTGGATCAATGAAGACAGGTTGGTAACAACCAGAAATAACGAACATTCGTGAGTGGCAAATGCATTCAGCACGCGCAATCGCTGGATCATCGCCCGAGAGCCAGGCTGCACAGCACTGGATTGCTGATGCTATGAATCCAGCTGTGGAGGATGAGCAACTCAAAGATGCAGGGCGATTCCAGCGTCTCGACCTCATGATCGCAACGAATCTCATCGAGAAATTCAACAAGATGCGAAATAATCGATATCAGCCTGGTCATCATATTCATTTCCTCCAACAGATTACTCGTATGGAATTCAGCGCCCAGAACGAGGGGAGACTCATGACTGGGCGCGAGATGGTGCGAGTCATTTGCCATTGGCGTTCGGTAAGATCGGAGTTGGGACAACATCGCATTTCGCGTGACCTCTTCAAGGTAACCATTGACCCACGCAAGCCTGATGCTGACCTGTATCATTTCTACAATGCATGGACATATGTGCATCAACAGCTTTATGGCGCTAAGCCTCCGTCCGATGAAATGAGGGCCTCGATTCATGCACATTTTCATGCAGAAAGCCGTGCAAACTGAACTTTGTATGCCAGTTATACGACTTGTCAAAAGATAAAATGGGACATGGCGCGAAGAGTTATGAATGGCTGATGGAGCAGATTGAAGGAAAGATGTTGCGAGAAAAAGAAGAGTGGAACATCAGCGTGCATGAGGGCACCTTGAATCAGCGTGCTAGGCAAGCACGATTCAGCGGAGGCGGCTGCAATGACAACCGGAAGAATGCAGGCAGCAAAGCCGCCCCGGCGGAGATTGCTGCTAAATTGGGGAATCCCTCAGATGCCATGAAAAGGGGAAAGACTAAGGGCGAGACCACGTGCAGATACGTGCACAAGGGCGAAACTTGCCCATACGCAGGAAAAGGCTGTCCCTTCAATCATAAGAAGCCCAAGAATGCCGCGCCGGCTCAGCCGAGCGCGGTAAGAAAATCCAGTACCGCTCCTGCCCAGGATAAGAACTCTAGAGGGAGATCGAAGGACAGGGGCCGAAAGGGGCAGGGCCGATCCCAGACCCCGACTGGCAACCGTGGGAAAGGAGGACAGCATAATAATAGAAGCCAATCGCGTGGGAGAGACAGTACCATACCGTGTTACGCATTCTCCCGAGATCCCAAGAATTGTCGAGGACCAGAAGACGGATGCAACAAAGCCCATAGAGGGCTATCCGATGCTGAGAAGTCGAAGCGTGACAAGTGGGAACAAGCGAAACTTGGCGCGGGACAATCTTTGGGATATGAGCGTACAGCCAAACAAGCCAATGCCGCCGCTGCCAATATCTCTTCGACGGGAAGCAATAGTGGCTCCAGAGCCTCTAGTGCGAACTCCGACAAACGTAAAAAGGATGGAGAGAAAAACAAAGGCAGTGGCAAAGGCAAAGACATGGTCTGCCGCTCCTACAAGGAAACGAGAAAATGCTCGCGCGGAAAGGAATGCTGGTTCGCCAAGACCACCCCAGGTCATCCAGTCACGCGACGATGGCTCCACACTGGCGGCTCAGCCGTCAGTGCTGGAGGAATGATAAACCTAATTTCATAAATGGTCTTCTTTCTTGCCGTCCTTGTTCGGCAGGCGTGGCGAAGCCTGCGTCAGTTGAACAGAAAGCGGGGGGGTTGGAAGAGACCAACTGATTCTTCCGATGTATCTTGTGGGCCGCCGCCGTTCTGGTTGCTCAAGTCTTGAGGGATGTGGGAGAGGCTCACGAACCACGCCGTCACAGGGGTGGTTTCCTATCTCACGAGGTGCCCGCAGGTGCCATCTTGTCCCGCCTGTCCCGCGTGCTCGTTGGCGTGCGGGTCGCCAGCTCCTTGCCCAGGGTGCTCGCTGCAGTGCCCAGCGATCCCGCCGTTCGCGGAGGTCGCCCCGGCGGTGTGCCCCTCGCCGCCGCCCTGCCCAACGCCGGCGTGCCCGGCGTGTGGGGCCTGCCCCGCGCCAGAGGCCGCGCCCGCGCCCTCGGGGCCGGAGGCGGCGGCGCCTTCGGCGGCGGCCGTGCTGGCGAGCGACGTCGCCGTCGACCTGCGCTCCCTGGCCGCGGGCCTGGTGGGCGGCGCGCTGGGCTTCCTGCTCGCCGCCGCGTGCGTCGGCTGCTGCTGTGTCGTGGTGCGGAGGGACGCTCGTCCGCGTGTTCGGCATCCTGCTGGCTGCATCAGCGATGGCGGCGGTGGCGACGACTCGCTGGGTGTGCGTCTTCTACGCAGGCGAGGTGGCGTGGCACCAGCACTTGAATCTGGGGCGGGTGGCATTGTCCGAGGCTGACCACGTCATCTACACGGCGGACGGCGATCTCTACATCGTCGCGTTGGCCAACAATGCTGATGTGCAGGCGGCGCGGTTCGGTGCCTTCAACCCGCCGCCTCCAGGGATCGCGGGCAACCAGGTGCATGGGTTCAGAGCCGAGCCGACGGATGCGGAGCTGGCCCAGCTCACCTTGGGGGCGGAGCAGATCGCCACCGCGGAGTGCCGCACCAGAGCTGCCGCCATCGGCAACCTCGGCCTGCTCACCAACCTGCGGCCGCTGGTCGCGCCTGGAGGAGGAGGAGTGGTGGCCCCTGTCGCGCCCGCGGGTCCTGCGCTGGGCTTGCTGCGCGGCGCTGCCGCGCTCCCCGCTGGTGCGCCTGGAGGTGACCCCGCTGGGGTGTGGAGGGCGGCCGCTTGCGAGGGCGGATATCGGATTGGCGATGAGGTGCCCGGGCACGTGCCCACTGCAGCTCGAGTCCAGGATCGGGACATTCATGTGCTGCCAGACGGCCAGGGCCTGTTCGTGGAGTTGGTGCCGCCAGCCGCCCTCGAGACCTTCTTGCGTAAGGCTGTAGATGCGGACGCCAGGATCTTGCCCATTGTTCGAGATGGGCAGGGTCGCCGCGACGTCCCGTGGCACAAGATGGTAGAGATGACCCGCCAGGAGGACTTCGGCTCGGACTGGACGCTGCCGGGCCCGAGGACGGCGGCGCGGTGCATGAACTACCTGCAGCGGGAGGGCCTCGGCATAGAGGGCCATCACGAGCACTTCAGGCAGATCTGCAGGCTCGCCGCCACGGATTGGGGAGTTCAGGAACACTACCAGCTGTGCCAGCAGATCAAGGCGGCAACCTGCCAGGACCTCCTAGACGGGACGAACTTGATCAGCATTGAGATGAAGTTTAGGAGGCTCCAGACCATCGAGTTCGCCCACTGGGACAAGGCCAAAGACGCCGAGAGCAAAGGCGTTGGTGGCAAGATGAGTCTGGAGGAGTAGGCCGCTTTTTCTGGGGTCTCACGCTCGACTTCGTCGGTGATGGTATCTCCAGAGTTGATCGATCATGTCCGCGGTGACGTTGAGAAGGAAGCGAAGCTACACAAGAGTTTGCGCCTGGCCCGCGAGGAGCGGGAGTCCAGGCGCAAAAATGGCTGAGCATCAGAACCGTGCTGGCTTCGGAGGGGGGGCCAGCACGAGTACTAGGCCCCTCCACATGGGCGACCCGAGTGGGCCCTTCTTCCCTCAGGACGTCCACGACATTGGCAGGCGTCGGCCCCGGGACATCTTGCCACTGCCCTACCGCTCGTTCAAGGAGCCGCTGGATAAGGCTTCGGTCAAGGAGCTCGCCAGAGGTACGAGGCAAAGGATTGGGCGAAGGCTTGGTGTCTGCAACGATGTCTATGGATGCGTGGACGCTCTTAATTGGCTTCATGACCCGTCCCTCCGTTGTGGTCGTGACCGTTCTGCACGATACGTTGGGCCGTCACTCGCCCAGAGCCAGTGCTTGGCCCACATCTCCGAGTCGGTGCGCAACCTTGGCCCGCCGCCGTCGACTCTTTCTCCCGCAGAAGCGCTGGTGCAGCTTCGCGTGGCCGGGGGTGCCTACAATGTCGAGCAGTCGCCCCTCGGGAGCTGCGCTCCTCTCCTTGCCTGAGGTCAGTACCGCCCCTGTGCCGCTGGCCGACGTGTGGGGGGAGGGCGGGCAAGCCAAGGTCTAACAGTTCGTTCTGCAGAGCTTGATGGATCCGAGCGAGGCCGAAGCCAGGCTGAGGTAGAGCTCTATACCTGTTCCCTACTCTGACCCTCTTCTACGTGATCAGCGGCGCTGGTCCAGTTTTGTTCAGTTGCTGTATGAGCGGCACCTTGTCGACTTCAGCTTGGAGGACGGCGTTCGAGCTGAGATTTTCTTTGTGAAAAAAAGGAGACCGCCTTCGCATGGTGGCGGACTGCCGCCGCTCCAACGAGGTGTTCACCGAGCCCCTGGGCGTGCGGCTCGCGACGGGCGACGCCTTCGGTATGCTGGAGATGGCGGCGGACGACTCTCTCCTGACAGTGGAGGGTGCCGACCTGAAGGCCGCCTTCTACCACCTTGAGCTCCCCGAGCAGCTCCGTCCGTGTTTCAGCCTGCGACCTGTGCGCGCTGGCGTCCTGGGCATCAAGGAGGTCGGCGGGGTCGCTGTCGGGGCCTCCACCAAGCTCTACCCGCGCCTCAGGGTCGTGCCCATGGGTTGGTCCTGGGCAATGTGGTGGTGTCAGTCGGTGATGGAGCGAGTGGCAGAAGCAGCAGGTTGCGGTGATGACGCACGACTTCGAGATGGCAGGCCTGCTCCCTTTTTGGACCCATCGTGTCACCTTGAGTACGTCGACAACTTCGTGAGCATCGGCTACGACGCGGAGGCGGTTCGGTCCGCTGTGACTCGTGTCATGACGGAGCTCAAGCGCCGAGGTCTGGTGGTGACCAGGGAGGAGCACCTCGGTGACAGCGAGGGCGAGTATGCGGTGCTGGGTTGGTCCATCACTGCGGCTGGGCGTCTCTCGGCGTCTGCTTCGAGATTGTGGAGGGTGCGGTTAGCGGTGCGTGGTCTTCTGCGGCGTGGCCGGGCCAGTGGTCGTGATCTCGAGCGCGTGCTGGGCCACATCATCTTCGTCACTCTCGCTCGGCGTGAGGGCTAAGCATCCTCGAGGCAAGTTTCCGCTTTGTCCAGAAGTGCTACCACCAGCAGGTGCCGCTCTGGTCTCAGGTCAGGCAGGAGCTCATGGCCTGGGATGGCGTCGCTCCTTTGCTATGGCGTGATCTCCGTGCTCAGTGGTCGTGTTCCGTCGGCTGCGTTGACGCCTCCCCTTGGGGGTTGGGCGCCTGCGAGGCTGATTGGGATGCCGGCGCTGTTCGGGAGGTTGGTCGTCATAGCGAGCGGTGGCGCTATGGCAGGGCTGAGCGCCTGCCTCCTCGTCGCCGGGCCCTTGCCGCTGAATGTGCCGCTGACAGGGTCGCAGCCTGTGACCTAGGGATCGTAGCGGCCCAGCTCGATCCTGGCTGCCCGGCGGAGGACAGCCAGCCCGTCGGCCCGCCTGTGGAGCGCGACCTGCTCGCTTTCCCCGAGGTCTCGAAGAAATACCTGGACAAGTCGTTGTGGCGTGTCACGGGACGTCGTAAGTGGGATCGCCTTGAGGGGATGCCTGTTCTCGAAGCTCGGGCGGTCCTGTACCATGTTCGGCATGCTTCACGGGCCGTTCGGAACCATGGGAAGAGGATGCTTGTCCTGGGAGATGCTCTCGCGTCTGTCTCGGCGGCCTCTCGGATGCGGGCCCACAGCCACACCAGGTTGGGGATCATGCGCCGTTCGGGCGGTCCTGTACCATGTTCGGCATGCTTCACGGGCCGTTCGGAACCATGGGAAGAGGATGCTTGTCCTGGGAGATGCTCTCGCGTCTGTCTCGGCGGCCTCTCGGGCGCGGGCCCACAGCCACACCAGGTTGGGGATCATGCGCCGTATTGGGACTCTGTCTCTTGCGTCTGGGAGCTCCTTTTGTATTCGGTGGATACCGTCCGAGTGTAACGTCGCGGATGGCCCCTCTAGAGGCCGAGGAGAACCCAGTCTCCCTTCTGCTGTCATTCTAAAGGAGGGCCTCGGCAAGACCCCGAAGTACAAGGTCGGCCTGGACCCCAAAGAGCACGACCCTCCTCAGGGGCCCCATCAACGTAGGCTACTTCGTGACCTAGGTGAGGAAGAAGGAGAGCCCCATAGGGAGCCCGATCAAGGACAGCACGGACCAGCACTACACGGTTCTCAAGGGCGGGGTCTGCACCAGCACACGCACGAGGAGGTGGGCGAGAAGGTGGTAGAGGAGGAGGAGCGCGGGCACGATGAGGGCCTCGGAGTGGCCTCGCTGGAGGACGTCTTGGGTGCTCATGGTCCGCTTCGCTCTGAGCCGCTGACTGGCCCAAGACCTCTACGTATTATTCCATATGTTGTCGGCTGTCTGCCTCGTCGCCCTCGTCAGCACTCTTCCTGCCATGTCCGCGGGGCCGTTGCAGGGGGGCGCTCGCAAGCGACCAGCCGCGGCCGCGAGCTTGCCGCCAGCGGGAGCTTCCCTGGTCCGTGGGGCGCGCAAGGCTGGCTTGCAGTCGCCGACGCTGCCAGTGCTCCAGGCATCGCCCGCGAGCCGCCAGGGCTCGAGCGGTGGTCCCACGCCGCAGCAGCGGGCTCGGCTGATCCAGCCGCCAGCGGGCATGCCAGTGCTCAACGCGGCATCCGTGCGCACGGCGTCGGGGCGTCAGGCTTACCTCTCGATGCTGGTGGGTTTCGACAACTGGACGAGACAGCATCGACGGGCTACGCAGGAGCCTGCTCAGATGGACCGAGCGGTCCGCGACTACATCGGCCATCTCTTCGAGCGGGGGTATCACCATACCTACGCCAACCGTATGATAGCGGCGGTGGCGTGGCGCGATCCGCGCTATGCCAGAACGGGCCAGTTCGAGCTGCCGCTGTCCAAGCAAGCCGCCAAGGGGTGGCGCAACCTGGCCCCAGCTCGCAGCCGCATGGCCCTTCCGTACGAGGTCGTCGCCATGGTGGTCAACTACGTGTCCCATCAGCGCGGCACCCCGGAGGCGCTCGCGATCTGGCTCCTCTTCGAGATCTACGGCCGCCCAGGATGCGGTGCCGCCGGCGCCTTCCGCGTCAGGGGCTCACCGCTACACCTCGGTGACGCTCCACGCGCAGGAGGTCGGCGACGTCTCGAAGACGGGAGAGTTCGACGCGGCGATCCGTCTCGACCTCGAGCGCCAGGCAGGCCTGGCTGCGGGACTGCTGGCGATGGCCGCCGCGCGGCGCCGCGCGGGAGCGCCGCCCTGGGCGCCGCTTTTTGCAGTCGACCAGCGCAGTGTGGCCAACGCATGGCGTGGGGCTGTCACCGCCCTCGGCCTCCGGAAGCTGCGTGCCTGCCACGTCTACCAGCTCCGCCACTCAGGCCCAAGCCACGACTACGCAGCAGGGCTGCGCGACTTGGAGCAGATCAGGCGGCGTGGGCGCTGGAAGAGCTGGAGCTCAGTCCGCAGGTGCGAAAAAGGAGGCCGCCTGACCGAGCAGCTGCACACATTAGGAGGGCCGCAGCGAGAGCACGCGGAGGCCTGCGCGCGCTTGCTGAGCCGTGCGTCGCACGGCCTGCCTTCAGCGTTGGTGCCAGTTTGCCCGACCCGCCAGTGATCTTAGAGTTGTTCTCTGGCTCAGCAGGATTCTCGAAGGCGGTCGCTCAGCTGGGCATCCCAGTTTTGATGTGGGACACTACTTTATGCGAGAGATACGATTTCGCCCGACCGTGTAATCGCTCGTTGCTTTTGTCATGGGTCCGTGCTGGTCGAATCAGGGGTTGGCATGCGGGTGTACCTTGCAACACGCTGACCAGGTGCCGCGATCATGGGGTCGGGGCGCCGCCTGTACGATCCGATCTCCACCTCTTTGGCCTCCCGAACCTCCCTCCTCATTTGCAAGCGATTGTCGATGTATCCAACATCCTCAACAGGTTTGATGCCAATCTCGCTGGTGTTTCACTTTCGTTACGTGTGCCCTGGAGTATCGAGAACCCTAAGACTTCTCGGCTGTGGCTCTTCCCACGCTACAAAGCCCTGACGCGGCGCCGCGCTGTCTCTTTCCACGTCACCTCCATGTGCCAGTGGGGTGCTGCTTGGAAAGTGGATACTGGCCTTCTCCTCGGGGACCTTGACCCGGGGCCGTTCCGTGAGTCGCGGTGCATAGGATCCAGGCGCGGCATTTGCTCTCGTACGGGTCGTGCTCACGAGCAGCTGCAAGGTTTTTTGCCCTCAGGAGGTTTCAAGACCAAGAGAGGGGCAGAGTACCCTCGAACATTTTGCGTCGCCCTCGCTCGTCTCTTCCACAATGCCGAGGTCAGAGCTTCCGCAGAGGTCATACAGCGATCGTGTGGTTTGTGAGTCTCTTTTCTTCGGCGATGCCAGCTTGCTTTGCAAACTCGGGAGCATATTTGGTGTTATGTTATGGGGTTGAGCTCTCACCCCAGGACTTGAGCTTGCCTGTGCCTCGCTCGGCGGTCTCGACGGCTGGATTCCGCCCGTGCTCAGTCTCTTGCAGTTGCTGGCAGAAACAAGAGCCCAAAGGATTGTCGTGATCTCACGGGTTTCCGATGTATCTTGTGGGCCGCCGCCGTTCTGGTTGCTCAAGTCTTCCGCCTCCTCCTCTCCTCCACCGCTTTCTTTTCACTCAGGTGTTATGTTCTGGGGTTGAGCTCTCACCCCAGGACTTGAGCTTGCCTGTGCCTCGCTCGGCGGTCTCGACGGCTGGATTCCGCCCGTGCTCAGTCTCTTGCAGTTGCTGGCAGAAACAAGAGCCCAAAGGAATCAGCTTGGGTGCCGTCGCGTGCCCCGCCCCGCTATTTCGGGGCCTCCCAGCGCAGAAACAAAATAGCCTCATTTTTTTTGATTATTGCATCTAATACCGATGGAGGAGACTATTGGGATACCTCCAAAGCAGGAACAGGTCGAGAGTCTCGTCAATGTTCTTGCGAATTTCCTGTACCCTCTTTCTCAGGACGCGATCGAGAAGTGCTGGTGCGTCCCCCCTAGTCAGAGTTGCATCCGACATCGGAACAGTAACCGATGCAATCCCCGCGTCCGTTTTCACCCCTCTACTGAGGACCCGACTATCACTTGGAGGAAGGCGCGTCGCCACGACTTGAAAGAGTTGCCTTCAAGTAGCAAAGGTAGATAGAAGTTCCCAGGAGAAATACGCAGACAGATGTCGATACAGTCGAGGGCATCCGTCGCTGAAGCTCTGATCAGAGCATCAGACCTGCAAGATCATGTCTGGCATCTCTGGTTGAAGGACGAAGGGGGAAAGAAGGCCCGCTCGGCACAGCCGCTGCTGGATGCACAGACAAAGACGCTGCGTATCTGGGGGCGCTGAGCTTCATTATAGATACTGGGTGCGGGTATAACCTAATAGCGGAGAAATATATTAGGAGCGCAGGTGCAATGAGGTTGATTCGAAAGCTTCCGCAATCGATCACTCCGAACACTGCTGGGGGGGAGTGTAAGGCCCTCGGTTCAGTTCGCATCGCGTGTCCCATGTTTAAGGGTGGTAGTTTTAACGCTTTAGTCATGCCGGAGACCCCGTGCGTGATTTCGGTAGGAGAGCGGTGCATGGATCACGGCTTTAGTTTCTTTTGGCCAGCAGGTCAAAGGCCCTACCTATTGTTGCCCAATGGCCAAAGAGTGGACCTGGCCGTTGAGGGCAAGATGCCATACTTGACCCTGCCAGGCAAGGAGGCGCTGGGTCAGTGGATGTGTGCAGCTGCCGCCAGAAGGAGTGAGCCCCCCGAGCGGTGGTGTTGCGTGACGCCGGGCGCCAAGGCATTCTTGGACAACGTGGAATCGGCGGGAGGCCCTCCGCCCCATGCTGTCCATGCTCGCGTAACCATAGACCTGCATACACATGAGCTGATTGGTACCCACAGCTACGCTGATGGGCGGCCGACTGAGATCGCGCCCGCTTTCCCATCTTCGATAGACTCTGCGGATACCAGCACCTACTTTTACTATTCGCTTCAAAAGGCCAGCGAATGCGGTTGGAATCGGACGCCGACTGGTATTGCTGCCTTTAAAAGTCTCTCAGCTTTGCCCGACCACGGTCAAGCCGTCGGTCCATTCGACGAGCAGCCCGGCAAAGCCGAGGCCTGCGCTGCCGCATATAGATGCCATTACGGATACGGAGTTTCAGGATACCTCCCGTACGAAGTAAGCCGAGGACTGGACTCCAGTGCGTGCAACGCGGCCCCAGGACCCGAGGAGGGCGAGGTTGGAGACGCTGACGGCGGGTGTCGACTTAGTCGAGGTCGACGCACCGCCAGATTTAGACCCAGATGTTGCGGAGGTTGAGGTGTCGGAGACCCATGCCGAGCGGCTCAAAACGGCCGCAGCCCCCCTACCGCACCTACTAACTCATACTCCCAAGAACCCATATTGTCCAGTGTGCAATTGGACCAAAGCTATCAGAAAGCAACAGCGCAAAAAGCGCATAACAAAGGGCTTAAGGTTCCCCGCCCATACGCTAACCCCACCTCGTTCGGACAACTGACGACGATGGATCATTGGTTTGCGATGGATGAACTCTCGCGGGGACTCCACGATGAGACCGCGTGTGTGACTTTTCGCGACCGAGCTACGAATTTTCTCGCCGCTCAGGGTGTGCACGACAAGTCTGCGGTTCACGTTTGCAACTTTTTGGTAAAACTGAGAGCCCCGGAGGAAAAGTTAGAATATTGTTATACAGATGGTGCAAGGGAGCTTGCCAGGGCATGTTAAGAGCTCAAATATTGCCCATGATCCTACCATCCCAGGAAATAAGACGCAAAATGCCGTCGCTGAGCGTGCGAACGGTGTTGTGCAGATGGGAGCCAGAGCCTTACTCATGCAGGCTGGTCTTCCACCACCATATTGGACCTACGCGGTCCGGTATTTCTGTCTATGCTACAATACGAGGACCCCCGCTGAAGGGCAGTCCAGTTGGGAAAGACGCTTCGGATGCCAGTTTAATGCTCCGCTTCTTCCCTTCGGATCACTTCTCCGTTATGTGCCCCCGCCTGAACCCCGGTTTCGCACCGCCAAGATCGGCGCGACGATGATTCCAAGGATATACTTAGGGTACGTGCACAAAGCGGGGGGATTGGTTGGACCAGATAGTTACGTTATACCTCTGAGACAAGTGGACGGTCTGAATATGGAATCAGGGCGTACCCCAGAGGGAAAACGACCTACGATCGAGAAGTCTGATCAAGTGCACAGTAACATATTAGATGGTACTGCTGATGACCAGTCGCCTCAGTTTCCCTTCAGAAAAGCATACGAGAAAGCGGGGACAGAGGTACGTTCCGTCACAATCCCTACAGAGACAGGAGAAACTGCGGCCGGCCGCCCCAGACGGACCACAGCCAGCCACAGGGATAAGACCGGACAACACGTTTAATGCTGATGATCCTGCCATTATACTACCACCGCCCCCCTCAAGAAGGCGAGGACGCCCCGCGTCTTGACTCTGAGACCGATTTGGAAGAAGACGGCCCTGGGGGTCTGTATGTGGGTGATGTGCCTTTGGTAGTTGACGGCAGGGACCCTCAGCGCGATTCCCATCCTGCAGACAAAAACCAAAAACTGGGACTCGCACAACTCGAGTATCGTTTGGACAGACAGTCCAATTTCTCAGCGGCTAAGCCACGTGAGAAGGTTCCAGGGGCAACTTCTTGCCCGAACAATTCAAATTTTGGATACGATGGAATATTTTGAAGACAGACGGAATGTTGCTGGATTTACAAAAGAAGAGCTAACTCAAAAGCTTCCGTTGACAGGCCGTCGAAAGACATGTAGTATACGAGTTGTTCTTTATTATGACCCTGACTATGCGCCTATAACCCGAGTGCGGGTCACAGGCCCAGACCCAAAAGACAGTGCCCAATGGCTGAAGGAGTTACCTGAATCTACCAATCCCGGAATGCACCCTGGACGATGGTTCAACACGAATCAAGCACAGCGCCGGCAGGCCGTGGAACAATACAAGGCAGAAAAGATATGATTCTTCGGTATAGAGGATCCCGGCCCTTGTCTCGGCCTCCTGCGCGACGTCGGCCTAGATGCGGATGACCCACCGACTCCGCCTGATCCCGCAATGGCTCAGCCACTTGCGGCTCTCCCCGAAGCTAGGCTAACTGCACCTAAGGTGGCTGAGCAGCTACGTCGCATACAGAATGGCAGCCTGTGCTACGCCCCTTGGCAGGGGGCGAGGGGCGGCGTCGCGAAACACCCAGGGCTGCCAAGCCTCATCTGAGGCCGACGATTCATCAGAAAAAGAAGTTCCCAAAGAACATCTGTCAGATGACGAGGACATTTGGTGGAAACAGACATGGTATGGAGGCACTATCGCAAGAGACGGGCTTCCCTCCGCCTCAGCCGGTAGGGATCCCTTGTCCGATGATGATAACAAAAAATATGAGGACAATTGCGGGGCAAGCCAGACCTCGAGTCCGGCGGCCGCCGCGTCGCGGCGAAGCGTGCCTCGCATGCCATTACAAAATAACTCAGCTGTAGACATCATTCATCGTGACAAAGAAAGGCTTGATTTGCAAAATTTCTGTAATCCTTTTACTGATATAATACCTGTCATCGATGAACCCTTCCAGCTTCCCAGTGATTGGCATTGCGCCCGCATAGATGCCGCTGTTGCCAGATCTGTCTCGAAAGACGAGGCTAAGGCAAACAAAGACGCTCAAGCTGCCTCGAGGAAAGAGTGGGACATATTGCGCGACATTGGCACGTGGATAGAGGATTGTGTTAAATATTATTCCGATGTAGTTGCCGAACTCAAAGGGACAACAGCCCATTTTGGCAGATTATTTGCGATCCTTGTTGAAAAGAACTCGGAATTGCCGTTAGGACACAAAGGCCGTAAGTACAAAGGTCGGGTAGTCTTTGACAGTTCAAGTGTCAGAGATCAAAACAAGGACGTGGCATTATTTCAGGAACTTTCCAGCAGTCCCGCGACCATGCAGGCCAGCAAAGCAGCTGATACCTACGGGCTGTTCGAAGGCCATAGTATCGAACAAGCTGATGCTCGACAAGCTTACACGCAATCGAAGTTGGGAGGCACTCCTACATGGGTTTTCTTGCCTCGCGACGAATGGCCCAAAGCATGGTCCAACATGTGGAACCCCGTATGTCCACTGTACTTGTCACT
This sequence comes from Prorocentrum cordatum, assembly GCA_963575745.1. Lineage (NCBI taxonomy): Eukaryota > Dinophyceae > Prorocentrales > Prorocentraceae > Prorocentrum > Prorocentrum cordatum. The sequence continues at coordinate 302,294 of CAUYUJ010013492.1, forward strand.
GCACGGGCACCCTGATTCGGGCGGATATCGGGAACAGCATTGCGAGGGACACGTCGCTGCTAAAGGCGTTGTGAAATGTAGTCCGTGGCGTAGCTGTTATTTCCACAAAGAACTGCAAATCTTCCTGATCATCTATGTTGATGATTTCAAACTGTCGGGACCTGCCGACAAGCTAGCCCAGGGATGGAAGTTACCTCAAGAACCTTTGGAAAATTGCCCTAAGGGCATAGAAATAGATCCTCCAACGGCTGTTGGACGATATTTAGGATGCGAGCATGGGTTATCAACTCAGACAATTGAGTGGCACGGAGAATTGCCTACGAGACTTGACCCACCTCCTCCCAAACTGAAGAAAAACGCCTCCGTCGCAGACGAGAGTAGTGAGGAGGAAACGGGGGGTGACTCGGCGTCCCAGACGACCGAGCCGTACCAGCCGAGGGAACCAAAACTAGTTAAAGTCATAGAATACGATATGACAGAATTCTTTGATTCCCGTGTTACGTTATACGCTCAATTGACGGACGCCGACCCGGCTGCATATCCGGCCGCGGCTACCGAGTTTGGTCCTGAATTTACCGACTTAGAAGACGGACAGGGCGGCCCCACAGGAGAAATTTACCCCCCAGCTGAGGAGGCTATAGCGCCAGCGTTGCAAATTAATGTTGATACCGGCCCCCCTGACCAGGAGATAGAAGTGCTTGGCCTCGATGCCGCAGCAGCTAGCCCTGATGACCCTGAGCCACCGACTCAGTCGGGTGTGCTTCAACCCACTGCAGCAAAAGTGTTGATGAAGATACTTTACGGGGCGAGAATGGCCAGATACGACTTATTCCGTGCTGCGTGTCAAACTGCCAGTTGTATTACGAAGTGGACAGAACAGCAAGACATGGACCTCTTCCGCCTCATATGTTACATCAAATGTACGTCCCATTATCGTGCGACTTCGTGGGTGGGTGACAAAAAGGAGGACGTTCTGTTAAAACAATACTCTGATGCAGATCTGGCGAGTGACATTCGCACACACAGGAGCACGAGCGCCAGTTATCAAGCCATTTGGGGTCCGTATACACGGGCAGGCCAATCGATGGGATCGCAAAGACAAACATGCGCATCTCACAGTACGCTTGAGGCTGATATCGTCGCAGCCGACCTTGCGTTACGCAAGGAGCTGCTTGCGGCATTACCGCTGTGGGAGATCCTGCTTGATAGACCGGTACGATGCTTATTCTTGGAAGACAACCAAGCAGGTTGTAAGGTCATTAAGGCAGGCGGGTCGATGAAATTGATGCATCTACCGAGAACGCATAGAATTGATGCAGCAGCTGTGTCCGAACAATTTTCTCGCGGCCTCGTTCAAGTACAACATGAAAGAACGCAAAATGAGGCTGCTGATATTGGAACAAAACGATTTGTTGACCCTATGGCATGGGTCAAAGTCTTGTATATTGTCAACATTGTGACGCCTAAGTTCTGGGCCGCTAAGCGGCACCAAGACTATCTTGACTCAATGTTTTCTGACGGACTTCCCCTGAAACCCGGGGGGATTCTCAAGCCCCGCCTGGGCCCTAGTTCGGCCTTGCGGAGAGGAGCTGCTACACCCAGTAAAAAGTCAACGAAAAGAAAAAGCGCCCCAACAGAGGTAAACCCGCTGTGGCTGCCCCCGGCCAAGCCGAGGGGGCATTAGCGATAACGAATGCAATCAGCTCAGCTGATGATGCAGGTAATATCACTCCTCTAAAGGTCAAAGAAGGTTACAGCAGAAGCTCCAAGAAAACGAGAGCGATCGAGAACACGACTAAAAGAAGCTCTGATCGTGAAATGAAAACCACGTTTGGAATAACGGATAGCGAAAGCGAACCAGAGCCTTCCATGAGGCCTGAAGATATGGAGGATGTGCTTAACAAAAACCGCCCGCTTCCTAATCCGCACTCTGCGGTGGCTGCCAACTTCTCTGACAAAAGGGATGAATGGGTGAGACATGGACAGAGTTTGAAACGATGACATTATGTCCCGAGACTCGTTACACTCATGCCGGCAATCGGTGATTGCCCCGTCGAACTTGATAGATTGGATGACAAACGTCGCACCTGCGCTGTCAATACCCAACAAGGTTTGACGATAGACCGCATTGATAATTGGCGCGACGAGGAAAGCAGGTATCATCACCCATTTGAACACGACTCAGATGGCGATTCTAGCGACGGTGACTATTGCCCAAGCAGATGGACGGGATACACAGAGTTTCGGATTCGAGAAGATTGCGCCCCGGCCACTCAGTGGACCGGGGAAAGGTTTTTGTTGGAAAATTGTTGCGGCCCCCGAAGTAGAACAGGAGACCCGAAGAATTTCGTAGACAAATCATGTAAAGTGATTCGATGCACCGAGAAGGAAGACATGAGGACGGATGAGGGACTAAAAATAGCGTTGAACGATATAGCTACGTTCAAGGGAAAACATATCACATTATGGGGTTCCATGCCGTGCACAGGTGGTTCTCCTTGGCAATATGTGAACGAGGCGCATTATTTCCGCACTGGAAATCATAGAGCTATGCGTAGGCTTCGGGGTATTAGAACCGATTTCCGATACTTGTTTTGGAATTTCCGTGAGGTTGCCCGCGCTGTGCACAAAGCGGGGGGCGTTGTATGTATTGAATGGCCTACCCAATGTAATTATTGGAGAGATCCTCAGGTAAAGAGTTTCTTCGAGAGTTAGACTTTGTCAAGACGGCGTTACACGGGTGTGCATGCGGATTGAAGGATAGCAAGGGTAATTTCATGAAAAAGCCTTGGACGATAGCCACCACCTCCCCCATTGTTGCGGAGGGGTTAGAGCGTAGATGTGATGACACACATGAACACGTTGAGGCTAGAGCACGTGAGAATAAAAGCGCTGAAGATTACACTGATGATTTTGCCAAGCAGGTTCATTTCGCCGTTGCCAATGCCGCAGAGAGAGTTGTGCCGTCTCGTCGTCGTCCTACTTCCTCTCGCAATCCTATTTGTGCCGCTGCCGTTTCGGCTCGACAGCCTGCGCGGGCTGCCCCGCGACCGGTCCCCCGTAGAGGCGAGCGGTTGCCTTGCGGCGACTGCTCGAATCTTGCTTGCCGCGGCTTCCGCGCGCCGGAGAGATCAACGACTGAACCCATGTGCCGACCGCTGAGGGAGAATGCGGCCGTGCCACTGGGTGAGGACGTGATCCCGATCCATTATGATGACATCGTGGATGAGTTTGATTCCGACGTTGTTGGAGACGAAAGCAAAGGGGAAGAGAAATATAACAATGCTCTTCCCACCACAATTCGAAAAGCCCGCCGGCTCAGCCGAGCGGGAAGGCTTGCCCACCGGCTCAGCCGGATGGGGCAAGAAACAATCACTTTAGCCTAAATGACGTTGTGTCCGAGATTGATACTGAAATGGAAATTGATGTCGAGACTATCAATCAGGGAACAACTGCTCAGAAAAGGGCAGCCGAGACTGCCCCCAGGACAACCCTCGCTCAAAGAAAGCGACTGACCCCAAGGCTGAAGACGTCGATTCATGGAAAAACAAAGCGATCTTCACGTGCCTACCTGACAAACTATTGGAGTGGTCCCGACCGGGACCCAAAGACGGGACTACTAAGTTTGCGCCGTCAAAAGGCCGGGGTTGGCGCTACACGACGTGGAAGAACGACATACTCTATGCGAGGAGTGTCGCGGTCGTGACCGCATTGAAGGCGGACCTGGTATCAACGTCTCAGACGATATTCCAGCGTTTATACTCCCAGGTCTCGCAAGATCCATGGACTGTGCATTGGATTACGTTTGAGCGGAAGGCCACCTGCCGTTTCGATTGGGCCCCTCCTGACACTGACAAAATCCCCGCGGGTGCGTTCCTTCAGACGTATCCTGATGAGAAGACGAAGTTGATCAGTAGGGTATACGCGAACCCCCCGGGGGGATATCGTGGCATAGTACGACCGCTCGAGCCGGGAGAAGTATTTGGCCCCACCGTCGGCCCAGCCGTTCGGCACGAGACCCCCTGGGGAAACTACGCGAGCGTACCGGTGGGGGATCACTGGAGAAAAGGCTTCCCGCAAGTCTGGGTTGACGTTTGGCGCCGCCCCCCCGAAAGCCTCCCCAGGGTTCAGCCACTGGGGAAGAATGGGGAACGATGTTCGCTTTTCCAGTGGTCAAAGGGAAATACAGTGCACCGGTGCACGTGGTCGAGGAAGCCCTCACCGCCACCGCAAAGGCGGCGTACTTCGAGGATGCACCCAAGCAGGCCGTGCATTGGAGGAAAAGACAACGTCCCTGGAAAAGGCCACAGAATTTCGAATAATGGCTTGCTGGAGACGGACTCGACCCAGGTGCTGATGAGGACTCACCGCAAAAGAAGCCGAGAACTGCAACAGAGGCGCCTGACGACCCGATCGCCGTGGATAGCCAACCAGCAGTCGTGGGCAGTAATCAGCCATCGTTGGATAATTCTGGGACCGGGAAACAGGCGGCCGGCGAACCACCTGCCGGCCTGCCTCCCCACATCGAAAACCCTCCTGGCTTAGCCAGCGGGGGTGGCGGCGGTGCCCCGCCCCATGGCTCAGCCGGCGGGGATGGGGAGCAACCACCATCTGGCGGGTTTCCCTCAGGAAATAACCCACCCTCCGGGGAGGTGGGGGAGGAGGACCGCCGGATTCGGGACCTATAGCGACAGAGCCTGAGCCGGAAGACCGACTTTACCTCGGTCGCGGCCCCTGGAACGTTCTCGAGTATCTTCGGATTCAAGGGAGGTTCGGGCGCGATCCGAACCCCCCCAAAATGGGTGGCAAGAAAAGGTGGGAGAAATCTTGGAACTCTATATGGGGGTCACGGATCCAAAGATGAAATTTTGGTCGAATAGCTTGACTTTTTGTTAAGAAATGTCAGGCGATCACAAAGATCGCCGAAGTCAATGGACATTCGTGGATTCCGTTCACGGGAGAAGACCTTGCCGCTATGTCGTCCACGGGGAAACCCGTGACGGATTTCTTTCGCCCGCTTAGTCAAATGCGGAATGGGTCACATCATAGTTGGACATGTTCTGTTCATATTGGTTATGATTCTACAATTGTGTTCAAAGACACATCAGGGACGGCTAAGCCGAGCCTTATGCCTGAATACAGCCTGCGACAGTCAGTGTTCGGAAGCGTACAGGCAGCTATGGGTGGAGCACAAATTAAAGGTATTGCCGGCACCTCCGCAAGCTTCCGGTGGGGGGAGCAATGGGCTTACGAAAAGGGGACATACACTCCAATTCGCTTCACTTTCTGGAATTTCAGCGACATAGTCGACCATTCATCCATGTTAAATGGAGTCGGAAGCGGACCCAAAAGATATGAGAACCCGTTCGCATTTGCAGGGAGCCTCAGACAGATGGTAAAGGACACCGTGGAATTGATCGATGATATAATGCAGCGGTCCCATGAGGGGACTATAGATATAATGTACATCGGCGGGGACTCGAAGTGCTGGCAAGAAGGCGACAACGGCGTCGGTCCGATGTGGGACGATGTTGCCACCATGGTCCGAGCCAGAATGAATCGTCGGATTGAACACTACAAAACAGTAGGAATGTTCCCCGGAATAATGATCCTTGACGGTGTCAGCCTCCACCGCCAGCTTAAGCACCGCCCAGGGGACGTTTTCCATTACAGTGCTAGCCATCAGGACTATAAATTGAACGATGGGAGTAAATTCCGAAACGTCATTGCCGCCGAGTTGCGTGCCGATTACATGATTAAAGCCGCCGAGCTGGCTGTGCTATTTTTCTGTCAGCTTTCCGGCGGCTCAGCCGTCTGGGACGGCCACATAAAATGCCCCGCGAGGGAGGACGGGCACGCCAGACAGGAGGCAAAAGTCCAAGAATTTGTCGTGCACTGGCAAGATTGGCTTCCCGAAGAAGGCCAAATTCCCAGGTCGATACTTGGCGCGCCCCCAGTCAGGGAACCATTGGCCGATAAAGAGTTCCCAGCCGTTTCAAACGGAACTGGAGGTGGCGCCATGCACTCGTTTTATTCAGATGACTTCAAAGACTTCCTTGGAAAGGGGGCTGCATATGGTGATTTCTTCCAATGGACGGATGATGTTTACTTTTTGCCCCGCGGAGAAATATTCTGCCCTGGAATGCCACCAAGGGGAAAGACCCAGAGACCAGCGACCGAGGGAGTGCAAAACGATGAGCCGACGCGCGCTGCACTCAAGGAGTTTAACAATGCAGCGCCGACGGCAATACCGAGCGGCTTAGCCGTTGCGGCGAGTAGTGCAACGCCAGGTGGCATAGGGGTCCCTTTATTTACTGAAGTGTCGGCCTGGCAACCCAGCGCGGTTGCTGCGACCGAGAAGACCAAACCCGTCGGCTCAGCCGATACGGGCTCCGGCTCTAGCGCGCGGAAGGCTCAATCACCACGCCCCCCTCCGCTGGCTCCTCCAACCGATATCAAAGAAATCGAGACACCTGGGGAAACCGCAGAAAGAACCATCCGTGAGAAATGCCCAGAGGGTAAATTGTCTAAGCTCAGTCAGAATTACAAGTTTCCGAAGAGGCCGAAAGAAGGGTGCCCTGGAGAGGTAGAATATTTCTGGCCATGCCATCAATAGTATCCGCAGATAAAGAATCTGCGTGTAAAAGATGCAAAGACAGGAGAGGTTACTCACTATGATTTCCTTTGCCCATTTACGGTTGCCAACGGAAAACTTCACCGGGATATGGTGCCTTTGAACGCATGCCCAGGGGAAGAAGGACGCGCTGCAGAGATCGCCCAGGGAAGAGAGCCGGCTCAAAGCTGGCAAAGAAAAAAGATTTTGAAAGATGGTAATAGCCAAGCGTGGCTTGCCTACCAGTTGCTTCAAGAGACGACGAGAGTCCCGCCGATGACACGGAACTACCTGGTGCCAAACTGGGCTCGCTTCTTCAGGATCAAAGCAGATAGGTCGGTAGCAAAGCCGACAGCCACAGTGGCTGACCGCTTGAATTGGGCCCAATTGAAGACGAAATCCCAGTTAGTTGGCAAGGCTCGCTGCGTGGAATTATCGCTGCCTTTCTTTGTAACAAAAAAGCTTGCGGAAGTCTCAGGCTCATCCGCTGGGTGGTCAAAACAGTCACATGGCACGTCAGTGACTGCTCTTCATGCTGCTTTGGAGGGCCATCAATCGCTTCCATCAGATCCCAAATACGGTGGAAGCGTGAAAACGAATGTGGTTGGGGCATATTCATTTCCGTGTTCTGACAACCCCAACACGCACACCACGTTCTCCATTCCGGAGGACACCTTTGGAGATTGTATTTGGGATCACTGCTGAGATTGTATATTACGCCAAGACGACAAAATCCATTAAAGGATCACCGATTCAGTGCGTGACTAATCCAGAGATTGATGTATTGTACGAGTTGAGACTCTATCATTGGACCGCAGCAGCACTGTGGGTTACTGATGCGTGGACACATTTGCTGCATATTGCCAGAGATAACAAATGGGTCCTGGAAGTGGATTTTGAGATCGAAAGGTATCGAGATCAGGAACGGGCCGGAGCCGCGGACAAAGTCCGGGATGCTCAAACGGCCGGGGTCCCAGGCTTGACTTCTATCGACTGGCAAAAAGGACAAAGCCCCTATTTGAGGGGCCAGGGCGAAACTGACGAAGAAACATACGATGATATCTGGTCTTGGCTCCAAGAAAAAAGAGTCAGACTGACCAAGATCCACGCGATACATAGGGGCGAGGCCTCGGAAATATCAGTTCAGTTGGTTGAGCAGAACGGACAGGAGAAGGAGAAGGCAGCTGGAGGGGACGAGAAGGAGCCGGCGGCTAAGCCGTCCGGCACTCCGTTCTCGATCGATAAAAAGGATTTTCCCGACTTAGGAAAGGCACCTGCGAAGCCAGAGAGGACCTACAAAGCGCCGCCCCCTAGGGCTGCCAGTCGGCCCTCAGTTCCTAGGCCTCCTCCTCCTGGTGGACCGAAAGAAATTCCCGCCAAGGAGGCCCCGCCGGCGATTCATGCTCCAACGAACCCTCTGGACCATCGGCCGAACCTTACTAGGCAGGAACATGCTCCACCGGCGAAAGAGATTTCTTCCAAGAAGGCCCCTCCACCGAGGTTCGAACCCAGGTCGGAGGACTTAGGTCCACCGCCAGCGAAGATGCCTCGATTTGACGGAGACCCCGCTGCGCCTATGACTGCCCGGCCACCGGCTAAGTCGAGTGGTGCAGACGCTGTTGGTAGCGATCCTTCGAGCCCTCAGGGAAATGAGCTTCGCCCCAACCAGGCACCCTCCAAACAGGCACCCAGTTGGACCACGCCGGGACGATGCGCCTCATGTCGAAGGCAATACCACGGGTGAACGGTCCAAATCAGCGCACTCCCCACATACCGAGGCGAAGGCTGCCTCAGCTGAAGCTGGCGCTCCTGGACGAGATGGAAACGACGATCCATTGGGTATTCACAACGCAAACCCCGCGGCTCAGTCGGATGGGGATCACTCATCCCAGGATTCGCCTAACTTGGAGGGAGACGATGACATCACTTCTATCTCACTGACACTAAAAGAGGTCTCATGTATGCATTTTGAGCCCCCGAGAGCCAGATCGGCGTTGAGAAATGAAAAAGAGTTCTTCTACCGCTTGAGAGGGCTGCGATCGCATGCACACGACGCTCCAGGCGAAACTCTTCCGATGAGGAGGTTCAGAGTTGCTGCTGCATCATATGCTAAAACAGCAAAATGTGTTTATGAGATAAAAGTACAAGACGAAACAGATGAGCTGACCACATATTCCGCCGCATGGAATGCACTTGCTGATGCTATTGTCGAACAGATTTTAAAATGGGACAAGAATTTTGCGCGCACTCCGATGGTAGCGGAGAGACCTAGGTGGTCAAGACGTAGAGAGGCAGGTGGCTCTGGGACGAGTAAGATCAGAGTGCCTACTCCTCCTGCCCCTCCGCCCGGCTCAGCTGCGACGGAGAACCCTCCGATACCTCCGCCCGGCTCAATCGGAGCGGAGCAAGAGAGACGCCATGAGGCACAAGAAGAACCATCGAGTCCAACACAAGTGCCGTCAGACGAGGGGACGACGCATGTTCCCAAACACGCAGCTCAGCCGCCACCGGAGGCCTCAGGCCATCCGGAGATCCCTGAGACGGACACGGGAACGGAGGACTTTTGTACAATGTTCCCATACGAAGATGATCCCCAGTTTCTAGAGTCGATGGATGACCAGACTTTTCCGTTTGGACCAGCAATTTAGAATATGTTTCGCAGATTGACTCTTCCGCCTGCTCCAGATAAAAGACAGGGTCAGCCGTTATACAGGGACCCTACCCATGGGGATCGAGACGTCACAGTGGGGCATGCTGCTGTATTCAAAGAAAAACGATTGTATGTGACGACAGAAGAACGCCAACATATACTTCGGAATACGCCTGGACCGCTAAAGCAGATGATCCAGGACGCCCACATTACGGGCCCCGTACCACCACACGTCGAAGCCATCCGCAGTCGAACAGGAATTACGCCTCGATATGTGGCAGAGTTCGTTGCAGACCCAATATTTGCAGCATTGGGGAGCCTCAAACAGGACGATGGATCTTTCGCACACGCAAAGGATTACATTAGAGCCGAGTTTCATCCCGATGACGTTCCAGACGGGTTTACTCCTGGAGCCTATGCGCGCCTGCAGCCACTTATAGTTGGAGAAGAGAATGATGAGAACCCGGCTGCCTTAGGCAGCTCGGACACTTGGAGTGGCCTGGGCTATAGATCGGATGCACTGGCCAAAAAGATAGGCCAGTGTGCTGTATACATCGCGAGGCATTGCTCCGACTATGCTAGATCGTCGGGGGGCTGGGTCTATTTTGGAGACCTGGTGCAGAAACTAAAAGATGATGGTTTTACTTTCCAATCGTACGCCTTGGCCGCACACAGCTTAGCTGCGTTGCCGTCAGGGACGGTCGAGGTTTTAGGAATCTCCCCAATGATAGTCCCAAGATTGTTGGAACACAAATCAATGCCATGTGGGAGCGACACAAGAGGGGCTCATTGCAAGAGGAAGACTGAAGGGAGATGCCGATACCCATATTCTATAGGGCATGCCGGGGACATTCAACGTTCGCTGCTTCAATCGAAAGGATGTATGTCCCGTATGACCCTGGCCACGTCAGGAGTCACGGCTCTCTTGTTCATATTACAGACTTACAGACATTTTTGGAATCTACGAGTGGAAGCGTTCGCTTCCCAAAGAGCGACTCTGGGCTTTGCCATGACGCAGATTACGAATTGTTGCGTTTGCTTCCAGCACACAATAGCCCAACTATGCCTGATCCCTCAGATTTTCCTCCGTGGCTAAGCCATCGGAGATATGGACAGCCACTCGCTGCGAGATTTCTAGTACCCATGCATAACCCAGCTCAGGCAGGGGAGCCGCCATCGGTGGGGACTTGGCCCGCAGACGACACCCACCACCTATGGCCGCATCTCCCCAATCTCAATCACCATGAGCTATGGGATTTTGTTCTTGTTTTTACCGGCAGAGTGCTCACCCGCATCTCTTACAGAGTTTGCCCAGATGGGACCTTGGTGTCTCGAGAAGTGCCGAGGTTCACTGACATCGACAAAGCCGTCTCCCTTGTGAGACAGGCAGATCAGATGCGCTGGACGGCGTTCTTCAATCGTGAATTGTCTTCGTACGAGGTCACCTTCGACAATGAGTCGATTATTGCCTGGATTCATACAGACGAGAGAATAAGCATTGATTGGAACCACAGGCCAATATTGGAGACCGCGATCCAGGATCGAATTATTTCCATCCCGCGGGATGATGACGGAGGATTCCTTTGTGGCCGATACCGCTGGGTGAGGACAGGTTTTGCCAACTGTCCTGTCTGCAATTGTCCAGTCAAATACAAATACAGGGTCACGCACGATTGCGTGACCCAGACATGGAACCGCAAAATTACCCCTCGCACACGGCCTCTTCATAGCAGTGGAGCATGAAGAAGGTCTATCATGGAATCGCCGCGAATATATACAAGCGCGGATGAAGAGGCAAGGGAGAGCTTCTGCCAATGTTACGAAAAACGTCAGCAACAACAATCAGCAGGAGCGAAGATGGGCCTCCGGACAATTTGCTACAATGGCGGCCGCTGGCACGATATCTGGCAATAGCCAGCCCGGCAATTTTCCAGCTTGGGTCCCAGAACACGCCGAGGCTCAGCCTCCGGCGCGACATGCTCCTTTCTTCCAAGATTTGACGCTTTTGGTCAAAAGGTTTATCTCGTGGCTTGAATAGTCAGCCAGAAACGTAAGTAGGCAAACCCTGCCCATTAATACCTGGCGGCCGAGATTGTGGGAAACCAAATTTGACCGATACGATCGCCCGAGATCTTGCCCAGCCTTGGAGGCATTTCATTGGCTTGATGAAGAGGATGACTTAGTCACTCCTCGGATCGGCTGGGAAAGATGGTTCGCCAACATGACCAGAGCCAGCGTCTTTGTTCCGACACTTGCTACAATAGATGACGCGGTAGATTTTGGCAGACCTTGGTTCGGCGTGTTGAATGAGGACAATGGAAACAACGCCGACAACAACAACCCTCCTGCGAGGTTACCAGTCGCCTGGGAGAACAATTTTAGAGCGAGGCCGACTCGCAGTTCTCAGTCTGTTTCAAGACGGGCTAGCATGTGTCGGGACCATCGTCTTATTATCCCCGTGTTGCGACATGCCACTGGCACAGCCGCGATGGCACGCGAACAGTCACAAATGGATCTGGATCTCAAAGCAACCAGCGGGCCTAAGGCCGCGTTGATCACTGACGGATTCCTCACTCTTGACCATTCTGAGGGACACGTATACTTTCACCACGACGATCCTTCAATCAGAATAAGACTGGTCGGTAGAGAAGTTCGAGAGATTGCCGCCCATTACATAGTAGAACACACAGGAACAAACCCTACTAACCCCGGCAGGGTTACCCTGACCGGAACGGCAGAATACGTGATCCCGGAGATCATCCAGACCATAGCATGTGACAATTGGTTAGTACCAGTACAACAAATACAACTGGGCCGTCGGCCCATAAGGATTTTCGCAATTGTTCGTGAGATAATCAGCTTCTTCATATCGGAAGATCACTTTATTGGTTACCCGGGGCGAATCATTCGCCCCGAAATGGTGAGCACGGAAGAAATTGATTCGAAGAGACGGACCGACGAGTTTGCTTTGGACTGCCGCATTCGCGCGGCTGTTAAAACGGACGATATAATAGAGAGGTGGGCTCACAAGATGGGCAGGAAAGTACAGAACGATGTCCGTTGCCACGGTGCTTTAATACAGGACGCCATTTCTTGGCTCCAGGATAAATATCCTGACCCTGGTGCTGGGCTCCAGGACAAAGATTATGGACCTTTCCGTACTGCATGCGGAAAATATGGTGTCGCTGCAGCAACTGCTGCCAGGAGTATGATACAATTCATGAACGATCGTAGGAATAACGATCCTGAACACGACGGCGAAGCCGAAATCGTGGGGCCACATGCGCCGGCTGGACAAAAGGCCAGACCCGCGCTACGCGAGAGGAACCCTCGCTGGGTGCTACGCCCATCGGAACAGGATCACGTGGCTTACCGACGCCGAGTGGTACACTCTGAATTACTGGCACCAGCTATCAACATGGGAGCACGGCTTCCGCTTCCCGCCGAGAGGGACAGCACCGATTAGCGACACTGAAAGGGAAAGAGGGCGGTCTCGCACGCCTCGAGGCGTGGAAGTACAGACGGGAGGATCGGCGTCGTCAAATCCGCCGCCTCCAGCGCCGCCCAGACAAGAGGACGAGCACAGCCCGTGGCAGGACCTGAACTGAGTTTCGCCCGCGTGACTCAGTCGCGGCAGGCGCATGCAAAACAATTTACCCGCGCGCGGAACGCGCGTTGAACGCGGGCCCCTTTGCTGGTCGGCTAAGCCGGTCCGGCGGAGAGAATTTATTTATCACAATGGTGGGAAACGTCGAGCCTCTTCGGCCCTTGGCCCCCTGGCAGCCACCGTTGAGCTGTAAAAGCTTTTTCGGGTTGGCTCCGGTGGTTGTGCAGATGTACAGGCCGGGGGTCCTGTGGCTGGATGGGCTCTGCGCGGCCCGCCGCGGGGGGAGTAAATAACCTCCTCTCCGCCTCATTATAGATTAAGACATAACTTAGTTTGCATGCATCGCACTGCCCGCTGGAACTAGCAGCTGCGTTCCGCAGCTGTACGATTGCTCGAACAAGCCAACCTTGGCTTGCGGGAGAGAAAAGGAGCGCGCCTCGGCCGTCGTGCGTCGTCGGTCGTAGGCCAGCCGGCCTCCTCCCTTCACATTCCTGCGAGAGTAGTCTTGCTTAGCGGATACTTGTTTTATCAATGTCTCATCCCGCCCCCTCTCTCCCTGAGCAGAGTGAACATGAGATCTCGATCCTTTTGTCATCTTGCCCCGATTTCCAGAGGAAAGACTAACATAGCATTGAATTGCATACCATGGCTGCATGAAAGGTGCAGACAGAAAGGCAGGAGGACCGACAAGTTGGAGATGAGGCCGGCGCTGCAGCGGCCCGATTATTCGGAAGGACGGAAATGCGGAAATGAGACCAGCGGTGCAGTGGGAGAGCCATTCGGAAAGGCCAAAACATAGAAATGAGACCAGCGCCGTGCGCGCGCGACCAACGCAGCATTTAAGCTAATGCTCAAATATTTCGTCATATCCGGGGGGGGGGCCATCGTAGCGACGCCAGTCGCGGACTCAGACTAGACCTCGCCGTCCCTGGAGCGCCGCTAACCGTAAAATGCAACCACTTATGATGAGGGGGTCCCGCTTATGAAAGCACGGCCTGGTTTCTCGACCCCATCTTCACACGGGGATTATCCGAGGCGGATCGATCTGGGGGGACCCCAAAGAAACGAGGCGTAGGACGAGAAGGGCGGGGAGCAAAAGGAACACGATGATGGGGAGGAGGAGGAAAAAGAGAAAAGGAGGAGGAGGAAGAGGAAGAGGAGGATGAGAAAGAGTAGGATGAGGTTGATGAGGACTCTCTGGATGAGGCAGAGTACAAATGCGGATGATGATGATGATGACGATGATGATGATGATGATGATGATGAGGATGATGATATTCATGACGGTGATTGTAATGGTGATGGTGAGGAGGAGGAGGAGGAGGAGGAACATGAAGAAGGAGAAGAGGAGGAGGAGGAGGATAATTACAAACAGAAATGCAAAGCTCTCGCTTCTCCGAGCCAAGTGGGTTGCATTTCTTTCTCATTGCTGGGGAGGCACATAGTGGGCATGCCAGGTTTAGTGTCGCATGGTTGTTATGAGACTATACGATATCCTGGGGGCAACGAAATCTTGAGGAAACGTGTTCGCAGTAATACGTTTTGAGTGCATCCGCGTGCACATGCTCACGCGGTGTAATCCCATAGTGACTTCCAGAATACAGGTGGGCAATTGGTTGTTCGGGTTCTGTTTTCGGAATTCCGCGTGTCAGCCTTCGCTTTTTCTACCATGTAGGACCCCATGTTAGCGCCCATTGTTGAAAGGCAAAAACGCAGAATTGTAAAGCCGCCATGCTGCCGTGGAAACCAAGGTAAACCCTGGCGGTGACTGTTTGGATTTTCAATTTCACATGGGTTCTGATGCATGCGTCTTACGATGGACAAACCTAAACGTTCCACACGTTCGTTCGCGTGTCGAGCGTTGTGAATTGTGTGCAATAGTCGAGACACCATGCTGCCTTGGAGATTAAATTGGACCCTTAGCGGTTTCCCCTTGAATACCCACTCTACCATCAGTTGTGATGTATGTTCACGCATTACAGGATGCTCCCGCGCGCGTCTGGTCTTGGATCGTTCTGCATTGTCCAGCACAGTAAAATCGTCATGTTGTCGTGGAACCTGAGTCAACCCTGAGCGGTGACCGATTGGATTTCCAAATCAACATTGGTTATGGTGAATGCTTCTTGCAGTGTACACTACCGAACGATCCACGCGCGCTGGGTGACCAACGCGCAAGCGTGTGGAGCGGTCTGACTTGTCCAGACCCTCTTCAAATCGTGCCGATTCCCTCACAGCTAAAGCGAAGTCTTACCGGTGACCGCTGGGATTTCCAAATTGTCGTGGGTTTTGGTGTACGTTTCCCACTATAGCCCTTCAGCGGGCCCCACTCGCGCGTGCGCGCATGACGGCCAAATTGCCATGTTGCCTTGGAAATTGTTGACGCTTCGCGAATCCCCACCAGCCCATCTAGAAACGATGCCCAGAGGAATTGCCTCGATCAGGAAAGTAGGCAGCACACAGAGGAAGCCATTATGAGACATCTTAGGATATCTTGAGCCATCTTGGAGGTCATCTTGGGCTCTCCCACGCGCTCCTGGAGTCATCTTAATCAGTGCCCCCCCCCAGGAGGCCAACATGTGGCTAACACCTTAGTGAAACCAATGATTTGGCATTCTCGCCGAGGCATCTTGGAGCATTTTGGGTGCCTTTTGCGAATCTCTTGGGGCCTCTTGGGAGCCTCTGGGGGGTATCCTGGGGGCCTCTTGGGGCTTTTTGGCCGCCTTTTGGGGCCCTCTTGGGGCACCCTTGGGAGCCTTGGGGGCCATCTTTGGGCCGTCTTGGGTGAGATCGATCACAGGAGGGGGGGGGAAGAATTACAGTCCCCCCCAAGAGGCCCAAATGGGGCCCAAACCCTAGTAAAACCAATGATTTGGGTTTCCTCGCCGAGGCCGTTTTGGACGCTCCGACGACTCGCGGAGCCCCCCGTCCAGGTCCAGGGGGGAGGGGTAGGGGGAGGGGTAAACCCCTCCCCAAAGGGGAAGAAGGAGGGGTGGAAGAGGAAACGTTTTAAACCACCGACGCCCAGAGGGCTGGTGGGATTACGGCCAACCTTTTTGAAAGGTGACCGATTCGATTTCCATTTGAAGTTTTAATGGTGCATATTTTTTGCACAGTGGAGGGCGCTTCAGTGCGAACCGGTGACTTGGGAGGGCGCAGTATCATGGCGACGTCGACAACGGTAGATGCCATGACGATAGTAGCAATGATGACGACGATGACGACGGCAAGGCAAATGACGGCGTCATCCTCCTCCTCCTCCTCCTCCACCACGGGGTCCCTGGTGTGTTTGGCGGTCTGCGCCGCCGAGAAGCCCATCTCGCGGAGCAACTTCTCCGCGTCGCGCTCCAAGAACCCCTGGGGAGCGGATCCCGCCTTGATGCCGCCCTGGCCGCTGATGGTGAGACCGATCGCCGTGTCGACCGTGTACAGCTTCTCGCCCTGGTGTCCGGTGGTGTTCGCCTGCGTGTACGGAGACATCACGAGCTTCGGTCAATATAAATGGTTTCGAAAAGGATGTTCCCGACTATCTGGGCAAGGCAAAAAAAAACTAGGAGAGCTTGGTGGCTTTGCAAGCTCGAGCGGGGCGCCGCATCCGCATGTCGCACTCGTTCGAACACCCTTGCGCGCGCGGGATGATACCGCGCGGACCACTCGCGCGCGTCGGCCGCGCGCGCATGTCGAACTCATTCCAAACCCTTCATCGCCGACGCGAGGGCGCCGTCACCGTCATCGGTATGACTGCTATTGGCGAGTCCGCTCACTTCCCTATCACACCCTTTTCCGCAACTGTACTGGCTCAGGTATTGATAAACTGACTTTGCGCATTGCTCGCTGCGCAGTGCCCAGGAAAACAAACCTTCACCAACGGACCCATACAGGAACGGCCCCTCGGCCGTCTCCCTGCACGCCCAGGTTATCAGCCTTTTCTTAACTGCTTTGCTGTTGAAATTCGCGTCATATTGGATTCCGCCGCTGGGCGTCACAACTTCGTTGCGCTGCCTTCAAGCGCGCGTTCTCCTCGACGGCGCATGTTAGCAATAGCATCATGGAGAGGGCACAAGAAACTGCGATACCCATCTCCCCCCTCTCAGGTGACCGCAGCGCCGCGTCCCTTGCGGCAGCTCTCTGGGAATGTTTACCTGATTCCCAGATGTCTCCACCGCTCCCCTCTCGCACGCCACGATCCTCGCGACAACGGCTGGATTCGCCTCCCGCGGCGCCTGATACATCCGCCCCGTCGGTAGCTACATCCGCAGTTGCCACGCCTGTCGTCGGAGCCGACTCTGGCTTCACTAAGCCTACTGTCTCACCACCCACCTTTGTTGACACCAGCGTCGGTCGCAACCGCCGCTGGGCCAAGATTCCGTCGCCCACAAACGTCTCTGTCTCAGAGCATGCGCGGGCCATGGAGAATCGCACTGGCCGGACATTGCAGCAACAGGTCCCAGACAGGTATCACATTCGTTCTCCTACTCGAGACGCCAGCCGCAGCCCCTCACAGCGGCCCTCTCGGCATGGCTCTCAGCTGCGCAACTTTGTTGCGCAATCTTCTCCGACCGCCAGCGACCTGGCGGAGCTTCGAGACCAGGTTGAAACATACACGACCCAACAACTGTCGGGTCTGGCCGTTCAGACGGCCACCATGAGACAGGACCTTCAACAAGCTTTCGCATTGGTCGACGCTAGGATCGCCGAGGATCTATCGATCATTTCTCAGGTCGAATTCCAGGCCGCCGACCAGATGGAGTCACACCGAGGTGTCGACTCCAGCACGATCCAGACGTTTCACGATTACCTCCTACGGATGGAGGCTCAACTCGTGACCGTCAGGGATACTGGGACTGCTGCTGTCAGGACACTACACGAAGAGCTCCTGGTGGTACGGCAGACCCCACCTATGGAGGTACATGGATCTACGGACTCCCAGCTACGTGATGATTTGGATACGCTTCGCAACCAGATCCAACAGCACGCTGCTACAATGCACTCCGCCCACACCACCCTCGCGTCTGAGATAGAGGGTAAGCTGCGCGGTGCCGAAGCGGCCCTCACTCACCGTCTTGAAGCTCTCGAAGGACGCGCGCCAACCGTTGAGAACCGAGTCTCCCAGGTCGAGGAGCAGATCCCAAAGCTACGGACTGTGCTGGTTGAGGTGCATGTTGCACGGGCCCAGACTGATCAGCTGGGCACCCCGACTTCGGTTTCCGATTTCGCCTCCTTCGACGCCCGCATGGCCGAGGTGCAGCAGGCGGCGGGGCACGCGCAGTTACGATTCACCCAGATCCCCCAGGAAAGAGACGCTGAAAAAGCACGGGCCGACTCACTGCTTGCCCGTTTGGAACAAGAGCGCGAAGCACACAACCAACGACTCCGAGACGTCGAGCACAGGCTGGACATGTACTCCCAGCGGACCCACGATACCAACGTCGAGATACGCGGCCTTCAATACAGTGTCCAACAAATGCAGCACAACGTCACGACCAACGAATAGTACATTGATCGCACACGTCAGCAACACTGAGCTCCAACACCAACCTCCAGACCATCGCCACGCTCCCACGCGTGCCGATGGGGGCATCCGCGCTGACCGCACACGACGCACCTCACCTGGAGCCGCTTCAGCCGGGGCTTCCGTTCAGACACGTCACGTCACGCTTCTCTCGTGCGAGATCTTTCTCCACCACAACCGGTTCCTTCGCAGACGTTGTCACGCGTCTCTGTCACCGCCACTACTCCTATCAAGGAGTCCGACACCGTGCGCATACCACAACTGCCACGCACTACACAACTACAGGAGTGGCAGCAGACGGTTCGCAATAACTTTAGCATTGCATCTGGGCGCCCTGCCAAGGCATACGATTTCATCTGCTTTGCAGAACACAAACAACGACCTACGACGAACTCCAGGACAGCGGCGACTTCGAGAGCATCGACTGCAAACTCGCAGCTGGGCTCACTGCTGTCCTCAACTCTGAGCCCCGATACCACATCAAGAACCTCGCGGCCCAGGAGCACAAGGCCGGCCGCATGCTCAAAGGTAGACAAATCTATTGGACGATACTACAGTCCTACAAAGTCACAGCAGCAGACGACATTCTGCGCGACTTCGAGCGCCTGCATCTACTACGCATGCGGGACGACGACCTACAACGGTTTATCGTAGACTGGACCAATCTGCCATTGGACTGCCGCGGACCACCCGACACGATAATATTGGAGTCACTATTCCGTGCTCAGTTACGACGACATTATCTGATGAAACAGGACATGCACGACTACAACACATGATTCTAAACAACCTTTACAAAACGCACGAGCGGCTTCGACAACGAGTTCGTTGCAACCTCGAACTCCACCGGCTTCAGCGCAATCAGCACAACCCCAAGAACGAATCCAGTAGACGTGACTCCGTGATCTGCGCGGCGTTCAAGTCGGGCAAATGCAAGAATGGGTAAAGGTGCAAAATGCTCCACGCGACCTCCCACGTCCTCTACCCGTGACACCCGCGACAGACGATCCTCTGCTGGTCGCTCCACAGAACCAACGACGAAAGACAAACCACGACAGAACTTTTGCTTTGTTTTCGCCCAAACAGGATCCCGTCCCAAGAAAGAGCGCTGCACGAACCCCACATGCCAGCATGCACTTTCTACGCAGACCCGAAACAAGCCTGCGAGCACGGCGACCGCTGTCGCAACGCCCACATCAATCCCAACACTAAGACTCCTGACCGGAGCCCTGTTCGGCGACGCAGCAAGGACAGCCACGACAGGACGCCCTCCCCGCGACGCGCGGGGGGCCGGAGACAATCGCCTTACAAAAACCGACAGCGCTCCCGCAGTCCGGGGGGCGCGCGTTGGCCACGACGAGGATCGCCATCTCCACGGCGCGAGGCGACGAGACTCGCGCTCTCCAGAGGTGTAGCAGATGGCCACCGCGTCCTCCGCAACGTTCGAGTTCTCCGTCTCGGACATCCCACCAGGGCCCATCCCGTGGCCGTTCTCCTACCCGGAGTGACAGATCGAACAGCCGTTCATCATCCCGACGCAGCTGCCGCTCGCCGTCTAGGCCACCAGCTCCAGGCCGATGCGATCGACGACGAGACCGTGCTGCGGTCTCACGAGAACGGACTCTCATCCTGTCTGACTCCGCGATGAAGAATATCAGATTTGATTTCGACAGCGTGGACATTTCTACATACACGGTAAAACACAAAATGTACAAATGGACGGAATCATCATATGTCGCGCCGCTCTGGAGGACGCCCAACGACTGCATGGCGAGATTACCATGGCGACCACGACAGCTTCCGCGTCGGCGGTAACACCCGCACCGACGCCCCCACTGTCCACGGCTGCGCTTTCACGCACATGGATCCTGGAGAGTGGTTCAGCCCATCATATACAAGACAATTCCGACCTTACATCACGAGACTACTCGAGCACGGCGCGGGCGCGAGCACATCCTCGAAACTGCTAGCGGCGATCGCGTCGTCAACGAGCAGACCAAGCTTCAACTACCAGAAATCGGACTATCCAGTTCGGCTCTGGCTATGACGGATTGCCTTTTCGGCGCTCTCAGTGGGTCAGTTGGTTCAGGAGGATGATTTCAGACAGTTGTGGGATCCCATTCTTGGTCACTTACTGCCAGATCCCCGTGGTCAATGGTATAGAGCACACGTCAACAATCGCATCCCCGAGGCCGACGCGCACAACCTGCAGAATATTCCGCCTCCCGACTTGTACATGTCTACTCCGGCATCGCGATGTTCGTCATCGTTATTGGCGCCTACTACGCTGGAGGACCCAATTGCGCCCGCGGCCACACCAGCAGCGCCGGCGGCTACACCAGCACCGACGTTGCAGACCGACACGCGCGACTACAAGCAAGTTTCGACGACGGAGTCCGTGGCCGCACGTGCATTGCCAGGCCGACCGCGCCCTGCCATCGACCCCACGCACTACATCACCCACACTCCGAAGCATCCCGATTGCAAGATTTGCGCGCGGATCCTGGTTCACAATGCGCCTTGTCGACGACGGCTCCGCTCGAACCCCCCTCGTGACCTACCGCCGACGACCTTCGATACGAACGCTTTGTGCCACAGCGTTTTGGCGAGGCCTTGACAGCCGACCACATCGCACTCGCCGCGGACGAGGCCGCCGACGAGTACGGCGACAAGTGCGGTCTTGTTCTGCTAGGCATTTACGGGCACTATCATGCTATATCCAGCTAAGCATAAAGACGCGGAGACAACCTAGGCATCGTTCCTGGAATTCCTTGCACCCAATGACGAGGTCAAACACATTTACACAGACAATTCTGGGGACCTACAGAAGGAACGCCGACAGATGGGATGGCGCCATGATACCAGTACACCACATCGACCACAAACCAACGGCATGGCCGAGCGCGCAGTCAAGTCTGTCATGCAGGGTACACGGGCTGTGCTTCACAACTCTTGACTAGGCCACGAGCGGTGGAAAGAGGCCACGCAAACATGGCGCTGCGGCCGCAATTTCGCCGCCCGACCGTGCCATGGAGTTGCTGCGACAATGGATGCATGCAACGACTTTTCCTCACACGAGGTTCACCTCGGCGAGTCCTTCAAAGGACATATGGTTCCATTTGGTGCTCGTATCTTTTGGAAACGCCTCAACCCGGACCTCAACAAGTCCTCGGTGCACTTTGACGAGACTACCCGAGAGGGTTTGCTCATGGGTTATCACATACACTCTCGCGGACGCCGGTCAGGCGACTACCTCGCCATCGACGCAGCCACCTACGCTAAGAACCCTGACGGGGAACATTGCCACGTCCATCGCGTCAAAACATCGCGGTTCCTGATGGGAGACCTATCTTTCCAGTTCGAGAAGGCCTCCTGCAGCGCCGCAACACCGAGAAACACGAGCTGACCTAGTTTCAGGCCTCGCCCACTGGGCGTCACAACACAGGATGATCCACCTCTCCTGCGCCTGGCAGAATGGGGCGACGTTTCGATTCCTAACGCACCAGATCACCCTGGGGCTCTTGGCTCCCGGGGGCCGCCTCCAGAGGCATCCGAGCCATCGGCCCCGGCCCCCGAGCCCGACTAGCGCGGCGAGGCGATCCCACGCAACAGCCGCACACCACGGACACAATTCTCGCCCCACCGACGACATTATCGGGATCCCTGTCCCAGTGGACAAAATTGACGTCATTCGCAGCTTCGAGACCACATCGGGTTTCGAATGGGAGAAATTATTCCGTGATGTGTGGGGCGGCTCCACCAGTGACCGCCGCCATCTGAGCGAGCCTTGGGCGAGTACTGCACGCTTCTATAAACGTCCCGAGATTACCGCAGATGGCAAGATCCACGTCCGTGGTCGGGATAATCGCGTCCAAGCTACTGCCCGACCAGACTTCGTTCTGCCTGAGTTTTGAAATACTATGTCCAAGAAAGAACAGCAGAACGAGAGTTCGCCACAGATGTCACCCGGGCACGCACAGTCCGACACGACTCGTTTTTTTGTACTTGGACTCGCACGGACAAAAACACTCGTCGATTTCA
The DNA here is from genome assembly GCA_963575745.1 of Prorocentrum cordatum. Lineage (NCBI taxonomy): Eukaryota > Dinophyceae > Prorocentrales > Prorocentraceae > Prorocentrum > Prorocentrum cordatum. The sequence goes on from CAUYUJ010013492.1 coordinate 324,714, forward strand.
GACATCCGACGGTGACGGGCCAGACTGGTCCAACCTGGAGCGACGCATCACGCGCGACATCCTCAACCACGCCGTGACAGGCACTGACAGGCGCATCATTAAGGCGCTCCTTCCAGACGGACCACGCGACATCATCACCGTCCTCTACTACCGCCCAGCGCCGGATGCCAATCCTGCAGGCGTTGTGCGATCTCACGTGATGACCGACAAGTCCCGCGTGGTGCCTATGATGCCTTGTCTCCAGGGTCGCAGACAAAGCCATGGGAGCAAATTGGATTCTACCCACTGGGCCAGGCCTTACATCGCCACGCGCAACCTTGCCACCCGCAACCTCACCAAGAAAGAGGTCGCGGCCGAACCTCGAGCACAAGATGCATTCCGGATAGAACATGAACGTCTGGAGAAGAAACAGACTTGGATGGTCGACGCGGCGATGGAACGAGAAGATGTTGTCCGCGACGCCCGAAAACACAACAAGAAGGTCCACTTCGCGAAGTTTCTGGAATTCTATTTTGTCAAACACGCAGAGCTACCTCTTGAATTTCAGAAATATAAAGGGCGCGCAGTGGTCTAGGCCGACAACATGAAGGACGAGAGTGGCCTTGCAGCTGTCTTCGCCGACGCTGCCTCCACCGCCTCTCACATCAAGGCTTCCAAGCTACGCGATGCCACAGCACTCCTTCCAGGCAACAGAGGTCAACAGAGCGACGCTCCGGGTGCATATACACAGGCGCTGCTGCACGGCGACGGCCGCATTGACCCAGTGGATACGTGGATTATTCTTCCCAAATGGAGACAACCTTCATCTTGGGCAAAATACCAGAACCCAGTATGTCGTTTCCGACTCGCTTTGTATTGCCACCCATTGGCAGGTGTCTTCAGGGAACGACATTGCCGTGCCAGTCTCGAATCAGTGGGTTTTACTCCCATTCCCGGATGGGAATGCATGTGGAAGCACGACAAGGTCGACCTTATCCTGTCTGTTTACGCAGGACCCACTGACACCCTACGCAGGACCCAGCGCCGGATGCCAATCCTGCAGGCGTTGTGCGATCTCACGTGATGACCGACAAGTCCCGCGTGGCGCCTATGATGCCTTGTCTCCAGGATCGCAGACACAGCCATGGGAGCAAATTGGATTCTACCCGCTGGGCCAGGCCTTACATCGCCACGCGCAACCTTGCCACCCGCAACCTCACCAAGAAAGAGGTCGCGGCCGAACCTCGAGCACAAGATGCACTCCGGATAGAATATGAACGTCTGGAGAAGAAACAGACTTGGATGGTCGACGCGGCGATGGAACGAGAAGATGTTGTCCGCGACGCCCGAAAACACAACAAGAAGGTTCACTTCGCGAATTTTCTGGAATTCTATTTTGTCAAACACGCAGAGCTACCTCCTGAATTTCAGAAATATAAAGGGCGCGCAGTGGTCTAGGCCGACAACATGAAGGACGAGAGTGGCCTTGCAGCTGTCTTCGCCGACGCTGCCTCCGCCGCCTCTCACATCAAGGCCTCCAAGCTACGCGATGCCACAGCACTCCTTCCAGGCAACAGAGGTCAACAGAGCGACGCTCTGGGTGCATATACACAGGCGCTGCTGTACGGCGACGGCCGCATTGACCCAGTGGATACGTGGGTTATTCTACCCAAATGGAGACAACCTTCATCTTGGGCAAAATACCAGAACCCAGTATGTCGTTTCCGACTCGCTTTGTATTGTCACCCACTGGCAGGTGTCTTCAGGGAACGACACTGCCGTGCCAGTCTCGAATCAGTGGGTTTTACTCCCATTCCCGGATGGGAATGCATGTGGAAGCACGATAAGGTCGACCTTGTTCTGTCTGTTTACGCAGGACCCACTGACACCCTACGCAGGACCCAGCGCCGGATGCCAATCCTGCAGGCGTTGTGCGATCTCACGTGATGACCGACAAGTCCCGCGTGGTGCCTATGATGCCTTGTCTCCAGGATCGCAGACACAGCCATGGGAGCAAATTGGATTCTACCCGCTGGGCCAGGCCTTACATCGCCACGCGCAACCTTGCCACCCGCAACCTCACCAAGAAAGAGGTCGCGGCCGAACCTCGAGCACAAGATGTACTCCGGATAGAATATGAACGTCTGGAGAAGAAACAGACTTGGATGGTCGACGCGGCGATGGAACGAGAAGATGTTGTCCGCGACGCCCGAAAACACAACAAGAAGGTCAACTTCGCGAATTTTCTGGAATTCTATTTTGTCAAACACGCAGAGCTACCTCTTGAGTTTCAGAAACATAAAGGGCGCGCAGTGGTCTAGGCCGCCAACATGAAGGACGAGAGTGGCCTTGCAGCTGTCTTCGCCGACGCTGCCTCCACCGCCTCTCACATCAAGGCCTCCAAGCTACGCGATGCCACAGCACTCCTTCCAGGCAACAGAGGTCAACAGAGCGACGCTCCGGGTGCATATGCACAGGCGCTGCTGCACGGCGACGGCCGCATTGACCCAGTGGATACGTGGATTACTCTACCCAAATGGAGACAACCTTCATCTTGGGCAAAATACAAGAACCCAGTATGTGGTTTTCGACTCGCTTTGTATTGTCACCCACTGGCAGGTGTCTTCAGGGAACGACATTGCCGTGCCAGTCTAAAAATCAGTGGGTTTTACTCCCGTTCCCGGATGAGAATGCGTGTGGAAGCACGATAAGTTCGACCTTATCCTGTCTGTTTACGCAGGACCCACTGACCCTACGCAGGACCCACTGACACCCTCAGCAAAGGACCTCCACGACTTCAAAAGTGCAGGACCCACTGAAACCCTCAGCAAAGGATGGGACCTGATACGGCACAGTGGCATTGAACTGGATCCTCCAACAAAGTACGACCACTACTTGGCGCGGTCAGGATACTTTGATTGTACCACAGAAGTTTTTCGACAAGCGTATGAGCACGATGCGATCAATGCTTCCTGATCACGACAAGAAGCAGCACACGTCCTCTTCCAACGTGCGCGGGATTTGACACGGCATGCTCGGCTTCACAGATCAATGCATCGAGAGATACTTGGAATGCGTCTCCATGCTACCGGGCATGCCTGGATCCCGCCGGAAGCGACCATCTTCGCCAAAGCCGAGATCAACCAAGGCTCAAGCAAGGGCGCCGGTTGACAAACCTGCAACCCGACGGCCCGCGACGGCTGCAAACTCCGCGCCCGACGCCACAGGCTTCACCCACGATGCACCACCACATGCTGACACTCCTTGTATAGAGGAAACATCGTTTACTGTCAGAGATTAGCAGTGCCGGCGCACTGGGACCAGACGCTGCAAGTGTACTCATGAAGATCTTATATCTAGCACGGTGCTGCAGATTTGATATCATGCATCCAGTGTGCATGCTTGCCAGGGAAATCACAAAGTGGAGCTACTCATGAGATAAACGGCTACATCGACTTGTTTGCTACCTCAAATCCGCACGGCGTCATTGCCTACACGGATGGATTGGTGATAATTCTGACAACATGTCGATGTTGCTCACAGATACATCGTTTGCAGATTGCGTGAACACGTCAAAATCTACGACTGGCGTCTTCGTCGCTGTCGTGGGTCCCAACTCGTTTTTCCTTTTGAATTCAATATGCATGAAGCAGACCGCGGTCTCCCACTCTTCTACCGAGTCGGAGACTGCGGCGCTAGATGCTGCGTTACGCACGGAGGGTCTGTCTCTGCGATCGTTCTGGGAGGCGGCGGTGCGCACGACGCACAGGGGCGCCGCAACGATGGCCAAGAAGAAGCGCTGCAAGCCACCAAAACGACTGGCTTCGCCCACATGTGCTTCTTCACCCCGCGCGCGATCACCAATGACGACATCGTCCACATCACAACCATCTACTAGTCAGAAGACTGTGTCTGATGATATGGTACCACATGCCCCTGGTCCTCCTACCCATGGTGACCACCTATCCGACGTCAACCTTATAGTAGCAGAGGACAACGAGGCAGTGATCACGATAGTACATAAGGGACGTACACCAGCACGTCGTCATCTTCATCGTACAGATCGCATCCATTTGGATTGGATTACTGAGAACTGCCAAAAGGAACACACCCAACTCAAGTATATCGGAACAAAACAACAGGTTGCAGATATGATGACAAAACCTTTCGAGCCTAAGAAGGCTCATTTGTGGCAGGACCTCTTCGAATTGTCTTTCATTTTCCCCGTCGCCGTGAAGACCGCGGAAGAGCCGAAGATCGCCAAGACCGCCTCCGCCGCAAGGGGTCCCCTGGCCAATGGCGTCTCATCTACTGCTGTCATTCGCACACGTGTTTGTTTGTCGTTGCGAGCATGATTCATGTTCGTTCCGCAGCAATTTACAGCTTTTAACGCGCCCGCGCTCTACTCCCCCCCCTATTCACGCGGAGGGCCCAGCCCAGGATCATCGGCACGTGATGGCTCCCAAGGCACCCCCAGTCCGGCTGCAGGGGGCGCAGGTCGGCGGTGCCGCCATGGCGACTGCCGATGGAAACATCCGCAATGGACCGGCGTTCGAGTCACAGATGGCTCGCAATCGTCCGTTCGCACCTGGACTCACCCACAAGCATGCGACCCGGACTCGTTCCGATGGAAGCGGTACTTTCTGGCTACGTTCGAGCCAGCAAGGGCTCATTCTTACGACGTCTCAGGTTACGTTCCAGGCTGCCGAGGCGCTCTCTGAAGCTGCGGAGCCGACTCCAACCCCTACCACAATCACTCCATGGATGGCATTATTATCTGTCCGGGTAAGTATCATGGGTTTTTACATGGCACGGCGCGCCAATACCCCGACTTCCTTTGGACGAATTCGCCAGACATCGGCATCGATCATGAGGCACCCAAGTGTCCACCAAAAGAGATGTAGTAGAATGTGGAAACTGTTGCGCATGCCTCGGGAGGCCGTGGGTTCTACCTTATTGAGTGGTTCGTCCGACGTGAACCTCGACAAGACCATGGCGTTGCTGCGCCGTGACCTCGGCCCGTGCCCATCGTTTGCCCGTGAGCATGGGCTCGCGGCGCAGAACTCTTCCACGCAGACTGACATCAAGTTGCCCACGGATCAGCCAGCAGCACCTCGCATATCTGAGATGGTGGGGCAGATCGGCAAGATGACCGAGGCGCTTCAGCGCACATGCTGTCGCGTCTTTCACATGCTAACCGCATATACCAAGCACGAGATCAAAGCATCCTCCTGGGCCACTGCCCGTGGAGGGTTTGGCGGCACAAGTTGTGGCCCAATTCCGGTGGCAACACTTGCAGTGGATCACACGAGAGTGACGAGACTGGCCAGCCTGGACCCTGCGCGGGCACCGTGGATGCCTAATCTTTTTGATTCTGGCGATATCATTGCCAACCAGAATGTAGGATGCTTCAACGAGGACCCCTTCGATGCTGCCCACGGTCAAGCACCATTCGCCACGGCGCCTCGTTGGTCAGCATTTGCAGACGGCAGGTACTACCTATCCATGATGAGTGAGAACGGTTGGGTCCAGTTATGGACGAGGACTTTGGCCTCTCCGTCATCCACGCCTTCGGACCCGATGGCCACGCTTTCAAGTGGGTCAACCTCTACAGTGATTCCAGCTGCCTCATGGCATCAAAGTCTCGCGAGTTGCAAGAAAAGCACGACGACACCATTTGCTGGCATCGATGAGTTGAACTCAGCCGAGGCGCGCCTTCGGATGGCGACTGCATCCACTCCTGCACTGGTACTTTTGGTTTGTCCATGGATGCATGACTTTCAATACCAGGCGGGTGCCACATTGGAGGATTTCGCCACGTGGATGGGAGATAACATATTGTTCTGGACTCTCTCGCGCACCAACTACAAGCGCCATTGGTTGGAGTACGACACGCCGATTGGGTGCGAATCACCGTCGCTGCCGGAGGCCGGTAGCAACACCCGCACTCAGCCAGCTGCCGCACGCGAGTCTTACCACATTACCATTCGCCGTCGCTTCGACGAGATCATGGCCTCCACCGACCCAGCCAATGACGAGCGGAAGCAGATCATTGCGCAGGTACGCCATGCTCGAGCACTGTATATGGCCAGCAAACAAGATGAATTCCGCGAGGTCAACGAGGTGGTCTGGGCATATTCGGCAGACCATTTTCCAGCATACGTCAAACAACGCCACTACGAGCGCGGTCTCAGTGCCCTATTGTGGTGGTCCGGCAACGACGTTGTGACGGATGGGAAATGGACGAAGTTGGACCCGCATCCTGCTCGTTCACCGCTACCTGCAGAATATGAGAAGCGCTGGCTTTCATCACCAGGCAATATTGTTCGCACTACTCCAGGACATGTCAAAGTGGACATATCTCGTTGCAATGAGGGTCTAAACTGCTTCCGTTCTCCCACAGTCATGGTCCCTGGAAAGGCCCACCAGCAGCGGGGCTTACCGGACACGTTCAATGACCACATGAAAGAGATGCTCAATATGTTCATTGGCCGTGGTATTCCCGTATTTCTTGCAGATCAATGGATCAATCAGCAAGATCGCCCTCATGCGAATACTTGGCATCCACAAAAGACGGGGCACAATTTGGTACAGTTGACGGAGCACTTTATGCGTGGCGCTACTCTCAGGAACCCGAGTGCGGTTCCACTGTCGCTGCCAACACAGCCGCTCCCGCCACACGCTGATCCAGCCCGTCAACGACTACCAGGGCCATGCCCAGGCGCAGCAGATGCGCGAAGCATTCCGCATTCGCCTGGAGCAACCCACGCAACTCCAACGTTCGAAGGGACTTCAAGCTCTTCACGCGCAGTCCTTGGGAGAACACGGGTTAGCCTCCACCGGCATTCCGTAACCAGGCTTAGCTTCCACCGGTTTTGCCGCCGGAGGCCACTCCCGCAGTTGGCTCATCTTCTGCTGCCCCGCAACAAAGGAATCAGGGTCCAAACCCTGATTCTACTCCAGCGGAGGCTACACCGCATGATGATCCACCCTGCGCACACTCAGGCCACTCCTGCAGCATACGGCACAGATTGGAATGGGAAAGCGCCCCATACTCCTACGGAAGAGAAGTGCTTCACGTTTTGGGAGATCTTCGCTCTTCGCTTCAATGGCATGGTCAACACGTTCCCCGACATGTGAGCATCGCATTCTTCCCCTGAGTGCATATTCCTCAAGGAGGTGAACAACAGGACATACATTGTACGTCATGCTGTTACCTGGTTGGTGTCGAAAGAACTCGTCAACAGAATTGCCGATACTGCCCCGAACCGTGCGAGCGAGGAGACAGGCATCCTCAACCATGAGCGCATCGTCAACGAGGGATACGTCATCAAGCTCACAAATTGCTTCCAGCCCCAGGCCGAATCGCAGACAGAGATTCCTCCTGATCCTCTGTCTGTCGTGCCTGGAAAACGTGTACCTTTACCGGCTGCTCCCCCTACGCATGATCCGCCACAGGATGATGATATGGTTCGTACGACTCCCAAGCAGCCGCCTCCTACACCAGCACGGGAGATACCATTGCCACTTTTGACCGCAGCGTCCGCGGCATCGGCGACCGCGCCTACTCCAACCATCCACTTACAGAGGCTATGACGCATAGAGTCATGGGCGCACACGACTGCCATGCTCGATCGCAGCACGAGACCGCGATGACGATCGAGGAAGAGATCAAGATTGGCATCACCCCGAGGGGTGCCGCCATTGGTGCCAAGGTATCTGGCCAATTTCCCTGGGTCCCTCCGATACCACGCGGCCTCGGTCAGCACGAGTCGTGCAAGACGAGTGACGACTACGCTAAGAGATTATATTACGACGATTACGTGATCAAGCACGCTCCAGACCTTCAGAACAGTGGTTGTTTCCCAGATTACACGTGGGTTGCATTGCAATGTGATTACTAAACAGCTGGGACTACCCCTCCTAGTTGGGCAACGGTACCCTGGTCACTGAATGGGAACCCCACACAGATTTGGCAAGGCCCAGTCGATCGCGCTACGCCATGACAACGGTGGCTGCAATGGATTGGACCAGTTCTTGCACCGTCGTGTCAACATATGGCAGCACGACAGCATCGACACTTGGGCCGTGGCCAATTTTCCACCAGTCCTTCAGTCACATCGCGTCTGAGATTTTCACACGTGAAGACCATGGTCCCAATTGGAGTGCGGTGCACGCACATATGCTTCAGGCAAATGGTGCTGGTCTTCCATGGGAGGACAGTCGAGAGCACTACGTGATCTCCGTCTTCCGCGCCTTGCAATTGCACATTGACGACGAGAAGGCCCGTTTCCATGTCTTTGTCCGCCGTCCAAACCCCGACATGCAGGGGGCAGATTTCGCATGGGATCATAAACTGATTATCCGCGCCATTGGTGGTCACAACGCCGTGCACCGCAACAGCCCACCGTGGAATCTGGGCTGGAAGCGTCTGTCTTGGACGGGCGCGAAATACGAGGGATGCCTGGACGAGCATTCGGAAAGTCGGTATTGTTCCAGGCTATGGAGCCGACCGTCGCACACGACGCGAGGCATTCTACAGTTCCAGCTCCTTCGCGCGCAATGACACTCACAACCCTCATACCGCTATCCCTGGATATAAATTCGAGCACCAGAAGAAGCAGGTCGACGTGGTCATCGACACGCGGGCGGCCATCACCGCCGCCTGTCACTTCTGGCTCGGGGAGCAGGGCGCCATCATGTGCCCCGAGACCGTGCCGCCACTGGCCATTGTGGCTATTCGCACGGTTGGGGGCAGCCCATTGTGGCCATCTAACCACAATTGGACGTACCCAGAGTTGGTCAAGTTGCCGCACCACGCAGCCAGCACGAGGTCTGCGAATTGAGCCGGTGGCAACACCAGCAGCAGACATGTCGCCGATGCCCAAAGCAAAGGCGACGCCTGCATGTGCCAGCTCTTAATTTCCTCCTGCTGCACAAAACGTCCCAAAAGGTTCCGGGCCTTCAACCAGTTCGCCCACTCGACCAGACGGCGCTGGATGACCTGCTGTTGGACAGAGAGCCGGCGGCACCACCCTCGCCGACCCTGACCGACGAGGCCGCGTTGCTCATCGCCCACTGGTGGGCGACCGTGGACGACTGCAAGAAAATGTGATTCGAGCCCTTCGTGGTGGCACTTCATCTCGGCACATGGGATCGTTGCAGTCGCTTCCAGAACATCCGCGTCAACGATTTCATATATATATATACCCGTCTACATGGTTCGGCTCAATGCCGCGCAGTCGACCGCCTTTGGCCTGAGAAGAAGGAAGTGGCAATCACGTTGGAGGAAGGCGAGATCTACGGCCCGATCCTCGACATCATGCACAATGGCCCGTACATCGGTGTTCAGATACCATGTCGAGGCAGAGGCCTATTTTGGGCCAACATATGGTACGCCGAGAACAAAATTAACGAGCACACTGGTTATGGATTCGCAGGCCCATTGCATGCAGACCTGCCCGAGATGTACCTCAACCACTTGAGTTCGTACGATGTCGACTCCCACATCGGCCTCATCGGCTACAGTCACGACACCGTCATTGATGCGCCGGTGGATACACCCGCACTCCAACATAACGATGATCAAGAGATCAAACACGACGAGATAACGCTGATTACAGCAATTGACGTCGCACGCGATATGAGACTCGCGAGGTGCTCCACAGCGGAAATGACTGAGCTCCGTGGGAACGGGATAAGGACGGAAGCTGTTCCAATGTTGCTGACTCCTTTGCTGGAAGTGGATCAGGTATGCACTGCAACTTACACGGAGACCGAGCGGCAACTACGTTCAGATACGTATGCGTACGAGAGTCACATGGAAATACGGTTCCGCTTCGATACCAAGGCGGATTGGCACACATTGATCTTCGACCCAATCTGCCCATGGGCCAAAGAATTGCCCGACATTTGCGGACTCAACCGTTTCCTCAGTACTATGATGAGAGAGATGATTTGGGACGACAACGACGACTTGGCTTTGTCTCGTTGGAGTCCACATTTGCGTTCAATTATCAAGAGTGACGCCACACGTCGTTTGCCACAAACATCCTCCAAGGACATCCCGAAGAATCACTCCGCGCTGGCATCCCTCATCCACATTTAGGAATCGGCTTCGTTGCCCGATGACAAGTACGACGACTTGCTGAAGACCCCGCTCGGCGACCAGCAGAATGTCAGGGCTTCCGCCACGCCGCCGCAAGATGGAACAGACATCCCTGTCCCTGATCCTGGAAGCGCCGCATCTGCCGTCGCCCCCACCCAGGAGGAACTCATCGAGGCATTGCGCTCTGACCATGACGTTTCCATGGGCGACGCCCGCGCAGGCGAGGCTATTGACGAGGAGCTTCGCCGCAGAGCGGAGATACTCTTCTAACATGATCGGGGCACGGCCTCAGCGCACCGCGATCGCGATCAGATCGCGGACGGGGATCTGTCCGATCTTGTGACCGACAAAGGGCTGCGATCATTGGCAGATGATCTTGCCACCGACAGCGCCAGCTTCGTTCCGACTTGCCTCGTTCGACTGATCGGCCGCAAGTTGGGCGCCGGCGGCAACGCCCGCGGGAGGATCTAATTATTAGTCGAGGATGGAGCAGGAGACTGCCAGAGACCCAAACAGCAGCGCACGCGCTGCAACCGAGATTTCCCCAATGAGGACTCGAACGACACTTGCATATGCTACATGTTCCGATTCTTTAGAGCGCGGGAAAACCGGCGCTCACCAGATCAAGGTCTTGGCTGGCGTGCGCGCGTGGATCCGTGAACAAATGGACGAGAACATCGTGCGCGATTTCGCGCGCGCTCATGCCCGCGCTCGCGCCACGGGCACACGCTCCGACGAGGCGCGGACGAACGACACTGTCCGCAGGCTCGCTCATAAGACCAGGCTCCGCAACGCCGAATGGCTGGAGTCTGGCAGACCCAGCCCCGGCCAATACCGCATCGGCGGACTCGAGGACGCTGACGCAGAGGGAACGGTTCTATCATCCGTACCCCGATGTCGCGCATCGATTGCAAGAAGATGCTGCCTTTCATCGTCAGATGACAGAGAGACCGCAGGCATGCCTGCGCCCATGCACCATCGAAGATATGAACGAAACAATGCGCCGCTGGGAGGAGAGCCACAGGCAAGGCTTCGACAACCGTCAGGAACCCGCTCCTGGGGCCCCCCCTCGCGGCGCGCGGCTTGGCCGAGATACCTGACCTTTTCCGCTCCATCTGCGAAGGGAGCTGGTCGGGTGAGTCGCGTCGCGCTGAAGGACCTCCAGGCGCAGGCGCCCAAGGGTTCTGACAAGAGCAAAGGTGATCAGGCCACCACCGAAGAGCCTGTCCGCCTGACCCCTGCTCCTCCACCTGTCCGACTCACCCCTGCTCCTCCACTCCCGCGCCGCGATGGCCCCACACCCGCCCATGCCCCTGGCTGCGCTGGCCAGGAAGACGCCGCGGACGGGCCTGGCGGAGCTGCACGTACGTCAACATCACGCCGACCCCTGACACCGCCGACCCCTGACACCGCCCAGGCGCCCCGCCCTCAACTATGATGAAGATCGCGGCCGTAGTCGGGGCGCCGTGCGCGAGCGCCGCAATGTTCACATATGGTGGCGTCGCGGGCTGCAACACTACCAGCGCGACACCTACCGCCACTGGTCGGACCACTTGAACCAATGGGTCTACACCGACGGCGAGGACAACGAGTACATCTGGTCATGGGAAAACTACCAGACGATCACCACCAGTTGGTTCAACAAGTATAGTAATCGTGCTTGGGACGAGCGTTACTATGAGAGCTGTAGGTGAGTATCGATGTACATGGTTGCTGCGTAGATTGCTGCACACATGTTGAGAATCGGCTCTGGCTTTTTGATTGCAGATTGCTACATTTTTCATCCATGATAAGTTTGAAGCGTTCTGAGACATGCATCGTTTGATTGGAGACATTTGATGTTACGCTGTATATCGATTGGTGGTTTATATGACATTGATCTAGCAATGGACATAAACGCACTCCAGCAGGTCGTCCGCCAGGAATCAGAGAACGACCGATCCAGAGTACTCGTCACGACCACTGACATCGTACATTTGGGGCCTGGCGTGCCTCACATCATGCGTGACATAATCTCAGAGATCAGTTGTCATCACAGCTATCTGTACATATGATTCCACACGGGCCTGGAGAGCCCCACAGTCTGTTGGGCCTGGAGTACCCCGTGAGTGAGAGGCGGTTTTGCTTTTATCGAGTTGTCGTCGCAACTCGATCCGACACTACTCACGCGCGCGTCGCGTCGGTGGCCACGCTTGCATCGAGGGATGCCGGCGCCGCCCATTCCTGTTCTCTCTTTCCCTTGCTCTCCTGGCCCTGCCACCTGCGGCGACGGAGCGTCGCCCTGGAGTGCCGAAGCGTTTTTTGAAGGCGCGCCCATGGCCCGCCATGTCGGGTAGATGCTCCTAAGTACCCCGTGCGGTGGGGTTAGTTCTCTCCCCGCCCTCCTTGCTTGCACCCCCTCGTCTGGAGGGGCGGTGCATGTGACGGGGCTGCGAGTGGACCTCGCACACCTGTTCCCGATCCCTGCCGTTGTTTCCCGCGGGCCCGAGGCCAGCAGAAGCTGGCAGGTTTCGGGGCGGGGGGGGCGCGTGAAGTCCGTTCACTTCCTTATCGCATCCCTCTCGCAACTGCACTGGCTCAGGCATTGGTGCATTGACTTGGCGCACTGCGCTGCGCAGCGCCCAGGAAAACAAACCTCTACCAACGGACCCCATACAGGAACGGCCCCTCGGCCGTCTCCTTGTACACACATGAGTTGTTTATACGTTTTCGGGGAACTCTCGATATTGAAATCCGCAAGCGACCGACAGTTGTTGAATGATTCCGGTATGGCGCGCGACGGCACGCGCGCGCATGCATTGCGTCCCACTCATTGCAAGGGATTCCTGGGGCAGCACGCGCGCAAGGGCGCTGGAAAGATTCCCACATGCGCTCACAAGAGGTGCGTGTGGTAGTTCTTCATGGGGACGTTGGTCGTTGCATTTCTGCTACAAGACACAAGAACGCGAGCGCACGCTTTAACCATAAAAACTCGCGTTGCGAGACCATGGTTGTTTATTCTGTTGCACGAGCATTCAATTAAAATATCCCAGCGCGACCCCCCCTAGGAGTTGGAGCCTCTAAGTACATATATATATATATATATATATATATATATATATATGGCAGCAGCAGCGGCAGCAGCAGCAATAGTGGATGCTGTGCTGCGCTATGCTCTGCTGTGCTGTGCTATGCTACGCTGCGCAATGCTATGCTGGGCTAGGCTAGGCTATGCTATGCTATGCTGCGCTATGCTATGCTACGCGATGTTATGCTATGCTATGTTTGTGCTTTGCCTTCGCTTTTGCCTTCAGTTTTGCATTTGCTTTTGTTGTTGGTTGTTGCTTGGCACCCAGGGAGCGCAACTGGGGGAACCGCGCGTTCGGTTTTACCTTTGCTGTTGCTTTTGCTTGGCTCCCAGGGGACTGGGGGAACCGCCCGGGGCGCTTTCCACTGCCCAGCCCCTTTAAGCGAACAGAGCAACAACCCTTTTAGGCAGAGCCTAGGTAGGGAAAAAATTGTACGGAACCTGACGTTGGGAAGGATTCCGGCATTCGCGCGCGACGACGCGCGCCCGCGTACTTCGTCACATTTGTTGCGCTGGATGTTTGAAATTCTTAACGCTTCGCGTATCCCCACCAGCTCATCCAGAAACGATCAGCAGGGGAGTTGGTGAATCAGGGGCGGCAAGACGCATGCAGTCGCGCAGCCGTATTGGAGAGAATTATCCCAGCGCGACCCTACCTAGGAGTTGGATCCTCTAAGTACATATATAGCAGCAATAGTGAATGCTGTGCTGCGCTATGCTCTGTTCTGCTATGCTATGCTATGTTATGTTGCGCAATGCTATGCTAGGCTAGGCTATGCTATGCTATGCTATGCTGCCCTATGCTATGCTGCACTATGCTATGCTATGATATGCTATGATGTTGCTTTGCCTTCGCTTTTGCCTTCACGTTTGCCTTTGCTTTTGCTTTTGTTCGGCACCCAGGGAGCGCAACTGGGGGGACCGCGCGTTCGCTTTTACCTTTGCCGTTGCTTTTGCTTGGCTCCCAGGGGACTGGGGAACCGCCCGGGGCGCTTTCCACTGCCCGGCCCCTTTAAGCGAACAGAGCAAGAACCCTTCTAGGCAGAGCCTAGGTAGGGAACAAGGAACACAAATAGCTTCCCGCATTGAAGTCTTCTAAGGTGGAAATCGGTGCAAGTTACGATTGTGCTTCGATGAGGGGTGCTGGGGTGTTTCGATGATTGCAATGGCTGTTGTACTTATTTGTATAATAAACTCGCGTGCGTTCCGAAAATTGCAGGCATCTTGGGGCTCTCTTGGAATTCTCTTGGGCCCCTCTTGGGGCCTCCTGGGTTTTTTTTCTTGGGGCTCTCCTGAGGTCTTCGTGGAGCCTTCTTGGGGTTTCTTGGGGCGTCTTGGGGCCCTTTGGGGGCTCGTTGGGGCCTTCTTGGGGCTCTTTTGGGATGCCTGAAGGGCCTCTTGGGGCCGTCTTGGACCCTTTCGCTAAAAAAGAGGGGGGGTCCTTAACTCGGACGCCCCCATCGGAGGCTCAAAAGTGCCGTCCCGGGGCCCTCTTGGCCCGCTCTTGGGGCGCTCATGGGGCCGCCTTGGGGCCATTTTGGACCCCTCTTGGGGTTATCTTGGACCGTCTGGGGGCCATCTGGAGGCCTCGAGAGCCCATCGGAGGCGATATAGCGAGAAGGCAAAAACCGCTTGGTTTTCCTTAGGTTTTTGAAGGATGTTGGCCTCTTGAGGGGGGGGTCCTCGGAGGCCTGGGACAGCACTTGAAACCGTCTTGGGGCCGTCTTGAAGCCTCTTGGACGTGCGTCGGAGGCTATCTAGACCCATTTACCGCTATCTTGGGCCATCTTGGAGGCCATCTTGCGCTCTCTGAGGCCCTCTTGGAGCCATCTTTTGGCCATATTGGGCGCCGCTATGGGCCGGGCCCCCCCCCAGTCCAAACGCATGGGGGGGGGGTAAACCTCCCAAGCACGGAAAGGAAGGAGGTTGGAAGAGGAAACGCCCTAGACCACCTGCGTTCAGAGGGCTGGTGGGATTTGTTTTGGGTGCGCTCGCGTGGCACCACCGCACCCATTTTGGCACGCCACGCACACGTTCCGTGGCCCCACAAGGAGTTCCACCGAGGGCCATAGTGACCGCGCTCGCGTGGCACCACCGCACCCGTTTCGGCGCATCCCCGCCCCATTGGGAGCCCCACCAAGAGCCCGAGTGGCTCTGCTCACATGGCAGCACCGCGCCCGTGTCGGCACACCCGTCGCACGCTTCGTGGCCACGGGAAACCCCGCCGAAAGCCCCAGCGGTTGCGCTCACAAGGCGGCACCGCGCGCTTGTCGTCACTCCCCTCACACGTTTCCACCGGAGGCCCCAGTGGCCGCGCTCGCATGGCACCACCACACGCCCGCCACACGCTTCGCGGCCCAATCAGGACCTCCACGTAAGGCCCCAGCGGCAGCGCCCGCATAGCATAACCGCACCCGCTTCGGCACACCCCTAACACGCTTCGTGGCCCCATAGGGAGCTCCACAGAGGGCCCTAGTGGCAGCGCCCGCATGGCACCACCGCACCCGTTTCAGTATACTCTTCACACATTTCGCGGCCCCGCAGGGAGCTCCACCGAAAACGGTCGACACCCACGACGCGGCACTCACAATTGCACTTGGTTGGGCGTTTCGCCAGGATATATGTCACGCTGATGCGTTGCTATTGATGATTGCCAAACCACCTTGCGAGATCTCCAGGCGCATAGTCGTAGAAGTAATGTGGCGCGAGCAGGGTCACGCAGAAAAACACGTCCATGCGTTTGAGATCGCGCAACATGCCGTCGAAGAAAGAAGTCGTAGACTGTTGGGTAATGCCTTTTGATCATGTCACCCAATTCCCTGGTTCGCTCCCTTTCGAGTCTGTCGAAAATGAATTTCTCGACGGGCTCGAAGCCTAGCTTCCTGCCAAACCTCGTGAGGTTCCATCTCCTCAGGTGGTCTGGTTAGGCGTCGTCTCCGATGTGCCGTCGTCTCTACTAGATGCTCGATTGGCCTTCCCAGGGGGCCGAGACCCAAGGCCGAGACCCATGGGGGGCCCGTGAATCCTCAAGACGTTGTTAGCCCCGGGAGGTGCGAACGTGATGCGTGAGGCCTCGGTCGCTAAGATCATATCTGTCGAGACGAAGGCAACGAACGCGATCCAGATGCTGCATTCGACGTGCACTCAAGAGCGCGAGATACTTAGCCCTGTTTGCAAGAGGCGTTCCTTGACCAAGTTTTCTGAGACGTTTCATATGCTCACGCGCTCGTGCCATAGCTCCAGCTCGCGCACAGGTACTGCGGTGAACGAACGCGCCCTTGTCCCACATATCGCGTTCTCGTGCCCAGCTGATTTACACATGATTGCGCGCGCACGCGCGAAGCAGACGCGCCCATTCTGCAGCCCACCTGAAGACTGAGCACAGGGAAGCTGGAAAGTGCGTCTGGGGCCGGCCCTTTTACTCTTTTCAGTTGTTGTTTATCTCCAACGCTTGCCCAGCCCCTACTGCGAAATATTTATGCCAACCAAACAGTTTGTTCCACGTTTACTATTTCCAACTCAGGGCCTCGCCGCGCTACCAACTTGGTCGCTTTGTGTCGCGCAAAGTGCACGAGCATTTTTGTCCGACGATGGCCTTCGGCCATCGACGGAATCAGCAGTGCGCGCCCTTTGTTTTTCCGGCGGGTGCCGCAATATTCGCTCACGCGTTGGCCCTGCGTTGGATCGCACGGGCTCGCTGGAAAAAATGCAAGGGCACTAGCCGGAAAAATTGGCACGGGCGAAGCGTTGGAAAGACCGGAAGAGAAACGCGCTGGTTGTCGCGAGCGGCCCCAAGGCCGCAGCCGCGCGATATCAATCGCTTCCAGGCCCCAAGCGACGCCATGAGTGGCGAGGTTTTCCGCGCGCTCCATTTGGCTATAACGCACGGGGCGCCGAGGGTCCCAGCGGCGCGACCCGCATGCATCAGCCCCGCCCATGTCGGCGCGCCCCTCCTGCATTGCAAGGCCCCATGGGGAGTTCCGCCGAACGCCCCAGCGGCGAGGTTCGCGAGCGCCCGCGCCGCACATTTCGGCACGCCCCTCACGCGGCGCCCCGCGGCCCCATCGGGGGCTCCGCCGAAGGCCCCAGCGGCGCAATCCGCACGCACCTGTCGCGCCGCGCATTTCTGCGCACCCTCGCGCGCTTCGCGGGCCCGCGCGGAGCTCCATCGAGGGCGCCAGCGGCGCAGTCCGCAAGCGACCGCCCCGCCCATTTCAGCGCACGCTTCGCGGTTAAGTTGGCGAGGAGAAGTTCCAGCAAGCGGGGGCGGAAGCGCGCGCTTTACTTGAAAAGCTGAAAAGTCGTACAGTTACGATTCATCGGCTTTTCATGTTTTCGCGCAAATTCCGTTCCAAATACGACATTCCGGAACAGAGTTTCGGGTTTATTGGTTTACGGATTTACGGGTTTCCCCGCCGTCCTGGGCCCCGCTCGACTCCAGCGGTGCCAGCGGGCGCACGCGTCAGGCAAAGAGACTCCTCCACTTCCCTCCTCGCCCTCCTCCGCCTTCGGTTCGGGCTGCACATTTCGTGGTGAAGTTCACGGACTTGCGGAGTTTTGTTTTTTCCGCGATTGACAAGGCGCCACGTTGGCTTGGAAACTAAAGTGAACTCGTAACGGTGACCGATTGGGTTTTGAAGGCACAGTAACATGGGTTATGGTGCATGTCTTCTGCCATGGACAGCACAGACGTCTTCCCGCGCGCGCTCGCGGAGTTTTGCATCGTCCGCAATCGAAAAGGCACCATGTTGGTCTGGAAACGAAAGTGAACCCGTAACGGTAACCGATTGGATTTTGATGTTGGCATGGGTTACGCGCATGCTTTCTGCACTGGACAGCACAGACGTCTCCCCGCGCGCGCTCGCTCGCTGAGTTCAGCGTTGTCCACAATCGAAAAGGCGCCATGTTAGTCTGGAAAATACAGTGAACCCTTATCGGTGACCGAGTGGGTTATGAAATTAAAATGGGTTTGGGTGTATTCTTTCTGCTGTGGACAGCACGGACGCCTTCCCACGCGCTCGCGGAGTTTTGCATCGTCCATAATTTAAAAGGCACCATGTTGGTTTGGAAACGAAAGTGAACCCATAACGGTAGCCGATTGGATTTTGATGTTGACATGGGTTATGGCGCATGCTTTCTGCACTGGCTTGCACAGACGTCTCCCCGCGCGCGCGCTCGTTCGTTGAGTTCTGCGTTGTCCACAGTCGAAAAAGGCGCCATGTTAGTCTGGATAATACAGTGAACCTTTATCGGTGACCGATTGAATTTTGAAATGAACATGGGTTTGGGTATATGCTTTCTCATGTGGACAGCGCAGACGTCTCCCCGCGCGCGCGCTCGCGGAGTTTTGTATTATCCATCGAAAATGCGCCATGTTGGATTGGAAACTAAAGTGAACCCGTAACGATGACCGATTGGATTTTGATGTCAGCACCGTCTTTGGCGCATGATTTCTGCCATGAGCAGCACGCGCGTCTCCCCGCGCGCGCGTTCGCGGAGCGTGTATTATTCACAATCGAAAACGCGCCATGTTGGCTTGGAAACTAAAGTGAACCTTTAACGGTGACTGGTTGGATTCTGAAGTTAACATGGGTTTCGGTGTATGTTTTCTGCTATGGACGGCACAGACGTCCCCCCGCGCGCTCGCGCTCGCGAGTTAAGTATTCCCCACAATCGAAAGACGCCATATTGGCTTGGCAACTAAGATGAACCCTAAACGGTGGCCGATTGGATTCTGAAGTTGACATGGGTTCTGGTGCATGTTTTCTGTTATGGACAGCGCAGACGTCTCCCCGCGCGCGCGCGCTCGCGGAGTTTTGGAATGTCCTCGACAGGCGGCATTTTGGTTGGAAACTAAAGTGAACCCGAAACGGTGGCCGACTGGATGTTGAAGTTAACATGGGTTCTTTTTTTTCTGCTGTGGACAGCGCAGACGTCTCCCCACGCGCGCGCGCGCTCGCGGAGTTCTTTCTGGATTGTCCACAATCGAAAGCGTGCCATGTCGGTTTGGAACCTACAGTGAACGCTTTAACGGTGACCGATTGGATTTTGAAGTTTGGGTTCCGGTGTATGGTTTCTACCATGGACAGCACAGACGTCTCCTCTCGCGCGCGCGCTCGCTCGCGGAGTTCTATATTGTCCACAATCGAAAGGCGCCATGTTGGTTTGAAAACTAACGTGAACCTTGAACGGTGACCGATTGGATTTTGAAGTGAATCTGAGTTCAGGTGTATGCTGTTTGCTATGGTCAGCACAAACGTCTCCCCACGCGCGCGCGCGTGCGCGCCCGCGGCGGCGCCAAGGCCTTGAACTAGCGCCCGAGGCGGCGGTGCACTCTAAGGTTGTCGAGCAAGAACCTGAGGTGGCTAGGGTCCGGGGCCACGTGACGCGCCCGCGCGACATCGATTGTTTTCGAGGCTAGACCCCGGCGTGGTCTGCAAACGACGTCGCCGCTCCCGCCCCCGAGCTTTTCCACCGCTGGCCGCTGTCAGTTTTTCTGGCGGTTAGCTGGTGTTTTCAGCGGTTGGTTTTGTCAGTTTTTCCGTCGCGCGCCTTGAGGAATCGCTGGCGCGCGTATGTTCAGCGCTGGCCACTTTGTTTTTGCAGCGCAGACCTGGCCCGTTAGACGCGGCCGAGCGCGCTGTTCGCTGGTGGGCGTCTGCGTCGCGCGCTGGCGTTCTTTCCAATTGCAGCCTTTATAGTATTCTTTCCCGCGGCCCGGCCATTGTTTCAAACGGCTGCCTTGCTGCCCCAACCCAAATAGTTGTTCTTTCCGATGGCTTCGGCCAACCCACTTGTACCCAGTCAACGAGGGTACTTTGAAGGACATGTCAATTTTTCTCGTTCCAGCTTCCTTGTATAATGCGCAGCCGAAATCTTTTTTGGGAATGAGGCGATTCCAGGGCGAGACAGAGCACGGTGCAATTATGTAGGTAGCACAAGTGCGTACGTCTGAGCAGTACGTCTAGGTCGTTTGTTTTGAGTCCAAACCTGACGAACTCGAAGGATGCAGTGGGCCGCGGGCACAGACAGCAGCACTATCACCTCAGAACCACACGCACAGTTCTGCTATCAGAAACTCGAGCATGACCACAAAGTCGGACGAGGGGCGATGGTGAGACAGCTGCCAAAACACCCCGGGCATGATCCGCTCCACCACGTGTAGAGCACGTGTCTGAGTTAGCCGCACATCACCAAAACGTAGAGGCATGTGAATCAAACCTGTCCAATCAATAGTCGAGAGCAGCTGTTCCTCGAAACTGATACCGATGTCGGATTTGGGGAACTTGCAGAAAGGGCTGCTTGTGTTGCACGAGTGCTCGCAAGCGAGCATGTACTGTCTTTGTTTTTGCATGGATGGGTGTGCCCGAGGATGGAACTCGATTGATCAAGACGAAGAGGAGCAAACGTCGAATTACGAGCGTTATGGAAAGAGTTCGCGAGAGCGGTCCAACACGACAGAATACCACACCTCCGTCGCGTCCACATCGTGAAGAGTAAAGTCCAGATTAGCAATTGCTTGAAGACATCATCTGCTGTCTGAGAGGCCGAAAGGCTCGATTGTATCATGTGTGTTACAAGAGAGTGGTGAGGGTTGAGCTCTTAAGCACCACCTGCGAGCTGAACTTCCGTGGCTTCAACCATCTCTTGAAAGACATGCTGCGGTGGCACACGAATGACAAAATGACAGTGCACGGAGAAAGAGCAACCAGGTGTGCAAGCAGGCTGCAGCGTTGTATGTGCATGGTGCCGACGGTGTGGTCTGATGCCTTGGCCTGCCCCACGAGCAGACATGAGCAATATCAGAAGATATTAAAGTGATCAGGAACACACACGTACACACACACACACACTCACACACAATACGCACACACATTCTCTCTCTCTCTCTCTCACACACACATTCACACGATACGCACATGCGGGGAAGGGGGCACAGCTACCGCTTCGCGCTGCGCTCTCGGCCGACAGAGTCCCATGAGCAGTCGGGAGCGCAGATGATGCCGACCCAGGTGTCGACAAGCGTGATGCCTCTCGCCCAGTCGTGCAGGGAGCGTGCAACTGCTGGGCCGACGACAATGGCGGTGGCCAGTGCCAAGGAGTGATGGGATCAGCCTTGCCAGTATAGCGTGAGATAAGCCAGTGACGACGATCGTCGCCGACGAATGGCGATATGGCGGAGGTCAGCATACTCTTTCGAATGATAAAAGTTAAGCTTTTGTTCCAACTGAAAACTGACAGAAAAGCTGGAAAGCCAAGCCAGGCAAGGATAATATCATCGGAAGAGCGAGCGGCAGCCCTGCGCCTCGTCCTCGAAGGGACGACGGAGGAGGGATGAGCTGCATCACAGGGTGGCAGGAAGGGAGAGAGGAAGGAACGAGGAGGGGGTGCTATGCCCGGGGAACGGGGTGGGCCAGAGGACCCAGCGCAGCGCGACCAAGTTGCGGGTGCCGATCTTGGCGCTGTGAGCCTTGCGGCGCTGGAGCGGCCTCCGAGGGCACGTTGTCCGCCGTCCACTTGGTCTTGCGGCGGGAATCCTGGCAAGTGGGGGCCACAACATGGCGGTGGGGACACGGTGACGTTTGTCCGACCGCTGTGGTTCAGGAGGGCGACGCAGATTTCGACCGAGGAGGGGGAACGGTTTCCCGACAGAGCAGGAGGAGGAGGAGGAGAAACCCTCCAGGCCAGGGGAAGGGAGTAAGGGGAAGTAGCGATGTCACGGTTTTCGCCGGCACCTTCGTGCGCCACCTATCGGCGGAAACGCGCAGGAGCAGGAGGAGAAAAGAAGGAAAGCGGGGAGGACTGGGGACAGAGAGGAGGACGGGGGGGAGTGAGGGACGGAGCAACTATTGGAAGAGGCGGTAGAGGGAAGAGCGGGGAGGAAGGGAGGGAGGGAGGAAGGGAAGAAGCGTGGGTAGGTGGGTAGTCGGATGAGTGGGCGGGGGGACGAGTTGGAGAGTAGGAGCAGGCGGAGGAGGAGGTGGAGGAGGAGGGCGACGATGACGATTCTGCAGGATTCTGCTGGCCGAACCTGAAGGGATTCTGAGCTCGAGGGCCCAGTCGTGGTGATGAGGCGCGCCGAGGGGAGGGGGATGGGCACAACGACATAATTTCAGGCGATCGCAAACATGGATCAAGGGGGCGTGGATTAGCGACGGGTCCCGTTTCCATAAAATAGCGGATTTCCGCCGCCGAGCGAGGCGGCATCGGCCGCATTTTGGGGAGGGTGCTTCCCCCGATCCATGGATTTGGCGACTGCGCGCCAAATCCATAGATCGCTAATCCATGCTTGCGCGCCCCCGAAGTTGGCGGGACTCTTTCTTAACCGAGGAAGCCGGAGACAGACCGAGGAAAAGTCCAAACCGAGGAAGAGCCCAGACCAAGGCAAGCCCAAACCGAGAAAAAGTCCAAACCGAGGAAAATCCGAAGCCGAGGACAACCCCAAGCCGAAATTGAAGAATCAGCGTAAGCAATCCGACTGGAGTTCCATTCGAATCCGAGCATTATCCAATTGGAATCGCTTGGGGTCGTATAGGGGGGAGAGAATTTGAGGGAAAACGAAAGCACGCCCAGGGGCCACCCAAGCCAAGGAAAGAACCCAGGCTGATATAACAAAAAAAATAATGATAAGCCAAACCTGGGAAAGACCCACGACGAGGAATTCACCCAAATCGAGGAACACCCAATCGAAAGAACAAACGTAACGAATTCTATTTGAATTCGATATAGGTCCTCAAAAGTCCTATTGGGACCGTTAGGGTTAGGGATTACAGGGGGTGAGAAGCCGAGGGAAACCAATGCACGCCGAGGAAAACCAGAAACCGAAAAGGGTTTCGAAAAATCAGGGGGAACGACCGCACGCTGATGAAAAACACATCGAGGAACACATCCAAACTGAGGAAACAACGAAACAACAACTCATGTGAAGAACAAGTCTGAAGACTCCAACATTGAAATCTTATTAGAATCGTGATAGGAAACCGATTGGAGCCGTTAGATTTTTTCACGCTTCGCGTATCCCCACCAGTGTGCGTGCAGCTGTATCCCCCCGACTTTCAGGGTCAGGCAAGTTGCAGGCCGTGGACTCAGAAGACAGGGTCGCCGGTTCCTTGAATAGGACGGTCGCTCTCATGCCTGGTGCACCCTATGAGTCCCTGTGAGTGAGGCCTCCGCCTGTTCCCCCCTTCTCCTGCCGCCGCGTGCCCACGCGCCCGCCGTGCCTCTCCTGTTCCCTGGCCTCCTCCTCGTGTTGGACGGTGAGGCCACCCCGGACCCTCCGTGCCGCCACAGCGCGGCGTGATCCACGCCCTTGCGCGCTGTTCGGTACGGTCAGAGCTGGCGCCACTTGTGCGACTGCTCCTTCCGTCCGTTTTCTAGTTTGGTGCCTGCGTTCCCCGATTTCGGGTAGCCTGCGTCTTAATGAGGGTCATTTTGTCCCTGGCACGTGCACCCGCTGCCGCGGTCTATGCGTATGCGCCCCAGCAGCTAATTGTCTCGCCCTGTGCCCCAGCCGAGTCCGTCCCGCTCCCTGGAGCTGTCCTTGGAGCCGCCAATCAAAAAGTATCCCCACCAGCAGAAAATAACACGCACAGGAGTCGGCGCCACAGAGAGGCCACCAGACAATACCAGAGGCACCACAAAGCCCGCGCAGGGTCCCGCCAGCGCCGAAGACCAGGGATCCAGACGTTCGAGGCAGCGCCCCGACGGCCTCACCCTGGAAGAAGCCACTGCCCCACCGCAGCCAATGGACGTCCTGCAGCAGGTCTGGGCCCACCACAGAGACGACACCACAGGACTGTCCCCGATAGCTCCGCCAGACACAATCCTGGCAGCGTTTCAAATCACAGGACTTGACAACAACCAGACTCTAGACGCGCTACGCACGCTGCAGGGACAGGGCGCGGTTGCGCGTGGGCCCACCAATGTCACCTGGGAGATTTCAGGACAGGCGCGCCTGGAACAGGGGGCGGAAGAGGACGAGTTGGTAGACTTGACGCAGCAGAGGGCGGTAAGGGTGGCCGACCCATGACCAAACCCAAGAGCGAAAATCGGGGACAGCATCCACCTTGTTTCCCTCTTCGACGGATGGGGACTAGCAAGATTGGCCGTCGGAGACCTCTTGGCCCGGATCTCTGCCAGCCAACGGTTCAGGTCTTTTGTGTTCGTTGAGGTCAACGGGGCCGCAGTCAATGCAGTCGCGAGGAGGTGGACGCACCACCCCGCCACGGCGCATGACGGAGGCCCAGCCGACCAGTACCTGGCCAGGGATGTATGGGACCTCTTCAGGGCCGCACTTGGCAACAGCACACCTTGGGAGCAGCACCTAAGAACCCTAGACCGCAACAGCAGTTTGTGGCAGGGCCACCCTGCAGCAACCTCTCCTCAGCGGCACAATTCAGCGGCATGGACGGGCTGGCGGGAACACATTCGGTCAGCTTCTTTGCTGCCCCCCTGGCTTGGGCACAGGCAAGCAGACTGCGGCCCGATCTCAAGATCGTGGTCCTGGTGGAGAACGTGGCCACGATGAACAGCGTCCATCGCAAGGCCATGCGCACGGCCCTGGGCAACGTCCCACCCGACTGGGGCGGACTCAATGCGGCGGACGCAGTGGCCAGTCCCAGAGACAGAATATGGATCATCAATTGCCCCCAGTCTGAAGACACGATCAGCCATCCGAGGCTGCCATGTCCTTGGGAGCAAATGTGGTCCTTCAGGCCAGACGGTCGAATCCCGACCTTGACGCAGTCGCGTGCCCCGGCTTCCGAAGTACACACCATTCTCCCTAGCAGTTACCAGACCCACCTTCTTTGCTTGCTATATGACGAGAACAGCCCACACATATGGTTTCTGACTGAGGTCAAGAGCGGGGTGCGCAACATCCTGGTCGAGACCGGGGCAGACGGTCAGTTTCCTGGATGCCTGGAACCCTTCTCACTGGTGATGCAAGACAGAGAAAGGGAAAGCCTTGCCGCAGGGAGCAAGGCAAAGGCCTGGGCAAGCTGGCTGGTGAGCGAGGGCAGGACACACGGGCTCCGCCCGCCCACGTCGCAAGATCGCGCCAGAGCCGTGTGACTCGGTTCCTACTACATGTCCCTGGATATCCGAGGGAGGCAGCTGTACGACGCCGTCGGCATCCACTTCGATCCACGGTGCCTTCAGTGCAGACTGGTGTCAGCGCTACTGGCCAGGAGTCGGGGAGAACGGCTGCCAGGGCACCAGCAAGCGCCTCCGAACGATGGACACATCCTGGCGGCATGGAGAACAGCGCGCACCTTCGCCGGGACACACTGCCCCTGGGCGCCGCTGGCCGCACCCCCACTACCAGACGACGTGACACGCAGACTTCAGGCACAAAGCCTCGAATCTCACGAGAATCTTGTTGGATGCGTTGGGATCTTACAGGGTTTTGAGCATTCAGGGGGAACGACCGCGCGCTGATGAAAAACACATCGAGGAACACATCCAAACTGAGGAAACAACGCAAACAAAAACCCAAGTGAAGAACAAGTCTGAAGATTCCAGCTTCAAATCCTATTGGAATCATTGGAGTCGTTAGAAATTCTCCACGCTTCGCGTATCCCCACAAGCCCATTCAGAAACCCTGGCCTTCAAAGTTGACGGGAACGGGGACGACGAGACACATCTAGGGAAACAAAGCGAGCAAGGGGGTAGCCTTGGAAGCCCTCTTCGGGCCATCCCTGGGTGCCGCGAGGGGAAGAGGGGGAGGAGGAGGAGGAGGAGGAGGAGGAGGAGGAGGACGAGGACGAGGACGAGGACGAGGACGAGGACGAGGACGAGGACGAGGAGGACGAGGAGGACGAGGAGGAGGAGGAGGAGGACGAGTACGAGGAGGGGTACGAGGAGGACGAGGACGCGTATGAGGACGAGGACGAGGAGGACGAGGATTAGGATGAGGACGACGCGGACGAGAACTCATGGAACCATCTAGAGGTATTATTGCGGCTGCTGCTGCTGCTGATGCTGGTGCTCTCTGGGAGTTTGGGGAGCTCTCTTGGACGCCTCTTGGTAACCCTGGACTGTTGGCATCATCTTGGAGGCCATCGATTACCGGATGGGGGGGTCCCCAACTCAGCTCCCCCCTCAGGAGCCGGCAACACGCTTCTTTGCGCTCTCTTGGAGCGCTCTTGGGGCTGTCTTGGGGCCGTTTGGAGCATCTTTGGAGCCATCTTGAGCCAGCTTGGGCTATCTGAGCCATCTTGGAGGTCATCTTGGGCTCTCTGAGGCCGTTCGGGGGACTCTTGGGGGCCTCTCGGGTGCCTCTTGGGGCCTTCTTGGGACCCTCTTGGAGCCCTCTTGGGGCTCTCTTGGGGCTTTCTTCGACGCGATCGATCAAAGGAGGGAAGCTCCCGATCGAGGTCCCCCCTCTCGGGGGCCACGATCCTCGTGAGGGGTGTCAGAAATTGGCCCTCCCAGGGGCCGAAAAAGGAGCCCTCCAACGACCCGCGACACCCCCTTTAAAAAAAGTCCAGGGGAGGGGATAGGGGGAGGGGTAAACCCCTCCCCGAAGGGGAAGAGGGGTTTTTGGAAGAGGGAAGACAGAAGATCGTTAGACCACCTACCCCCAGAGGGTTGGTGGGATTACATCGGTGGTTGAGGATGCCTGAGGCGCGTGCTAGCTTCAGTTCGACCTTGGTCCCCCCCCTTCTCCCCCCTCTTCCCTTCATCCCCCCTCCTGTTCCTTCTCTCCCGCCCTTTCCATTTTCATTTTCTTGCCAACAGAGGGTGCAACGCAGGAAGAAGAGTCGGAGGAGGAGCGCGCCCAGCACAAAGGAATTGGTTTAAACAAGCGCTGAACTAGCAGAGGGCATTGTGCAGCAGCGGCGGCGTGCGCAGGAGAAGGGGCAACCCCAGCACTAATAATGCGTGTCGTGCATTAGATTGGTGAAGGGCTTTGTCTAACAGATGGTGCTCCTGAGCACGTCTACCACCAGGAGGGACCATGTGTTTCTGGGTCCTAAAAGTTTACAGTGGAGCGCACGGCTGCTGAGTACCTATGGTGTATGTCTTGTTACCATGGAGGCCACGCTGCGCGTTTTCATCGTTTTTCTACCAGACAGCATTTATTATTGTCGGATTATTGTTGTTCGGCTTATGGGTTCTTCGGTTCGGTGTTTACCTTGGTTTGGGTTCTTCCGCGATTCGGGGTGTGCATAGTTGGCCCATCATTCGAGCCACGGTTTCGGCAGCCTGACCTTCTGCGACGGCTTGCTGAGCGCGCGGCCGCGCGCGGCCGCCAGCTGGTTTTCGTGGGAAGAGAACCGCTCCCAACACTGTAACTGATGCTGCTGCTAATAGTGACTGGCCCCTGCCCGCTTGCTTTCTCGCACGCACCATTCCCAGCATTGTGGCTGCTGATGTGTGTGTCCTGCTTTGCCGTACTTGCCTGCATTCTGGCAGCGGCCTTGCGACTGGCGTCACTGTTCCCAAGAGTTGGAAGGGGGCGGGAGGAGGGAAGAGCAGGAGAGGACGGGTTGGGGCCATGTCTTTTGGCGGGTGCGCACGCGCTTGATTTCAGCATTGTAGTTGATGACCTAGGGCGCCTCGCTTCTTGATGCTGGCTTTCGCGAGCAAGGCCATGTCGAACAGCCTAAACAGCTTTGCGCTCCCCGTGCAGGGGGGGGGCTCAGGCGCGCAACGGTTGCGACGACGACGACGACAACGACGGGGATGAGGATAGAGGGAGGGAAGGAGGAGAGAGGATGCAAAGAGACGGAGTGAGGGAGGGAGGACGGAAGAGAGAGAAGAGGGAGGGAGAGAGGAAAGAGTAGAGGAGGAGGAGGAGGAGGAAGAGGAGGAGAAGGAGGAAGAGGAGGACGAGGAGGGGAGGAGGAGGAGGAGGAGGAGGAGGAGGGGCGCGATGAGGAGGAGGGGGTCAGGAAATCAGGGACAGGGAGGAGATGGTCATCATCATCATCATCATCATCATCACCACCATCACCACCACCACCACCATCACCACCACCTCTTGTCCTCTCTCCTGGTCGGAAACCGCCATGCCACTAGGCTCGTGGCGGAGCGTAGTCCCACCAAACAAGCGCGCGGTGCCGCGGAGGCTGCGGCCATGGCAGGCCTGAGGAAAAAGTTCTGAAGTGGATGAAGATGTCGTTTCCCAGCGAAATCTGTGTCATCGGCCTCTTCGTGTTCCAGGCTGCACTTCATCGGGCCGTTGGTCAAGCAGCCCCATGATGCGTATCTGCGTAGCAAGTTGCATTTGCGAAGAGAGGGAGGGGGCGGCGGTGCGAGTGCCAACACCATATCGCCACACTTATGATGTTGAAACTATACATACATATACCAGTCATACCGTGGCATTGTACATGAATCATAACACAGCGTAGCAAAGTAGCGCGCAGCACAGCAAGTTATAGACGACGTATAGACGACGTATGGCACTGTAGTTGCAGGTTGTTTCAATGCGTTGCATTGGATTTGACCGCGTTGCTTCGTATTGCACTTCGAAGCTCATCTTGTTATTCTAAGGCGAATGGGCTACATAGCCTTGCCTTGCGTTCCACAGCATCTGATTGATATCCGTTAGGGTTCGTCATATATGCCGTCATGGTGGGCTATGTCAGGGTTCACTTGAGATGTTTGGGTGCTGTCTAGCTCTTTCGAAAGATGGGCCCATGAGGCCCAAAGTTGCTCACCGGTGCAATCCTGCCAGAGTGATCACGGGAGCTGTTACGCGCAATGTTTTGAGATTATTTGCCGCATCCTTGACGGCCCAGTTGCCGCATAACGTTTTTGTTAGTTGATTCGTAGATTGTGCACAACGCGGAGGTGTGGCACAAGATGCCACAGAGAAGTCGACAGCAGCCCGGAACGGCGTATCACACTCCCTTGATGCGTGTCATGCGTAGGCAGTATAAGCAGGCCACCGGTTCGGATGCCAAGTTTTTGCTCGACCCGGACAGGCACCCGTTGGAGCGTGCGATGGCTTACCGCAGGTTATGTTAGTTCATCAGGTTTCAGCATGTATTTAGACAGCTATTGATTTTGCGAGACCATCAGTGGAGCGTGTCTGGTCGTGGACCGAATTCATGCTGGAGGATCCTGAGTGGATGAGGGCGCATTTACAGGAGCAGGAGCGTCAGAGAATTGAAGTTTCTGCGAGCGAGTTGGTCCAGAAGGTCCGTGAGGCGCCCGCGTTTCTCGTAGTTGGCTGAACGCTGCCCAGAAAGGTGCCACGGCGTGGGACCGTGACGAATTTGGGCTGCAGGGGTATAGTCTTGGTTGCAGAACTTGAGGACGGAGGACTCCCTACCTTTTCTTTTTGCTAGGACCAAGGCATATCAAGGCCTCCCCGAGGGGTTTGTGAGTTCCGAGTGTGGATATATTGCCAAGTCCAAGGTGGGGTGGGAGATACAGAAACGTTCCATCCCAGCTGCAGCAGGTGAACCGTTGTCTTTTTGGATACTTGTGCCCAGCGTGAGAGCGGGAGCTTCACACGAGGCTCAGACCTCAGGAAGAGGAAAGCCAAATGCTTGAACATTGCCCGTGAGTTCTTGAACCCTCTCATTGCCGACCAGGCGGCAGCTGTGCAGATGCTTGATGCGAGACAATGCAAAGAATTGCTGTATGAAGGGCTGTAGCGGGAAAAGGCGAGGTTTCCAGCGCACAGAGCGTGCATTCCACCAATATTCGAGCCGACGAGCGCGACGGATATTCTCATTAAGGAGCAAGCGAGACGCGGGCGTCCAGCACCATCCATGTTTAGGTCTTATGTCATGATTCGTTTTTTGGGGGGAAAGGAGGAGAAGGACCAGTGTAAGCCCAAGATTCCTGGATGACTTTGCAAGAAACTCTCCCTCCAAGTTCCCCCCTAATAGTCTCCTACACGGATGGATTTTCACTGAGGGAAATGCCCCGTTGGAAGCCAATTGTTTGAGATTCCAGAAGTGTGCCAAAAGGCATTCTTGGGACTTTAACGCCGCGGATCATCGTCTTAACGATCCTGGATCGTGCCAAACACCATTCTTGGGATTTGAACTGCGCGAGTCAATGTCACACTGTTGCGCCCTGACTTTCCGACATCGTGCCCGAACGCCACTTGTGGGACGTAACTTTTGAGAATTTTTCCGTAATTATTGCAGGCTTTGAATGCGAATGTGCGCGGCGCTACGGTAAGAGCCACATTCTGAAAAGGAGCCCGTCTCCATCCACGAAACTCTTGCCAGACGCCCTCCATCTGGGAAATTGTGGCAATCATCAAGCTTCAGGATCATAAGCTGCAAGGAAGTCTCAGGGGAAACGCCTGGTCCGCCCTTTCGACTGGCCTCGGGGTGCGACGGGAGGATTTAACCAACAGGTACAGAATGGAAGAGGAGGAAGAGGAGGAGGCTTCCCTGCCAAGGGGGCTGTCCGTTCAGGAAAGGGTCTTCTGCGGGGTCGTCGGTCTCGGCTCGTCTGATCGGTCGTTCCTCGCACGTTCTGCTGGATTCGGCTCGCGCGCAGGCGCCCTGTTCTAACGTTGGGGTCTAGCTGTCCCCGCGCTGCCGCCGGCCTCCGTCGGTGCACCTGTTTCGAAGAACATTTCTCTTGCCGGCATTCCTAGCTGTTCCACTTTCTGTTTCCAGCTATTCGTCGACGCACCTGGTCGAGTTGGCGCCCATGCGGTCCTAGCTGTTCTACTCTCTGCCACGCGCTGCTATTTACGAGGCGGTGGTCAGCCGTCCTGGCTGCACCGCGTCCCGCCTCACACCTGGAGTTCCATCAGACGTGTCCGTTACAGTTGGGTCGGCGGATCACGTCTTCCACGTCTAGGGGAACCAGAGGATACGTTCTCCTGCTCCCTTCTCACCCCGCAGACCACGTCTTACCCTATCACGGGGTCCTGACCCATGCCCACCCTTCGCACGCGCGCTTGTCACCTGGGCTCCCCCTGCCCTCACCATTTCTTCGCCCACTCATCTTGGCAGGTTGGGGCTGCAGAAGGATGTTGGCGGCGATGGTTGTGAGTGGCGGCGGTGTCCTGGCCTCGAACGCAGTAACGATCATTTGGGCATTTCCACAGAGACAAACCGACAACTCTTTGCGAGGCGGCAAGCGGCCGTTTGCCACTTCCAATATTGTATATTCATTTGCTATAGATGTGTATATATACACATACATACATCAGAGTGAGTGGGCCGAACGGTCATTAACTGTCCCTGGGCGCGTGGCTGAATGGAGGATCCGTGGTGAGGATGATGCTTGTTGTTGTTGCTGTTGTTGCTGTTGTTGCTGTTGTTGCTGTTGTTGTTGTTGTTGAATATTCATCTCTAGAGAAAAGTTATTGTGGATATCCGGAAACGGTTCCGCGGGATCTCGCCTCGACGACGGCTACATTTTCTCTGAAAACGAGGCTTCCGCTCGAGCGTTGGCTTGAGCCTGAATGTGGACCCTTGGAGGCCCAGCTACGACAACAACGGCTCGCGCTCGACACTTCCTCACAATTTGCCCCGAGACGCCCTGGCCAGAGACGCCCTGCCTCAGCAACGGCGCTCTCGCTCGAGACTTCCTCGCAATTAAATTAAGGTGGCGGACGCCCAGCCTGGGCTCCTGCTCGATACTTCCTCACGATTTACTCCGAGAGCCCCTGGCCAAGAAGGCCCCCGAACTCAGGAATGGCGCTCTCGCTCGAGACTTTCCCGTAATTCAGACAAGTTGATGGAGGCCCGGACACGGCGACACGGGCTCCCGCTCGATATTTCTCCACAGGTATTCCGAGAGCCTTTGGCCAGAGAGGCCCCCGAACTCAGGAACGGCGCTCTCGCTCGAGACTTCTTCGCACTTGAACCAGTGGCCGACAAGGAAGAGATTCCCCCCGAAAGGGGGTGCAATCGAAGACGAATGTGGCGAATATCGAAGGCTTGTGTACACGGAATGCAAGACACGCGTGCCAGCAAGAGCGAACAAGATTCAAATGATTGTTGTTGTTGTTCGTGTTGTTATTGTTGTTATCGTTGTTTGTGTAGTTGTTGTTGACGCTGTTGCTGTTGTTGTTGTTTTTGTTGTTGTTGCTGTTGTTGTTGTTGAACCTTCAGTTTTGAAGAATAATTATTGTCGATCCCCCTCACTGGTGCATATTGTTTTTTCTCAATCAAGGTGTGCCCCTCGACGCTCGCACCCAGTTTTTTTGACAGGGGAAGCCTTCCTGCTCAAACTGGGCCCCTGGCCGCCCCGATTACAACAACAACGGCTCCCGCCCGAGATTTCTTCCAAATTTATTCAAAACCCCCGCCCCTGAGACTTCTCACAACTTACTCAGGATCGGTGCTCCCGCTTGCGACTCCCTCGCAGTGTAGTCAGGACGCCCGCTCCCATCTGAGACTTCCTCACAATTTACTCAGGAACGGCGCTCCCACTTGAGACCCCCTCGCAATTGAGTCAAGATTTCCTCGCAATTCAATCAAGACCCCCGCTCCCGCCAGAGAACCCCTCACATGTTATTAAGGAATTGCGCTCTCGCCTGTGACTTCCATGCAATTCATTCAGAAATCGCGCTTTCGACGCTCAGGAAACACGCTGCACCAATGACGCCGCCGCTACAAGTTACTTAGTAATCGCGCTCTCGCCATATTCAAGCATCCCGCTTGAATGTCCCGCCTGCCCGACCCGCCCGTCAGGGGATCGCCCGCCCGTTGTGGGCTCCCGCCCGAGACTTCCTTCAGGAACAGCGTTTTCGCCGAGGACTTCCTCGAGCGTTCACGCTCTTACCTTCCTGCTCCTCCTCCCT
Organism: Prorocentrum cordatum; assembly: GCA_963575745.1. Classification (NCBI taxonomy): domain Eukaryota; class Dinophyceae; order Prorocentrales; family Prorocentraceae; genus Prorocentrum; species Prorocentrum cordatum. Next base: position 357,606 of record CAUYUJ010013492.1, read on the forward strand.
CTCCCTCCTCCCTCCTCTCCTCACTTCTCTCTCCCTCCTCTCTTCCATCATCCTTGTGCCTCTCTGCCATATCCCCTCTCCCTCCATTCCCTCCTCCCTTCTCCCTCCCCTCTCCTGCCTCCCTCCCTCTTTCTTTCTCCCTCCTCCCTCCTCTCCTCCCTTCTCTCTCCCTCCTCTCTTCCCTCGTCATTGTGCCTCTTTGCCCTACCCCCCTCCCTCCTTTCCCTCCTCCCTTCTCCCTCCCCTCTCCTGCCTCCTCCCTCTCTCTATCTTTCTCCCTCTCCCCTCTCTGTCTCTGTCTATTTGTTGGTTGTTTTGTTTTGTTTGTTTCTCTCTATCTCTCTCTCTCTCTCTCTTTCTCTCTCTTTCTCTCTCTCTCTCTCTCTCTCTCTCTCTCTCTCTACCTATCGTATATATTTCTTTTGTTTCCTCTCTCTCTCTCTTTCTCTCTCCTTCTGCCTCTAATCAACCGCCCCCCTCTTCGCTCCTTCTCTCCTGGCGTTTTCCCTCTTCCTTCGTCCCTCCCCCTCCCTCCTCCCTTCCTCCCACTATCCCTCGGTTTCCCCCTCCTCTTTTCACAGGGCCTGGCGGGCACACGTGCGCCCACGAAGGACTGTCCGCCCGTTCAGGTTTGCCCGCATGTCTAAGCCCGCCGCCCCCCGCAAAGCGAAAGAATCCCCCCAAAGTGGGTGTGATCGAAAACAAAAAGGGCGGGTATCGAGGGTGTGTGGAACTCGTTTTGGATGACACACGGGCAAGTAAGAGCGAACAGTTTCATAATGAGTGTTGTTGTTGTTGCTGTTGTTGTTGAATAGGGACGCGCGTCAGGCCCCGGGCTGCCCCCCCCAAAAACAACAACAACAACAACAACAACAACAACAACAACAACAACAATCATTTTACCCGAACGCGTGGTGTTCTCCCCAGTGCCAGGGTTTTCATACGACACCAGGCAATACCCCCACTTCGTGGGGGGGCATTACAAGCTCTACCAAATATCCAAACGACTCTTCGCGACCACCCAAACCCAGCTTCCCGCCCTATGACGTTGGGACACTTCACTTCGTGGCGTGCGGACGACCGTGGCTACTACACTGGCGTGGGGTACACACCCACAGAACTTGGTCACTTATTCGGGGCGCGCATGTGCCCAGCATGGTGCAATTGTGCCATACAATACATAATACAGAGAGACAGAGAGAGAGACAGAGAGCAGACAGAGAGAGAGACAGAGAGAGCGGAGTTGGTCACATTTTTGGGTCAAGTTCCTGGGATGATGGGAATACACAACTCTGTTACATTTGATAGTGTGCACGACACACATGAGATGATACGTACTCGCAAGATAGTTGGTCACATTTGTGGAATTCCTGGGCGGATGTGGGGATACACAAATACCTTTGTTACCAGTGCTAGACATGGTACAGACACTGAGAGAGAGAAGGCGAGACAGAGGAAGAGAGCGGGAGAGAGAGAGACAAAGAGAGAGAGACAGAGAGAGAGGAGTTCGTCACATTTTTTAATCAAATTCCTGTGCCGAAGTGGGAATACGCAAAGGCATCAGTTGCATATGACCCGTAGGGTACATGGTACACATGATCATGGTACGTACGCACAAGATGGTTGATCACATCTTTAGGGCAAATTCCTGAGGGATGTGGGAATACACAAGAGAGAGAGACGATATGGTTTTCCCGATGGTTGTCTCGATGGTTGTCCCGATGGTTGTCCTGATGATCGTGGTTGTCCCGATCGTCGTCCCCATGGTTGTCCCGATAGTTGTCCTGATGGTTATGGTTGTCCCGATCGTTGTCCACATGATTGTCCCGCTGGTTGTCCCGATGGTTGTTCGGATGGTTGTCCCGATGGTTGTCCCGATGGTTGTCGCGATGCTGCCATACTTTCTTTTTCTATCGCCCAGCCTCGGCGAACAGTGCCGGCGGGGGAACAGGGAGCATACTGCCAGAGCGCACTCATACTGTCATGAGCGGCCAAGGGCATGCGGCATACGGAACGGCACTCATACTGTCATGAGCGGCCAACGGCATACAGCCTACAGACGCGAAGGCTCCTCCTCCTGGGTCCCGTCCGTGATGGCGCCAATCCGCGGCGATACCTGAGGCTGGACAGGTGGCAGCACGGAGGCCATACGCGTCGCAATGGCGACATCAGGGATGTGTCCGAGCACGATGCTCATACGCCTGCTCGCGGATGCCGGGCCCGTGGCTGCGAGAGGAAATACCGCCAAGACGCCCGGGACCTGCACCGTGATACCGAGGTCCAGTCGGTAGTCCATTAGATTCCCATGCGGCGACTGGCCCCACGGTCGGTATACGTCCTGGTGCCACCATTGGTCCTGTGTCGGGTATACCCCGGGCTCGCCCGCGGCAACCCACAGTGCCATACCCTGCGGCTCATACCCCATGGATGGCGCGTGAATGGCGATGAATACGTCCAAGCTCATCAAGGCCCTATACGAAAGCCCGGATACGACCTCGGCGTGAACGCGAATACGAAGTCGATCCAAGATCCTGCGAAGGCCGGCATACATCCACTCGCCGTGCCGGACGAATACGTCGCGTGGCCAGTCACGTATGCCGGCGGTGGCGCTGAGCTGCTCGAGCACATACGCGAGCGTGCCCAGTAACCGCCCTTCTGGATCTCGAAAGCCGTGGAGGTTCCCGAATACGAGGTTCGCGTAGAAGAAGACGTCGAACGCCAACCACTCAGGCGTCTCGATACCGCCCCTACGCTTCATGTTCTCGTCCACCTCCGAGTTGGCCTTCGATACTCGCGTGGACGCAGCCGTTGATACGCAGAGGCATACACCCATGACTCCATTCCACACCGCGGGGAAGTAGATACCCGTAGCGAACCATCTGCTCTCGGCAAGCATCTTCAGCCATGCGAATACAGCATTCTCGCCGCCGCGTGGGACGTTCCAGTCCCACATACGCTGGGCGACCTGCCGTTGCGATGGAGTATACTCTCCGGCGGCGTCCCAGTCCCCGTCCATGACAAAGGAGATACGTAAGATGGAAGATGCGTGAATACGAAGATACGCAAATACGTAAATGCGAAGATACGCAAATGCACCTTGAGCACAAATGGCTGCGGCATACATGCGAATGTTGATGTGGCAAAGTGGCCAAGCCCATACGAACAGAAACGAACCACATACATGTGCCAAAGTGCCATTCGTGCGACGTCCGCCGCCGCACATGCGACCAAGGCAGGCATACCGACATCATGTTTTTTTTTTTTGCCCCGGGCCTCATGGATTCCCCCCCTAGATCCCCATGTAACGGCGGCCCGGGCCGAAGTGCCCAGGGAAGACGGCTCGGGCCGAAGGCATTAAGAGAATACGTAAAACCATTGAGCCCTGGGAGGCCCCCCCCAAGATCCCCAGACAGGTCTTGCGGCTCGGGCCGAAGGCCTAAAGAGAATACATAACAACAGGGCCCTGGGAGGCCCCCCCAAGATCCCCAGATAGGTCTGGCGGCTCGGGCCAAAGGCCTAAAGAGAATACATAAAAACCATTGGGCCCTGGGAGGCCCCCCCCCCCCCAGGAAAATGGTGGCCCCAAGAAAGCCCATGGTGACCCCAAGACAGCCTTTGATGGCCCCAAGACAGCCGATGGTGACCCCAAGAAAGCCTATGACGGCCCCAAGACAGCCCATGGTGGCCCCAAGACAGCCTGTGGTGGCCCCAAGACAGCAGCCAGTTGGTCACATTATTGGGGCAACTTTTGGCGCTGAGGCAGGCTGAGGCCGAGGCTGAGGCTGAGGCTGAAGCTGAAGAGGAAGCTGAAGCACTCTGAGGCCGAGGCTGAGGCTGATGCAGGCTGAGGCTGGGGTAGGCTGACGCCGACGCTGAGGCAGGCTGTTGCCGAGGCAGGCCGAGGCTGAGGCTGAGGCTGGGATCCGTCACCGTCGCCGTCGCCGTCGCCGTCGCCGCCGTCGCCGTCACCCTCGCCGTCGCCGTCTGCGTCGCCGTCGCCGTCGCCGTCGCCGTCGCCGTCGCCGTCGCCGTCGCCGGCAGCCCACGATGCCACCCGGGAGCGGCAGCCCACTGTGCCACCAGGGACGCGAGAGCATAGACCCCCGAACCAGGTGTTCACGTTTTTGTGTTTTTTTTTTGCCACTCCCAACTTCATATATATACGCCCGAGGTGCAGAAAAGAGATACTCTGGTCTAAATGCACGCAGCACCTGCCTCCCCAGCGTGCACGCACGACTCTGGAAGATTCGCCTCATACACCGTGCCCTCAGGATGACCCGAAGTCGTTGACGCCGGAGACCTCGCTCACCCCCTCCACGTCCATACCGTTGTGGCCGACCGAGTGGCGGAGCTTCACAGCGGCCTGGAAGTCTTGAAGTGATACCTCGTGCTGCGATGGACCAGCTCCGTGAAAGCTGTTGCCGTGATACCTGAAACAGGTGGTAGCCCGATGGTGGCATTGAGCCACAAAGGCCAACCCCCCGCAACTTTGCCAATTGGCCATCATACGGACTCGCGACAGTTTAGTCTTGTCGAGCCAGTCATAGACCTGCTTCGCATACTTGTCCAACTCCGGCCCCGTCTTCGCGGTCGCCAACACTGCGTCGTCCGTACCGCTCGCACGGAGGAGAGCAGCACCCTTCTTCTCAGGCTGCTTCTCGGGTGCCAGGCAATACTGCAAGGCCGGCAGGATCTCATCAATCTCTTTGTACAAATCGTTATACATCTGCTCCTTCAATACCGCCTTGTTCCCCGCCATTACCGAGGGATCCTTTTGATACTCGCAGAAGGTCTTCATCGCGTGAATGAAACGGTTAATACCGACACCCCTCCGCTCCGGCTCCTTGCTGCACATCTCCGACATCCATACGGCCCCGCTCTTCAGCGGCTCCTGCATCTGGGTCCCATACCTGCGCGTCCTTCAACTTCGCGAACTTCGAAGGCCCATACACGTTGAGCAACTGCGCGGGCAACGTCTCGTATACCTTCAGCCACTCCCGCTTCTTCTGGTCCTTCGGCTTCTCCACGGAGGCCGGGGCGCCCGTCGGCGCCGCAGCCCCGGCCAGGGCGAAGTCTGGGCAGTGGTCGAGTGTCATACGGAACCGCGGGGAATACACTTCCGAGTGGGAAGCCTGGTGCAGCCGTGCCGACTTTGGGAATATATGGCTGCAGTTTGAAACCGGATACCTACTACTGGCACACATGGCACTACTGGCACACATGCAGTTTTTGGATACGTATTGCACATGATACGTACGACGGACAGCATGTTACATGTGATACGTATGGCAAATCATCCGTATGATACACATGCGACAGAGACCACAGTTGGTCAAATGTTTGGGGCAAGTTTTGCCACACACGCAGTGGTTACGTATAATACATATTGCACATGATACGTGTGAGAGACCTGAGACAGACACAACAGTTGGTCACATTTTTGGGGCAAAGTTGACGTACGAGTATATCTACATATGTATACATATACGTATAGAGGTGTATGTGACTGTGTATGTGCACGTGTGCGTGTAGAGGCATGGCTATGCGCGTCGGACTAGTATGTTTACATGTGTGTGTGTATGTGTATGTGTGTGTCATTACTGGTGGATGCTCTTGTTTCATACAGTTCTGGTGGACCCCTGCGTCAGACAACATGCAACTATACAAATGAACGCCGCCCTCAAGGTTCAGACAGCAACGCTTCCAACTTGACTTTGGATACACGTCTGGTGACCCACCTACCCTGAATTTTCATTCTTTGATACTCGCTGGCGCCGCGAGCGTGCACTGCGGATACCAGCTCCTCGTAACTCCTCTTCCGCGCCCCCGTGCCTGAAGGCTTTTGCATACCTCGCTTCACAAGCGCAGCGAGCTTCTTCACAGTATGCGACTTCCCGTGCTTGATACCCAGACCCTTTGCGGCCTTGACCAAACCGCGATACTGCTGTGTATGCTGCCTCGCATACGTCTGGACCTACTGAGTCACAACGCTCAGAGAACTCGCCAGCACGCGGAACTCTGGAATACCGTCCAATTCCACCTTGGGACACAGACGGCGGCGACCCAACTGATACGCCACCTCCAAAGGTCCGCCAGCGCGCTTGCAGGGTAACTTCCGCAGCACAGCGAGTGATACACCCACACAGCTGCGGATCCCCTCCAAAACCTGAATTGTGTGACAAAGCGTCGATACACTATATGCTAGCCCATTTCGGATACGCGAAACGTTTTCCCGCACAGACTTGCTCTTGTCATACACCTCCATGAGGTACCAAAGACCATGCAGCGAATACGTGTTGATAGCCTGCCGCGTCTCGCAGAACAATACATACATGGTCGCGACACTCACTTGAGACGTGGTGTTCAGAGCCCTCCTCATACGCCCCAATGCCGTGGTCATACTGTCGCAGGAAAGCACACCAAAATACGCGAGCTCCGCCGCAGCACGGCGTCTCCACTTCCCACACTGCCGCTTCAGAAACCACTGATGCAGCTCCTCGGTATACTCCGTTGGCGTGCAGCCCATGGAAAACTCAAGAATGGTAACAAAACACCGCATACAGTCCATGCTGTTATACTTACCTGCCATCTTCACCTGGTTCTTCTGAACGGCCACGGCCACATAGTCCGGGATACTGTCCCCCATGGCCATGATGTCAGCGCTCGTGACCGAGACGCCCTTGACACGGGGACGCAGAAGCCCCGATACTACGTGCGACCACTTCTCCGCAAATGCAACAAGGCGCCGTCGTATACGAGCCCTGCGCAGAGTGCGAATAAAATTCAGACCAGAATACGCGATGTGCAAACCTTCCCGATGGGCTAAATACGTGCCACCTCTCTCTTTGCATACAGCCTCGCAGTGCCGGACAAGACCGCAACATAATGAATCGAAGTCCTGGACGAATACATTCCACTGATCCAAAAGGTAGTCACATACGACAGGTACTCCTGCCTGGCCTCTGGTGAAACGCAGTAATACAAAGGACAGCACGAACAGATACCCTGCGGACTGCATGCCAAGGCAATACGTGGCCAAGAATACCCCCCTCTTGAGCCAAAGTGCCTATGAGCAACGCACACGCACAGACATGACGATGATGATGCTGCTCGTCATGATGATGATGGTGATGATGATGATGATGATGATGCTGATGTGGATGATGGCAGTTGCAGTTGTTTCATATTTACGCATTGCACAAGATACGTATGACAGCCATGACACAGAGACAAAAGTTGGTCACAGTGTTGGGGCAGATTTTGCCACACACGCAGTTCCTGCATATGACACATGATACGTATGAGAGACAGAATGCAAAGAAAAGTTGGTCACATTTTTGGGGCAAATTTGGTCACACATGCAGTTGTCACATAATTACATATTGCACATGATACGTATGACAGCAAGGCAGAGACAAAAGTTGGTCACATTTTTGGGGCAAATTTTGCCACACATGAAGCTTACGTATGATACATATTGCACATGATACGTATGACAGAAAGAAGCCAGAGGAAAGTTGGTCACATTTTGTGGGGCAACTTTGGCCAAACATGCAGTTGTTTCATATTTACGTATTGCACAAGATACTTATGACAGCCATGACACAGAAACAAAAGTTCGTCACATTTTTGGGGCAGATTTTGCCACACACGCAATTCTTACATATGGCACATGATACGTATGAGAGACAGAAGACAGAGTTGGTCACATTTCTGGGCTATTGGTCACACATGCAGTTGTCACATAATTACATAGTGCACATGATACGTATGACAGCCATGAGACAGAGACAAAAGTTGGTCACATTTTTGGGGCAAATTTTGCCACACATGTTGTTTCCTATTTACGTATTGCACAACATACGTATGACAGCCATGACAAAGAGGCAAAAGTTGGTCACATTTTTGGGGCAGATTTTGCCACATTTGTAGTTCTTACGTATGATACATATTGCACATGACACATATGAGAGACAGAAGCCAGAGGAAAGTTGGTCATATGTTTGGGGCAAATGTGGTCACACATGCAGTTGTTACATATCATACACATGGCACATGATACTTATGACAGCCATGACACAGAGACAAGAGTTGGTCACATTTTTGGGGCAGATTTTGCCACGCAAGCAGTTCTTTCATATGGCACATGATACGTATGAGAGACAGAGGACAGAGAAAAGTTTTTTTCGGGCAAATTTGGTCACACATGCAGTTGTCACAAAATTACATATCGCGCATGATACGTATGACAGCCATGAGACAGAGACAAAAGTTGGTCACATTTTTGGGGCAAATTTTGCCACACATGCAGTTCTTACGTATGATACATATTGCACATGATACGTATGAGAGAAAGAAGACAGAGAAGAGTTGGTCACATTTTTGGGGCAAATTTGATCACACATGCAGTTCTTACATATGATACATATTGCACATGATACGTATGAGAGACAGAAGACAGGGAAAAGTTGGTCACATTTTTGGGGCAAATTTTGTCCCACATGCAGTTGTTTCGTATTTACGTATTGCACAAGATACGTATGACAGCCATGACACAGAGGCAAAAGTCCGGCACCATACGTCATAGATCATTCCGGCGATGATGATGATGGTGATGATGATGATGGAGGTGATGGTGAGGGTGTTGGTGATGGTGGTGATGGTGATGGTGAGGATGAGGGGAGGAGGAGGAGGAGGAGGAGGAGGAGGACGATGAGAGGAGGAGGAGAATTAAGAGAAGGCTGAGGAGGAGGACGAGGAAGAGGAGGAGGAGGATAAGAACGATGAGAAGAGCCAGGGACCCCGTGAATACCTCTCGGAGTCAAGTCGACGCCTCGGGGGCGCTCTTGGGAGCCTTGGGGCGCTCTTGGGACCATCTCAGGGACATGCGATTTTTTTCTTTGAGTACACAAGGAAACCAGTTCACAGACGCGAGCGGCTCATACCCGACATCACACCCCACTGCACAATTTCTGTGTAGAAGTGGCGCAGCATGCCGATACTGCCGGAAGAGATGTGGCCAATACGGTCGGCAAGCTCGACTCCATGCAGGAGCTCTGCACCGGTCCGGGCATCGAGCCCCGGATACGTGCTGCGGCAAGCCAGAATGTGTCCGCATACAACGCCGACGAGGCGATCATACTCGCGACACTCCGCGGAGTCAAAGTGCTTGGCATACTGCCACACCTCACTGGAAGCACCATACAGGAAGCAATGCTGAGGGCAATACGCGAAAGCCTGTGTGAGAAGTGACGATACCGCGGCGAGTACCCCGGCCTCATACTTCCGCATGTCGGCCCGAGGCGGATACAGGTCATTCCCAAGGGATACCCATACCATGAACAGCGGCGCCTCGCAGCGCTCCTTGATACACTGAAATACATGCTGATACGTGCGGGATACATCCCAATGGTTGAACGATGCGCCACCGCGAGCCACAAGGATGCAGCACTGGCCAGTATTCTCATGCACCGCTTGGAGCACATCCTGCATATACACCGACCAGTGCTCGTCGCCGTATACGAAAGCCCCCGAGTCGACAACGATGATACCATAGGGGCGATGCAATCCAGGAAATACCTCGCCCACCTCATTGCGCCATACAAGAGCCTGCGCAGCGCCCCAGTCATACAGAGAAGGGGAGGCAAGCATGGCTCGCGAATACGCGGAACCTCGGATACTGTAGCAAAACCTGAAGGCAATAGGAAGTATCTCTGAGGGCCTACTGGCTACGGATACAGAAGATGCTGACGACAGCGTGAAGTCATGGGCCGTCGGCAAGCCCTCGGCGAGGCGCAGCCGTGCAGAACAGCTCAGCCCGAACAGGCCCCAAGACAGCCTATGTGGCCCCAGCACAGATGGTCCCAAGACAGCCGCCTATGAAGCAGAACGTGATGGCCCCGGGAAAATGGTGGCCCCAAGAAAGCCTATGGTGGCCCCAAGATACGTAGAGTATGTATGCTCAGGATACGTATGATAGGTATGATACGCATGCAGTTGTTACATATAACACTTTGTGCGCATGATAAGTATGATAGGCATGTGACAGGAGACAACAGTTGGTCACATTTTTGACGCATATTTTGACCCACAGGCAGTGGTTACGTATAATACATATTGCACGTGAGACAGATGAACGCGGAGACAAAGAGTTGGTCACATTTTTGGGGCAGATTTTTCTCTGTTACATAATACACATTGCACAAGAAAATGACAGCCATGAGAGAGCGACGAAAGTTGGTCACATTTTTGGGGCAAATTTTGCCACACATGCAATTGTTCCGTATGACACATACTGCAGATGATACGTATGAGATACATGAGACAAAGAAAGTTGGTCACATTTTTGGGGCAAGTTTCGTCCCACGTACAGTTGTTACATGAGTACACATTGCACAAGGTATGGCAGCCATGACACAGAAACAAAAGTTGGTCACTTTTTTGGAGCAAATGTTGCCACACCTGCCTTTCGTACGTATGATACATAGTGTTCATGAGACGTATGAGAGACAGGACACAGAGAAAAGTTGGTCACATTTTTGGGGCAAATTTTGTCACACATGCGGTTGTTACATAAATACGTATTGCACAAGGTACGTATGACAGCCATGAGACAGAAGCAAAAGTTGGTCACATGTTGGAGGCATTTGCCACACATGCAGTTGTTACGTATGATGCATATTGCGCATGATATGTATGAGAGACAGAAGACAGAGAAACGTTGGTCTCATTTTTGGGGCAAATTTTGTCCCACGTGCAGTTGTTACATAAGTACACATTGCACAAGAAAAAGACAGCCATGAGACAGAGACACAAGTTGGTCACATTTTTGGGGCAAGTTTTGCCACACATGCCGTTGTTACGTATGATACATATTGCACATGATACGTAAGAGAACAGAAGACAAAGAAAATTTGGTCACATTTTTGGGGCAAATTGTGTCCCACATGCAGTTGTTATATAATTACACATTGCACAAGATACGTATAAGAGACATGGGACAGAGACAAAAGTTGGTCACATTTTTGGGGCACATTTTGACCCACATGCACAGCTTACGTATAATACATATTGCACGTGATACGTATGAAAGGCATGCGCCAAAGACAACAGTTGGTCACATGCGGGCCCGGATACATACATTAGATATGGTACTAGGCCGACATGGCCACATGCGCGTGTGTACGTTTGTTTTGTTTGTCCCCGTCGCCATACGTCATACATCATTCCGGCGTGGCCGTGCCGCCGTAGACGAGCAGCTCACCATTTTCGCCCCACTCTGCCTCCCTCACTGGGAGCTCACTGCATACGCCCATCTCCTCATACACTGGCGCATCGGCAGCCTCCGCAGCGGCACCTGCAGCAAAGTCTGCAAGGATACGTTGGCAGCCGGTCTTGGATACATCTGCCGTATCCTCTGCGCTCACAAGGAAGTCCACGAGATTGTTGCCCATGTCCATGGACACAACAGGGTCCGCGTCATACTCCCCTTGATCTGCACAGGCATACTCGAGGCCTTTCCCCTCGTCGTCAGATGACGATACCGAGTCGTAGCCGCGCTCCAGCACCTCGCCAGCCTGCTCAGGCCCAGCCGGGAGGAAGTCACTGCGGCGGACCTTGCCGAATACATAACAGCCCTCGCGAGACTTAAAGCGGCTGCAGGCAACGTAGCCATACCCTCTCGTAGCCACTCTCTTCTTCTGCTCGAAGTAAATACAGCCGTGAAAGAGATCCGCACCCTGGGCTCGACGCACCGTGGTCGCATACCCGTAGCAGCAGGGCAGGAAGACCTCCCCATTCTCCTCGATGGGGTGCACCAATACCATGTTTCCCGTGCCCACCAGCCTGGCTGTAAACACGGAGTTTCCACGAAGCGACTCGCATACCGTGGCCAACGCCCCATTCACAAAGCCTCGCTGCTTGTCGAAGTTCCGACTGAGGCGAATGACGATACCAGGTCTGGCCAAAATACGTAAGTCGGACTTCGTGGTCGGGTCGCAATACCCACCCTTTTGCAGATCGGCCTCACTAATGCCGAGTAATGCCAGAGCCGCTCTGCATACCTCCGACGAGCCTGCGTTCGTACACGTGAGCCAAGAAAACGGATGGCCTTTCTCCGACGCCAACGCCATACCGCGCTCAACACAAGCCTCCAAGGACTCATGATGCCAGTGGCGGTCGCCAAAATACTCCGTCAAACACGCTCGATCTGGCTGAGCCTCGCGTATACGATTCAGGAAAACCAAGTGCTGCTTGTCTGCGGTGCGATACACGGTCTTCAAATCAACCTTGTCCATTTGGTTGCAGAAGTGCTCGCACTGGCCCCCGCTCAATACTGGCTGCAACTGCTTAAAATCGGCGACGATACCAGTGAAGGGTTTGTGCGGCTGCTCCCGCACCGAGGCAAAAAAACGCATCCATTCCTGGTCTTCATACTGGCTGCCTTCATCGCAAAGAATCAAATCAATACTTCTCAAAGCCGAGGGTGGAGCCCAGCGGACCTTGCCGTCCTTCCCGGCCCTCTTATACTTCAAGACTCCTTGTATCGTGTCCACTCGGATATTCTCAATACCAGGTCTGTCCGGCAGCTTGGACTTGTACTGGTGCACGAGATACCCCGTGGGGCACACGATCAAGACCTGAAGAGACTCACATGCCCAAATGGCCAGCTCCAACAATACTGCCGTCTTCCCACTGCCGGGCGGTCCAGAGATATACAAGAAACGCTTACTGTTCTGCTTCTCCTCCTCGTCCTCCAGCGATACACCCTTCTTGACCCGTTCGATGGCGTCAGCCTGCTCTGGGCTCCACGTGCGCTGCTGATACTTCGGCCTGTTCAAGGTATCCCACTCCTGCCGAAGGCACTCGTACTCTGGCTCGTTATCGCATTGAGCAACACGCATATACAACAGAAAATACGCGCGTTGCTTCTGCTCGAAGCAGCCGACACGCTCATCGCGCATACCGCGAAATTGCAGATCGCGTCGGGCCAGCGAGAGCAGGTACTCGAATGCTGCCCTGTCATTGGCAAATACAGGGCCTCCGGCAGTATACTCAGAGCCGAATGTAAGTATCTGGCCGTCATCACCCACTCGCATCGGAAGCGCATGAGTATGGAACTTCAGATCACACGACGTCTCCACGATATCAACAGAGCCCGACCACTTCCAGGACATGAGATATTCGATCATGCCCACGAAATTCTTCATACTGTCCAGGTGTTTGAACGTCCGAGGGAGTAATTGTGCAGCGTATACATGTGGCAGCACAGTCAGTGAATGCTGGCCCCAATACCCGTCCGTCAGCTCGTACCAGTACCTGCAGGCGACCACTTGCGTAGGTTCATACCTTTGATTACATCGGCCGCCGCGGAAATGAACGCAGTGGTTGAAGGAGTCATACTCCCTGCCACGGTGCCATACCAAGAAACTCTCCGATACGTGAATCCCTGCGACCAGCTGCTCCCTCTTCTCCTGCAGATAAAAGCCATACATCCTCGAGGAAAAGTTGCCTTGCCGCCCGTCATAGTTCACCATGGCTGCCGGCTGCGGTGGATACAGCAATACATGAGAGTAGGACCGCTCAAATTCCGACAGTTGCGCCAAACGGATCGCCACTTCCGGCAAGCACGGGCTGCTCTTGCTAAGCAAGCGATACGCGGTCAGCCAGGAGCTGTTTGCATTCTTCTGCACATACTCGCCGAGCCCGACGTCGACGGCATCATGGTCCTTCGCCACATACCCAGAAATGTAGTTCAGACGGCCGTTGCCTATCTGAACATCTATCTCGGCGCAGAATACCAGCGAGAGGAACTTGACGAATGCCGACACCACAGCCGTCCCAGTGCGCCCCTGGAGATACTGCAACAGCCCAAAGCATACAACCCACGCGCAGATGTGCCAGTGCGGGGTGCCACGGCCTTGGTACTCGGTCTTCATACACCACTCGTAAACGATGAAGTACCTGGACACTGTTATTTATTTTGGCACACTGTTGTGACATGATACATATGGTACATGATGCGTATGATACACATGAGACAAACTCGCAGAAGAGTTGGTCACATTTTTGGGGCAAATTTTCGAACACATCCAGTTGTTATATGTGATACATGGGGTACATGATACATATGACACACATGAAAACTCGCAAAACAATTCCTGGAATTTTGTTATACAAGAAGACGAACCTGTGGCCCCAGCGGTTCGCCAAGAACATCCAGATACAGCGAACCAGGAAGTACATATGGAGTGACATCATATAGGCACCAGCAAAAATACAGCGCAGGTACGGCTCCATGAAATACGGCCTCGGGAACTTCCACTCCGCGGGGGCGATGGTGATGAACAGATTCGGAAACGCGCACAGCCATACCTGTCCCCGGAGATTCCGGCAGTGTTGATACAGGGCCTCATAATTCTTCTCGTCGCAACAGCGCACGAGCATGATACGCACCAGATCAGCGAGGGAGTCTTGCACGATCTCCCAATACCCCGCAGACGCCTGCGAATCTCGAGCCATAACATCCCCCGTGACGCCGAGGCTCTTGGCACGGACTTGTGCATTGAAATACTTGTTCGCCAAATGCTTCTCGTACAGGAAGAACGGCAGGTCCCGCTGCTCGCCATATACGCAAGCACTGGACAACACCTTCCGAGTCCAAGACAGGCCGATGGATACCACACGGTTCGTGCTATCCTGGGTCTCGGCATAGTAGTGCTCCATTATACCCGTATCAGTGAAGTCCGTGGTCGGGTACAAGACGGGGTACATGGCACACTCGATACCTTTCATGACCACAAAGAGGTCGTAGGAGGACAGATTCAAGGAGCTGCGGTTCTCGATGCGGGTCCTCAGGAGAGTCAGAAAGCTACTGACATACTTGTATGCGCCCTATTCCAATGAATAGTTGTTGATTGTATTGTTTTTGTTATTTTGTTTGCTAGCCTTTTTTTGTTTTTGTGTTTTATGGTTTGTTTGTTTTTTGTTAGTCAATCTCGTGGTCGTCGACGTCGCCGTCGCTCTCGTCGTCGTCGTCGTCGTCGTCGTCGTCGTCGTCGCCGTCGTCGTCGTCGTCGCCGTCGCTCTCGTCGTCGTCGGAGGAGGAGGAGGAGGAGGAGGATCCTCTGTTCCGTCAGAAAGGCGCGGTAATACTTGCTGTGCTCCCTCAAAAAATGAAATGCAGCCTTGCACCGGACGGTAGGCATACTCGCTTCGCAGACCAGGTCCTTCTTGAAGTACGCGCGCGAGAGGCCCACCTTCTTCCAGTTGAAGTGGTGCGCAGCGCCATACCTCTCTTGCTGTACTGAGGTCCTCAAGACGACGATGCTCAGAGCACGACATTCGTCCACGGTCATCTCGCGCATACAGGGTCCAGTGCTGTGGTCCAGCGAAAACTCCCCAAACGAGCATCGAGGCCAGGTGATGCACTCCTTTGCCTCGTAGCCCGACTTCGTCGCCAAGGGGATCCTATACAGCTCCGACGTCTTTGCAACCTTGAGGGCCTTCCCGTGGTTCTGCATACGGCGGTTGAACTTCTCGAGAGGAGTCTCTGTACCAGAACAGCAAGGGCATCTGGCAACCACAGGCGTGTACATGCCTGGCTTATACCACCATCTCGAAGATATACCAACTTGGCCACAGGCGTGCACCACCGGGTCCTGCGGTACTTGCCGACGATACGCCGCCAGCATGTCTGGTTGTTCCGACGTGCTACGATCCTGATATACACGGTTCGAGAAATACTCGTCATTGAAGAAGAACGAACCGCAGGCCTCGCAAGCGGACCAACTCCCGTAGCACACCCAGAACGCAAAGTCTGTCAGATTATACTGCTTCGTGTAGGTGGCTTGGATACTGGTGAGTAATGACATGGACCAAGATTGTCGCTGAAATACCTCCTGGCACTTTAACATGACATACGCAGCAATAAGACAAGCGTCCGCCGCCATTTTCGGGAATACTATGCAACGGTCAGCTGTCGCCACGCTGCGAGCTCTCGCATACCAGCCGTGCTCTTGGTCGGAGATACACGCGTGTGCAGTCCTCGGCAGCACCTGGCCCTGGAAGGTCTTCTCGTAGGCCTCCACCACGGGACCTGGCAGCACATCCTTGTATACGAAGGCATCTGGATACTCGAGCGCCAACTTGGCATGCCGTTCGTGGGCACCAAAAAATACCGATAGATTGTGCAAAGGCACCAACTCTTCCGCCACGCCCAAACGCTGACATAACGATATACGCACAGCCTCCAAACCAGATGCATCCCGGGCGCGACACCCAACCGCCCGGTTGTGGCCGAGCTTGCTATCCAGAGAAACCAAGGAATACAAGAACTCCCACTCCTGTTGCTCTAGGTGCTCGCTGGTCCAGTATTCGCCACGTTGCTCGCGATAGCGACGATACGCTACGAGCCGCTGCGTGGTCCTGCAATCCACGAGATACTGCGCCAATAACTCCTTTTTCACCTCCTCGGCCGAGACACCCTTCTGCAGCTGCTCCAGGACATACTCCCCGCATACGTGGCTGTGTATCTCCTCAGCATTCTCCAGTATTGCCAGCTGCTGGGAGGGCGCCTTCAGCCACCTCTCCAGGGCGACCCAATGTGCAAATACCCCGGTCTCCGCGCGATACTTGTCCACCAGCGCTCGCCCCCTCAAGCCTTCTACGTGATACCAGTACTGGAGGTCCCTGCGCGACAACGCGTAGACGGCGCAATTGCCATGTTTGGCACCGTCTCCGAGTCGATACTTGCCGAGCCACTCTCGCAAGGCATATGGACCCGCCTCATACCCCCAGGCCTTCAGACGCACCTGCATATTCGGGTAAGTGAGGCCAAGGCCCAAGTCGGAGACCTGCTCTCGATACCGCTTGCCGCATGCCGCCTCTACAGCATCCCCCGTCAGCAGCTTTATACAAACCACATCTGTGGAGGAAGAAGCTGCCGTGGCCTGCTGCTTCGATACGGGCTCCTCCCAGTCGACCGCGGCAG
This sequence comes from Prorocentrum cordatum, assembly GCA_963575745.1. Taxonomy (NCBI): domain Eukaryota; class Dinophyceae; order Prorocentrales; family Prorocentraceae; genus Prorocentrum; species Prorocentrum cordatum. The sequence continues at coordinate 374,596 of CAUYUJ010013492.1, forward strand.
GCCGTTTGGCCACGCGGGCAGATCCGGCGGCGGCTGGCCGTTTCAATACCCCGCCTGCGACCTGCGCCGCCGGGCGCTTCAATACACGCCTGGTGACGGCCTGGGCGGATGAAGCCGTCGCCTGCACTGAAGAGCTCACCGACGCATACGCATCGCACCACTGTCTCAACACTCCTCGGGACACCAAGACAGCTTTCCGTCGCATACGCAACACGGCATGCAAGGTGTGGCACTTCAGCCCTGGATATACCGCGCGCATGTGGTCACCAAGTGCCGCGTCGAGCTTTTCAGCCGTGTCATACTGCAAAGGTCCGGAGTCAGGGTGATACTTCGCGTACCATTGCCTCAAAACCATACCGCTGACAGCGACGGGAGGGTCGCTCTCCGAGAGAATCTGCGAGAGGACCTCCGCGGCGGCCTCGTCGGCGAAGCTCTCCCGATACTGATTGAGTCGAAGACGCTGGCCTATACATTCCTCCACAGCTTGGGCAGTATTCAATGCTCCCTTGGCGCCCCACTCCGTGCTGAGCCACTTCTGACATACCCTGGCGTCAGCAGATACAGATAAATGTCCCAGGAGCCACTGCTTCAAGACGGCCCCGTCAGTAGTCCCCTCGGGCATGTCTGTGCGAATACGTTCTCCATACCAGGTCTCCAGATGGCCAGCGTTCTGCACTTTGACAAGCGTCTCTTTGGAAGAATACTGCAGTAGCCACATCTTTGCGACCTGATCTGTCACATACAGTGGTGGATCCAACTGTCGGAGCGCCCCGCATAATTTGAAAGGTGTATTATACTCGATGCCCAGGTGGCGGATGGCAGAACCGTGCTGCTCCTCCAGCTCCTGGGCGCTAGAAATACTAACCTTGCCAGGCACAACCCGATACTTGCCCCACCAAGTCTTGCACGCCTGGTGACTGACCTGGATACCCTTTGCAACGAGCGCCTGATGCAAATAATACGGGCTCTCGCAGTCGGCCAAGGGAGGCCGCGACAGCTCCGGGCCATACTGCTCGTCAAGGGCTTTCGCCGTCAAAGCCATGGACCATCCAAGAACACAGGCGATACCTTGATCCGAGATGGCTACGGATGTGCCAGTGATCAGTCGGAGGCTTCCTGGGGCCGCTTGGGGTCCTCTTGGGGAAGGGGGGAAGCCTCCTGGCGCCGCTTGGGGTCCTCTTGAGGGGCTTTGGGGGGCTTCTTGGAAGCATCTTGGGGCCTCTTGGGGGCTTATTGGGTCCTCACGGCGGGCTCTTGGGGCCTCTTGAAGGCCTCCTGGGGCAACCTATGGCGCAACCAGTAGGGGGACGTTTTATTCTCGGCGGCCGAGGGCGCAACCTATGACGCAACCAATAGGGGGGCGTTTTATTCTCGGCGGCCGAGGGCGCAACATATGGCGCAACCGCAAGGGATTCTGGCCCCTGGCAGGCGCGCGAACCCCGTTGCAAGAGCGTGCGAAAGTAGCTCGCGCGAGCTCATGTAACATAAATGTTGGAAAACCATTGGTTTTTTTAGGATTCGGACAGCGCGCGCGGGTAGAAATTTTGAAAAGTCGTGCAGGTGTTTTTCGAGGACCTACGGTGCGATTCGTGTGATTTTATGATGCGCGGTGCTAAAATTCTTAAGAAGCCCAATGGTTTTTGGAGATTTCGGCGTGCGCGCGCGAAGAAAAAACGAATGTGTCCCGCATGGTATTATTTGACAGGGATGATGGCCCTGGCAGGTGCGCAACCGTTGTCGCAGAAGTTCGAAAAAGTTGCTCGCAAAAGCCCGTTTGACAGAAATGTTTAAAAAGTGTTGGGTTTCCTACGAATCCGCAAGAGCGCGCGGGATGAGATTTTGACATTTTTTGTTGAAAAACCATTGGTTTTTTGATGTTTTTATGTTAAAATCGCTCCGAACACTAAGCTTTTGGAAGGATTTCGTCTTGCGCGCGCGAATGTCCACTTTACCTTATTTTTTACAAGGGATTCTTGAAATTTGATTATATTAGAACAAGAAATGTCATTTTATAGTGTTTTTTGCAAGGGAAAACGGATTACAACAAAACAACCGGATCTTGATCACATCGAATTACCTGAGGCTTCCTCACGAAAATGATGAAAACGTGGCTGCGGCCTAGGCGCGGCGGGGGGGGCGCGCACCAGGGGGCCCAACAATAATTATTCTTTAGAATTAATAATGTTCAACAACAACAACAACAACAACAACAACAACAACATCAACAACAACAGCAGCAACAGCAGCAACAACAACAACAACGCCGAGGGCTCCCGCCTGAGACTTTCTCACAATCCACCGGCCCTGTAGGATCCGCATAGGATTTGTATAGGATTCATAGGATTCCTATAGGATGCCTACAGGATTCGTTCAGGATTCGTAGGACTCCTATGGGACTCCTATAGGATTCGTATAGGATTCATAGAATGTTTATAGGCTTCCTGTAGGATTCACATCGGATTCCGTAGGGTCCCTATAGGGTTCTATAGGAATCCTACATAATCCATATAGGACATACAGGATTCCTATAGGATTCGCTTAGGATTCCTAGGATTCCTATAGTGTTCCTATAGGATTCCAGGGTTCATATAGGATTCATCGGATTCTTATAGGAATCCTAAGGATTCGTATAGGATTTATAAGATTCCTATGGGGTTCCTTTCCAGGATTCTTAGGATGCCTATAAGATTCCCCCCCCAAAAAAAAGGCGTCTTAGGATTCCCATCGGACTCCGATGGGATTCGCAAGACTCCGATAGGATTCCTACAAGATTCCTATCATATTCCCATAGGGTTCCTATCGGATTCCTGTAGGATACTGGGAATCCTGAAGGCTTCCTAGGATTCCCACAGGATTCCTAGAGGCTTCCTACAGGATGCTTATAGTATTCCTAAAGGCTTCTTAGGATTCGTAGGATTCCCACAGGAATCCTAAAGGCTTCCTGTAGGATTCCCATAGGAATCCTAGAGGCTTCCTGTAGGATTCCCATAGGAATCCCATAGGACTCGCAGGATTCCCATAGGAATCACATAGGAGTCGTAGGATTCCCATAAGAACCCCAGAGGATTCGTAAGATTCCCACAGGATTCCCATCAAATTTGTCGGATTCCCGTAGGATTCCCATAGGATTCATCAGATTCCCATCGGATTTCCATCGGATTCGTCGGATTCCCATAAGGGGATTCCCATACGATTCTTAGGATTCCCATAGATTCCAACAGGATCCATATAGGACCTATAGAGGATTCCTCTACAGGATCCATGTAGGACGTACAGAGGATTCCCATCGGAGTCCTACAGGGTCCGTATAGGACCTATAGAGGATTCCAATCGGATCCCCGTAGGATTCGTAGGATTCCCATCGGATTCTTATAGGATTCGTAGGATTCCCATCGGATTCCTATAGGATTCGTAGGATTCCCATCGGATTCCACAGCTTCGCTGGTGCAGTCATTGCCACATGGCATGAAGGATGGATCCACTTCTGATAGAGGTGGATTTTTTGTTTTTTAATTAAACCCGGACCGTTGTTGCGTTGCGTTGTTCCGGGGGGGGGGGGGGCCCAGACGCTCCGGGGCCTGGGGAGGGCCCCTGCCCCCCAAAGGAGGAGAGCGCTGGAGGAGCCCGAGCGCCGGGGCCCAGGGAATGTCCCTGTCCTTGTTGTTGAACATTATTTATTCTAAAGAATAATTATTGTTGGGCCCCCTGGTGCGCGCCCCCCCCCTGCGCCGCCTAGGCCGCAGCTACATTTTCATCATTTTCGTGAGGAAGCCTCAGAAAAGAGGGTGTGTACAGGATCCGGTTGTTTTGTTGTAATCCGCTTTCCCTTGCAAAAAACAATAGAAAATGACATTTCTTGTTCTAATATAATCAAATTTCAAGAATCCCTTGCAAAAAATAAGGTAAAGTGGACATTCGCGCGCGCAAGACGAAATCCTTCCAAAACCTTAGTGTTCGCAGCGATTTTAACATAAAAACATCAAAAAACCAATGGTTTTTCAACAAAAAAATGTCAAAATCTCATCCCGCGCGCTCTTGCGGATTCGTAGGAAACCCAACACTTTTTAAACATTTCTGTCAAACGGGCTTTTGCGAGCAACTTTTTCGAACTTCTGCGACAACGGTTGCGCACCTGCCAGGGCCATCATCCCTGTCAAATAATACCATGCGGGACACATTCGTTTTTTCTTCGCGCGCGCACGCCGTCGTCGTCGGCCGCGGGGCCCTGAATAGTAGCCACGGTCGTCCGCATGCCACGAAGTGAAGTGTCCGAACGTCATAGGGCGGGAAGCTGGGTGTGGGTGGTGGCGAAGAGTCGTTTGGAAATTTGGTAGAGCTTGAACCGGCCCCCCCACAAAGTGGGGGTATTGCCCGTCTCCTATGAAAACCCTGGCACTGGTGAGAACACTGAGCGTTCGGGTAAAGTGATTGTTGTTGTTGTTGTTGGTGGTGGTGGTGTTGGTGTTAGTGTTGGTGTTGGTGTTGGTGTTGGTGTTGGTGTTGGTGTTGTTGTTGCTGTTGGAATAAACGGGGGTTGGGGCCCCGTGCCCCCCCTTCCCCCGCAGCAACCAGCAACGATCCCTTAGGGGGGCCCACCGAAGCTTCATGTCGGTGGACCTCCCCACGGGATTGTTGCTTTGGCTCCACAGGGCGCTCCACCGGAGCTTCATTTCGGCACACCCCTCTCGAGGATCGCGGCCCTGGCTTCGCAGGGAGCCCGACCGAAGCTTAATTTCGGCCCATCCCTCTCGAGGATCGTGGCCCTGGCCCCACAGGGAACCCCACCGAAGCTCAACTTCGGCGCGCACCTTTCGAGGATCGTGGCCCTGGCCCCACAGGGGGCTCCACCGAAACTTCATTTCGGCACGCCCCTCCTGAGGATCTCGGCCCTGGCCCCACAGGGAGCGCCACCGAAGCTTCATTTGGGCACACCCCTTTCGAGGATCGTGCATGGCCCCACAGGGAGCTTAACCGAAGCTACATTTCGGAACACCTCTCTCGAGGATCGCGGCCCTGGTCCGACATGTAGCTCCACCGAAGCTTCATTTCGGCGCACCCCTTTCGAGGATCGTGGACCTGGACCCACAGGGAGCTCCACCGAAGCCCCATTTCGGCACACCCCTCTCGAGGATCTCGGCCCTGGCCCCGCAGAGAACTCCACCGAAGCTTCATTTCGGCACACCCCTCTCGAGGATCGTGGCCTTGGCGCCACAGGGAGCTCACTCGAAACTTCAGTCTAGCACGCATCTATACAGGATCGTGACCCTGGACCCACAGGGAGCTCCACCGAAGCCCCATTTCGGCACACCCCTCTCGAGGATCTCGGCTTTGGTCCCACAGGGAGCTCCACCGAAGCTTCTCGAGGATCCCCACCCTGGCCCCACAGGGAGCCCCACCAGCTGTGCATATTAAATTAAGACATAACTTAGTTTGCATGCATCGCACTGTCCGCTGGAACTAACAGCTGCATTCCGCAGCTGAATCATTGCTCAAACAAGCCAACCTTGGCTTGCAGGAGAGAAAAGGAGCGCACCAGCCCTCGGCCGTCGTGCGTCGTCGGTCGTAGGCCAGCTGGCCTCCCCCCTTCACATTTTTGTGAGAGTAGTTTTGTTTAGCGGATAGTTGTCTTATCAATGTCTCATCCCGTCCCCTCTCTCCCTGAGCAGAGTGAACGTGAGATCTTAATTCCTTTGTCATCTTACCCCGATTCTCAGAGGAAAGACTGGTTATCAGCCGAAACGCGCGACTCAGTCGACGCGGGGCCGTCACATACAAAAGAAGAACTTTCAAATGTGCCCCGCGACTCAGTCGCTGCGGGAACGAGCTATGATAAGACTGACATCGTGTCCAATATCTTGAGAAGCGCCGATAGGCGCGTTGTACAACATGATGGACACGACACGAACAAGGACGGTCCAATTCAGGACCGAGTCCCTCCTTCATACGTCGCCACTCGGGTAGTAAGGGGCAGAGGTACCGAGGGAGTATCAGAGATGTCGGTCGACGTCTCTCCCGCGGGAGCTCCAATCGGTGATCGCGAGCAAACCCCAGACCCGTACGGGCGAGATGACGTAACATCAAGACCTAGACAAAGTGCGTTTTCGTCATGGAGGGCCAAATCGACGGAGCCAACTAGCCCAATTCCGAACACTCCACATGCTATTGCTACTGCCGCTGGCGAAGCCGGCCGGCCAGGGGAACTCCAAGAGAACGTGAATACGTACCCTAGTATCCCGACCGAATGAGTGGGTACGAGTACCAACGCTCCAATCCCAATAGCGCTTAACGGACAATTTGGTCAGGACAGTGATGACCCAATTGAAAAAGATCCTGAAATATATTCTATGAAGGAAGATTTTGATAGCATCAATAATGATATTTCCCTGAGCCGAGCATTGTCCGCGATGATGGAAGAAGACATCCCTGCTCAAGACGAAAGATGGTCTCCAGATGGATCCGATGAAGACATTAGTATCCTGACGCCTCAGGCGGACAGGGCGGAGGCTCAGACGAAGCATGAGAGGGAGTCCACAGGACGAACCCCTGCGCCTCACCTCAAGAAACAAAGGAATGAGGACTACGAGCTAAACGTTTCACCACTGAAAGAAGGTTTCTTCCGTAATGCCGCCACCTCAGGCGACTGGCAACCCTCGATTCCAGCTGTTGTTGGGGATGAAGAAATGGTCGGACAACCAGCTACGCATGCTCAGCTAATAACACAAGACGAAAAGGATGAGGAGTTTTTACATGCGCCTAAACCACCAGAAAATATGTTCGTTCGCCCTAGATCAGATGCTTCAAGCAGGGGAAGACCAAAGATACCTAGATCAGGGGCGAGATCTACTTCAAGGAGCAACAGTACCGTCTCCATGATGGAGGCCCGTTGGAACCCCAACCCTAACTGCGCGCCTCAGGCGGAGAGCAGCTGCCCAGGAAAAGCCAGCAGGCCAGAAGGCGCATGTAGGAATCCAGTGTGCAAGAGTTGCTCGGACGTTTGCCATAAGTGCAACATGCAGTGGCTGCGTGCAGAATTTTACCCAATGGACGAGCACAACTGCACGTATCTCCTCATGCAATCTATTCAAGACCAGGCCAGCCTAGCGGAGGCTATCACTCAGAGAGAGTTTCTGACCAATGAAGCGCAGCTGGCTGAAAGGGCCCGGTTGGACAGAGAAGAATTAATTGAAACTGTGGTCGAAGCTAGAAAAACGTTCGAGGCTGAACGGATCGCCCTAGCCGCGGCTGCTAGAGAGCGGGAACAGGCGCTGATAGAACATCTGCATAATCAGACCGAGGCCGTTAAACGGCAACTGGAGCTGTAAGCCGAAGATAAATACAGAGAGTTATTGACTTCGGAGAGACAGGCCGTCGCGATGGCAAACAAGGAATCTGTCGACGCCAATGCGGTCGCCGCTGCCGTTGCGGCGGCCAGGATAGGAGGAGAACAGATCGCTACAGCCATGGCGGAACGAGGAAAACAGAGCTTACAAGAAGAGCTCAAAACGCCAGGCTGGAAGCAGCTAACACCCAAGCTGTAGCTGCGAAGATAACCGACCAGAACAATCTTTATCTGGAAGAACTCAAATCGCATGAAGAAGCTAGATCTTCCCTCCAGCGCATAAAATCGGGCAATGCTAAATGCCCGCCGGCTAAGCCGACTGGAACGAACGCACACCACTTGTCGACGGCTCAGTCGTCCGACATCGTGCCCGTTCCAACGCAATTTGATCAGACGACTTGGACAAATGCGGGAGCGTCGACCTTGCTGGCGGGAGGTGTGACACATCCTCCTCCCGAGGAGAGGGGAAATACATTCTCCGTGGCCCAATTCTGCGCAGTCTGCCTTCGTCCACAGACGGACAATTGCGTCGGATGTGGTAGGTCGGCATGTGAAGAGCATATCGAGGCAAGCACTAGAAGATGCTCTAGATGCGACTTGTGGAAGAGTGAAAGGTCAGCTGCCAACGTGCGAGAAGAAGAGGCTATTTCGAACGCCGCTAATGCAGAGAAAGGAAAGATGAGACTTAAGGCTATCATCACCGACCCGACTCCATATACTGAGAATAAACGAGAAGCCAGACTCACACCAAGTTCATTCGGTTTTCCGTTGCTTTCGCAAGAAATTACCGTGAGGCCGTTGTTGCGTCAGCATTTTGCTGTTCCAGGCCCTGCCCTAGAAGGTCCGGCGACGCCGAGCACCGCCGAGAGTGGACTTCTTGTTGGGATCAAGCTGACTGGGCTTAACGAAGGTAATACTCTCGCCAGTTACCGCCCATCCGATGGAGATGGCCCCACGGGAATGACGGCGACTAAGTCGTCGGGCGAAGCAGGGCAGGGCGGAGAAGGGGGCGACAAGAGCGACGCTCCTAACACTGAGATCGTATCTTCACACGAAGATGATCATGGTAAAAGACCGCGTGGGTCGCCTCCGGGAAGCCCAGGGGGTTCAGATCCCTCTGATGGTGGAGGTGGACGCAGGGGGCCTCGGGGCCCCGGCGGACCGCACGACTCGGCAGTAATTGACGAAAGGACGCCGTTGGATCAATGGGGACAGGTTGGTAACAACCAGAAAATTGATGTATTAGAGATCCCTGATGTAACAAACATTCGTGAGTGGCAAATGCACGCAGCACGTGCGATCGCTGGGTCATCGCCCGAGAGCCAGGCTGCACAGCACTGGATTGCTGAGGCTACGAATCCAGCTGTGGAGGATGAGCAACTAAAACATGCAGGGCGATTCCAGCGTCTCGACCTCGTGATCGCGACGAACCTCATCGAGAAATTTTTGACGCTGCGCGTATCCCCACCAGCCCATCCTAAAACAGCCACTTTAGCAAAGAGTACCGACTGTCGGGATTTGTTGGTCATCTTTTCAGCAATGATGCCCAGAGGAGTTGCTTTGATTCGATCAGGGAAGTGCGGGAGCACACAGAGAAACGAAGGACAGGGGATGCCGCCATATCCCAAGAGGGGAGGATGGAGGAGGAATCGGAGGAGGAGGTGGGGGAGGGGAGGAGGGAGGTGGAAGAGGGGGGGGGCGGACGAGGAGGGGGGGGCGAGCAGAAGGGCCAGAGGCCTCTTGGATGCATCGCGGAGTCTCTTGGGATGTCTTTTGGGAGCCTCTTGGAGGCCTTTTGGGGCGTCTTCGGGGCCTCTTGGCGGCCCCAGGGGCTTCTAGGAGCGTCTTGGGTGCCTTGGGGGAGCCTCTTCGGGCCTCTTGGAGGCCTCTTGGAGGCCATTTGGGGCGTCTTGGGGGCCTCTTGGCGGCTCCAGAAATTCAACAAGATGCGAAAGAATCGATATCAGCCTGGTCATCATACTCATATCCTCCAACAGATTACTCGCGTGGAATTCAGCGCCCAGAACGAGGGAAGACTCATGAGTGGACGCGAGATGGTGCGAGCAATTTGCCATTGGTGTTCGGTAAGATCGGAGTTGGGACAACGTCGCATTTCGCGTGACCTCTTCAAGGTAATCATTGACCCACACAAGCCTGATGCTGACCTGCATCAATTCTACAATGAATGGACATATGTGTATCAACAGCTTTATGGCGCTAAGCCTCCGTCCGATGAAATGAGGGCCTCGATTCATGCGCACTTTCTTGAACAATGCAGAAAGCCGAGCGAACTGAACTTTGCATGCCAGTTATACGACATGTCAAAAGATAAAATGGGACATGGCGCGACGAGTTATAAATGGCTGATGGAGCAAATTGAAGAAAAAATGTTGCGAGAAAAAGAAGAGTGGAGCATCAGCGTGCATGAGGGCACCTTGAATCAGCGTGCTAGGCAAGCACGATTCGGCGGAGGCGGAGGCAGTGACAACCGGAAGAATGCCGGCAGCAAAGCCGCTCCAGCGGAGATTGCTGTTAAATTGGGGAAGCCCACGGACGTCATGAAAAGCGGAATGACTAAGGGCGAGACCACGTGCAGATACGTGCGCAAGGGCGAAACTTGCCCGCACGCAGCAAAAGGCTGCCCCTTCAATCATAAGAAGCCCGAGAATGCCGCGCCGGCTCAGCCGAGCACGGGAAGAAAATCCAGCGCCGCCCCTGCCCAGGATAAGAACCCTAGAGGGAGATCGAAGGACCGGGGCCGCAAGGGGCAGGGCCGATCCCAGACCCCGACTGGCACGCATGGGAAATGAGGACAGCAGAAGAATAGAAGCCAATCACGTGGGAAAGACAGTGCGACACCGCGTTACGCATTCTCCCGAGATCCCAAGAATTGTCGAGGACCAGAAGACGGATGCAACAAAGCCCATAGAGGGCTATCCGATGCTGAGAAGTTGAAGCGTGACAAGTGGGAACAAGCGAAATTTGACGCGGGACAATCTTTGGGGTATGAGCGCACGGCCAAACAAGCCAATGCCGCCGCTACCAATATCTCTTCGACGGGAAGCAATAGTGGCTCCAGAGCCTCTAGTGCGAACTCCGACAACCGTAAGAAAGATGGAGACAAAAACAAAGGCAGTGGCAAAGGCAAAGACATGGTCTGCCGCTCCTACAAGGAAACGGGAAAATGCTCACGCGGTAAGGAATGCTGGTTCGCCAAGACCACCCCAGGTCATCCAGTCACGCGACGATGGCTCCGCACTGGCGGCTCAGCCGTCAGTGCTGGAGGAATGATAAACATAATTTTAGTAATGGTCTTCTTCATTGCCGTCCTTGCTCGGCAGGCGTGGCGAAGCCTGCGTCAGTTGAACAGAAAGCGGGGGGGGGGTGGAAGAGACCCGCTGATTCAATCAGCTTGGGTGCAGTTGCGTGCCCCGCCCCATTATTTCGGGGCCTCCCAGGGCAGAAACAAAATAGCCCTAAATTGTTGATTGTCGCACCAATACCAATGGAGGAGATTATTGGGATACCTCCAAAGGTGAGTTTCACCAGGACAGCAGGAAACAGGTCGAGAGTCTCGTCAATGTCCTTGCGAATTTCCTGTACCATCTTCCTCGGGACGCGATCGAGAAGTACTGGTGCGCCCCCCCTAGTAAGAGTTGCATCCGACATCGGAACAGTAACCGATGCAATATCCGTGTCCATTTTCACCCCTCTACTGAGGAGCCGACTATCACTTGGAGGAAGGCGCGTCGCCACGATTTGAAAGAGTTGCCTTCAAGTAGCAAAGATAGATGGAAGTTCCCAGGAGAAATACGCAGACAGATGTCGATACAGTCGAGGGCATCCGTCGCTGAAGCTCTGATCAGAGCATCAGACCTGCAAGATCAGGTCTGGCATCTCTGGTTGAAGGACGAAGGGGGGAAAGAAGGCCCGCACGGCACAGCCGCCGCTGGATGCACAGACAAAGACGCTGCGTATCTGGGGGCGCTGAGCTCCATTATAGACACTGGGTGCGGGTAAAACTTAATAGCGGAGAAATATATTAGGAGCGCAGGTGCAATGAGGTTGATTCGAAAGCTTCCGCAATCGATCACTCTGAACACTGCTGGGGGGGAGTCTAAGGCCCTCGGTTCAGTTCGCATCGCGTGTCCCAAGTTTAAGGGCGGTAGTTTTAATTAACGCTTTAGTCATGCCGGAGACCCCGTGCGTGATTTCGGTAGGAGAGCGGTGCATGGATCACGGCTTTAGTTTCTTTTGGCCAGCAGGTCAAAGGCCCTACCTATTGTTGCCCAATGGCCCAAGAGTGGACCTGGCCGTTGAGGGCAAGATATCATACTTGACCCTATCAGGCAAGGAGGCGCTGGGTCAGTGGATGTGCGCAGCTGCCGCCGGAAGGAGTGAGCCCCCCGAGTGGTGGTGTTGCGCGACGCCGGGCGCCAAGGCATTCTTGGACAACGTGGAATCGGCGGGAGGCCCTCCGCCCCATGCTGTCCAGACTCGCGTAACCATAGACCTGCATACACATGCGCTGATTGGTACCCACAGCTACGCTGATGGGCGGCCGACTGAGATCGCGCCCGCTCTCCCGTCTTCGACAGACTCTGCGGATACCATCACCTACTTCTATGTACTAGTCGCCTCAAAAGGCCAGCGAATGCGGTTGGAATCGGACGCCGACCGGCATTGCTGCCCTTAAAAGTCTCTCAGCTTTGCCTGACCACGGTCAAGCCGTCGGTCCATTCGACGAGCAGCCCGGCAAAGCCGAGGCCTGCGCTGCCGCATACAGTTGCCATTACGGATACGGAGTTTCAGGATACCTCCCGTACGAAGTAAGCCGAGGACTGGACTCCAGCGCGTGCAACGCGGCCCCAGGACCCGAGGAGGGCGAGGTTGGAGACGCTGACGGCGTCGACTTAGTCGACGTCGGCGCACCGCCAGATTTAGACCCAGACGTTGCGGAGGTTGAGATGTCGGAGACCCTTGCCGAGCGGCTCAAAAAGGCCGCTGCCTCCCTACCGCACCTTCTAACTCATACTCCCAAGAACCCATATTGTCCAGTGTGCAATTGGGCCAAAGCTATCAGAAAGCAACAGCGCAAAGCGCATAACAAAGGCTAACCTCACTTCGTTCTGACAACTGACGACGATGGATCATTGGTTTGCGATGGATGAACTCTCGCGGGGACTCCACGATGAGACCGCGTGCGTGACTTTTCGCGACCGAGCTACGGAATTTCTCGCCGCTCTGGGTGTACACGACAAGTCTGCGGCTCATGTTTGCAACTTTTTAGTAAACCTGAGAGCCCCGGAGGAAAAGTTAGAATATTGTTATACAGATGGTGCAAGAGAGCTTGCCAGGGCACGTTACGAGCTCAATATTGCCCATGATCTTACCATCCCAGGAAATAAGAAGCAAAATGCCGTCGCTGAGCGTGCGAAAGGTGCTGTGCAGATGGGAGCCAGAGCCTTACTCATGCAGGCTGGTTTTCCACCACCATATTGGACCTACGCGGTCCGATATTTTTGTCTACGCCACAATCCTAGGACCCCCGCTGAAGGACAGTCCAGTTGGGAAAGACGCTTCGGATGCCAGTTTAATGCTCCGCTTCTTCCCTTCGGATCACTTGTCCGTTATGTGCCTCCGCCTGAACCCCGGCTTCGCACCGCCAAGATTGGCGCGACGATGATTCCAGGGATATACTTGGGGTATGTGCACAAAGCGGGGGGATTGGTTGGACCAGATAGTTACGTTATACCTGTGGGACAATTGGACGGTCTGAATATGGAATCAGGGCGTACCCCAGAGGGAAAATTACCTACGATCGAGAAGTCTGATCAAGTGTACAGTAACATCTTAGATGGCACTGCTGATGACTAATCGCCTCAGTTTCCCTTGCGAAAAGCATACGAGAAAGCGGCGACAGAGGTACGTTCCGTCACAATCCCTACAGAGACAGGAGATGCTGCGGCCGTCCCAGACGGACCACAGCCGGCCACGGGGATAAGACCGGACAACACGCTTAATGTTGATGATCTTGCCATTACACTGCCACCGCCTCCTCAAGAAGGCGAGGACGCCCCACGTTTTGATTCTGAGGCCGATTTAGAAGAAGACGGCCCTCGGGGTTTGCATGTGGGTGATGTGCCTTTGGTAGTTGACGGCAGGGGCCCTCAGCGCGATTCCCATCCTGCAGACATAAACCAAAAATGGGACTCGCACAACTCGAGTATCGTTTGGACAGACAGTCCAACTTCTCAGCGGCTAAGCCGCGTGAGAAGGTTCCAGGGAAAGGGCAACTCCTTGCCCGAACAATTCAAAATTTGGATACAATGGAATACTTTGAAGACAGACGGATTGTTGCTGGACTTACAAAAGAAGGGCTAACTCAAAAGCTTCCGTTGACAGGCCGTCGAAAGACATGTAGTATACGAGCTGTTCTTTATTATGACCCTGATTATGCGCCTATAACCCGAGTGTGGGTCACAGACCCAGACCCAAAATACAGTGCCCAACGGCTGAAGAAGTTACCTGAATCTACCAATCCCGGAATGCACCCTGGACGATGGTTCAACATGAATCAGGCCCAGCGCCGACAGGCCGTGGAACAATACAAGGCAGAAGAGAGGATTCTTCGGTATAGAGGATCCCTGTCCTTGTCTCGGCATCCTGCGTGACATCGGCTTAGATGTGGATGACCCACCGACTCCGCCTGATCCCGCAGTGGCTCAGCCATTTGCGGCTTTTCCCGAAGCTAGGCTAACTGCACCTAAGGTGGCTGAGCAGCTACGTCGAATACAAAACGGCAGCCTGTGCTACACCCCTGGCAGTGGGCGAGGGGCGGCGTCGCGAAACACCCAGGTCTGCCAAGCCACATCTGAGGCTGACGATTCATCAGAAGAAGATGTTCCCAAATGACATCTGTCAGATGACGAAGACATTTGGTGGAAACAGACATGGTACGGAGGCACCATTGCAAGAGACGGGCTTCCCTCCGGCTCAGCCGGTAGGGATCCCTTGTCCGATGCTGATAACGGAAAATCTGAGGACAATTGTGGGGCAAGCCAGACCTCGAGTCCGGCGGCCGCCGCGTCGCGGCGGAGCGTGCCTCGCATGCCGTTACAAGATAACTCAGCTGTAGATAGCAGCCATCGTGACAAAGAAAGGTTTGGTTTGCAATACTATTTAAATCCTTTTACTGATACAATATCTGTCATTGATGAACCCGTCCAACTTCCCAGTGACTGGCATTGCGCCCGCATAGATGCCGCCGTTGCCAGATCTGTCTCGAAAGACGAGGCCAAGGCAAACAAAGACGCTCAAGCTGCCTCGAGGAAAGAGTGGGACAGATTGCGCGACATTGGCACGTGGATAGAGGATGGTGTTAGAGAATATTCCGATGTAGTTGCCGAACTCAAAGGGAAAACAGCCCATGTTGGCCGATTGTTTGCGATCCTTGTTGAAAAGAACTCGGAGTTGCCGTTAGGGCACAAAGACCGTAAGTACAAAGGTCGGGTAGTCTTTGACGGTTCAAGTGTCAGAGATCAAGATAAGGACGCGGCATTATTTCAGGAACTTTCCAGCAGTCCCGCGACCATGCAGGCCAGCAAAGCAGCTGATACCTACGGGCTGCTCGAAGGCCATAGTATCGAACAAGCTGATGCTCGACAAGCTTACACGCAGTCGAAATTGGGAGGCACTCCTACATGGGTTTTCTTGCCTCGTGATGAATGGCCCAAAGCATGGTCCAACATGCGGAACCCCGTATGTCCACTGTACTTATCACTGCATAAGCACCCTGATTCGGGCGGATATTGGGAACAGCATTGCGAGGGATATGCCACGGCTAAAGGTTTTGTGACATGTAGTCCGTCGCGTAGCTGCTATTTCCACAAAGAATTGCAAATCTTCTTGATCATCTATGTTGATGATTTTAAACTGTCGGGACCTGCCGACAAGCTAGCCGGGGGATGGAAGTTACTTCAAGAACCCTCGGATAATTGCCCTAAAGGCATAGAAATAGACCCTCCAACGGCTGTTGGACGATATTTAGGATGCGAGCATAGATCATCAACTCAGACAATTGAGTGGCATGGAGAATGGCCTACGATACTTGACCCACCTCCTCCCAAAGTTAAGAAAAACGCTTCCGTCGCAGACGAGAGTAGTGAGGTGGAAACGGGGGGTGACTCGGCGTCCCAGACGACCGAGCCATACCAGCCGAGGGAACCAAAACTAGTTAAAGTCATAGAATACGATATGACAGAATTATTTGATTCCTGTGTTGCGTTATACGCTCAATTGACGGACGCTGACCCGGCTGCATATCCGGCCGCGGGCACCCCGTTTGGCTTTGAAATTACCGACTTAGAAGACGGACAGGGCGGCCCCAGAGGAGAAATTTACTCCCCAGCTGAGGAGGCTATAGCGTCAGCGTTACAAATCAATGTTGATACCGGCCCCCCTGACCGGGAGATAGAAGTGCTTGGTCTCGACGCAGCAGAAGCTAGCCCTGACGACCCTGAGCCACCGACTCAGTCGGGCGTGCGTCAACCCATCGCAGCAAAAGTGTTGATGAAGATACTTTGCGGGGCGAGACTGGCCAGATACGACTGGCTCCGCGCTGCGTGTCAAGCTGCCAGTTGCATTACGAAGTGGACAGAACAGCAAGACATGGACCTCTTCCGCTTCATATGTTACATCAAATGCACGTCCCATAATCGCATGACTTGAGGACGTTCTGTTAAAACAATACTCCGATACAGATCTGGAAAGTGACATTCGCACACACAGGAGCACGAGTGCCAGTTATCAAGCCATTTGGGGTCCGTATACACGGGCAGGCCAATCGATGGGATCTCAGGGACAAACATGCGTCTCTCACAGTACGCTCGAGGCTGAGATCGTCGCAGCCGACCTTGCGTTACGCAAGGAGCTGCTTGCGGCATTACCGCTGTGGGAGATCCTGCTTGATAGATTGGTGCGATGTTTATTCTTGGAAGATAACCAAGCAGTTTGTGAGGTCATTGAGGCAGGCGGGTCGATGAAATTGATGCATATACCAAGAACACATAGAATCAATGCAGCAGCTGTGTCCGAACAATTGTCTCGTGGCCTTGTTCAATTACAATATGAAAGAACGCAAAATGAGGCTGCTGATATTGGAACAAAACGATTTGTTGACCCTATGGCATGGGTCAAAGTCTCATATATTGTCAACATTGACGCCCAAGTTCTGGGCCGCTAAGCGGTACCAAGATTATCTTGATTCAACGTTTTCTGACGGACTTCCCCTGAAACCCGGGGGGGTTCTCAAGCCCCGCCTGGGCCCTAGTTCGGCCTTGCGGAGAGGAGCTGCTATACCCGGTAAAAAGTCAATCAAAAAGAAAAAGCGCCCCAACAAAGGTAAAACCGTTGTGGCTGCCCCCAGCCAAGCCGAGGAGGCATTAGCGATAACGAATGCACTCAGCTCAGCTGATGATGCAGGTAATAACACTCCTCTGAAGATCAAAGAAGGTTACAGCAGAAGCTCCGAGAAAACGAGAGCGAGCGAGAACACAACCGAAAGAAGCTCTGATCGTGAAATGAGAACTACGTTTGCAATAACGGATAGCGAAAGCGAACCAGAGCCTTCCATGAGGCCTGAAGATATGGAGGATGTTCTTAACAAAAATCGCCCGCTTCCTAATCCGCACTCTGCGGTGGCTGCCAACATCTCCGACAAAAGGGATGAATGGGCGCGACAAGGACAGAGTTTGAAACGACGGCACTATGTCTCGAGACTCGTCACATTCGTGCCGGCAATCGGTGATTGCCCCGTAGAACTCGATCAATTGGATGATAAACGTCGCACCTATGCCGTCAATGCCCAACAAGGTTCGACGATAGACCGCATTGATAATTGGCGCGACGAGGAAAGCAGGTATCATCACCCATTTGAATACGACTCAGATGGCGATTCTAGCGACGGTGACTATTGCCTAAGCAGATGGATCGGACACACAGAGTTTAGGATCCGAGAAGATTGCGCCCCGGCCACTCAGTGGACCGGGGAAAGACTTTTGTTAGAATACTGCTGCGGCCCCCAAAGTAGAATAGGAGACCCGCAGAATTTCGTTGACATTTCATGTAAAGTGATTCGATACACCGAGAAGGAAGACATGAGGACGGATGAGGGGCTCAAAATAGTGATGAACGATATAGCTACGTTCAAGGGAAAACATATTACATGATGGGGCTCCTGGCCGTGCACAGGTGGCTCTCCCTGGCAATATGTGAACGAGGCGCATTATTTCCGCACTGGAAGTCATAAAGATATGCGTAGGCTTCGGGGTATTAGAACCGATGTCCGATACCAGTTTTGGAATTTCCGTGAGGTTGCCCGCGCTGTGCACAACGCGGGGGGCGTTGTATGTATTGAATGGCCTACCCAATGCAGTTATTGGAGAGATCCTCAGGTAAAGAGTTTTCTTCGAGAGTTAGACTTTGTCAAGACGGCGTTACACGGGTGCGCATACGGATTGAAGGATAGCAAGGGTAATTTCATGAAAAAGCCCTGGACGATAGCCACCACCTCCCCCATTGTTGTGGAGGGGTTAGAGCGTAGATGTGATCGCACACATGAGCACGTTGAGGCTAGAGGACGGGAGTGTAAAAGCGCTGAAGATTACACTGATGATTTTGCCAAGCAGGTTCATTCCGCCGTTGCCAATGCCGCAGAGAGTTGCGTCGTCTCGTCGTCGTCCTACTTCCTCTCCCAATCCTATTTGTGCCGCTGCCGTTTCGGCTCGACAGCCTGCGCGGGCTGCCCCGCGACCGGCCCCCCGGAGAGGCGAGCGGTTGCCTTGCGGCGACTGCTCGAATCTTGCTTGCCGCGGCTTCCGCGTGCCGGAGAGATCAACGACTGAACCCACGTGCCGACCGCTGAGGAAGAAAGCGGTCGTGCCACCGGGCGAGGACGTGATCCCGATCCAATCTGATGACATCGTGGATGAGTTTGATTCCGACGTTGTTGGAGACGAAAGCAAAGGGGAAGAGAAATATAACAATGCTCTTCCCACTACAATTCGAAAAGCCTCGCCGCCGGCTCCGCCGAGCGGGAAGGCTTGCCCACCGGCTCAACCGGATGGGACAAGAAACAATCACTTTAGCCCAAATGACGTTGTGTCCGAGATTGAATGGAAACTGATGTCGAGGCTATCAATCAGGGAACAACTGCTCAGAAAAGGGCAGCCGAGACTGCCCCCCAGGACAACCCTCGCTCAAAGAAAGCGGCTGACCCCAATGCTGAAGACGTCGATTCATGGAAAAAAACAAACCGATTTTCACGTGTCTCCCTGACAAGCTAAGGGAGCGGTCCCGACCGGGACCCAAAGACGGGACTAAAGTTTGTGCCGTCAAAAGGCTGGGGTTGGCGCTACACGATGTGGAAGAACGACGCACTCTATACGAGGAGTGACGCGGTCGTGACCGCGTTGAAGGCGGACCTGGAATCAACGTCTCAGACGATATTCCAGCGTTTATACTCCCAGGTATCGCAAGATCCATGGACTGTACATTCGACAACGTTTGAGCGGAAGGCCACTTGCCGTTTCGATTGTGCCCCTCCTGACATTGACAAAATCCCCGTGGGTACGTTCCCTCAAACGTATCCTGATGAGAAGACGAAGTTGGTCAGCAGGTTGCACGCGAACCCCCCAGGTCGATATCGTGGCATAGTTCGACCGCTCGAGCCGGGAGAAGTCTTTGGTCCCACCGTCGGCCCAGCCGTTCGGCACGAGACCCTCTGGGGAAACTACGCGAGCGTACCGGTGGGGGATCACTGGAGAAAAGGCTTCCCACAGGTCTGGGTTGACATTTGGGCGCCTTCCCCCCAAATCCCCCCCAGGGCTCAGCCACTGGGGAAGAATGGGGAACGATGTTCGCTTTTCCAGTGGTCAAAGGAAAATACAGTGCACCTGTGCACGTGGTCGAGGAAGTCCTTACTGCCACCGCAAAGGCGGCGTACTTCGAGGCTACACCCAGCAGGCCGTGCATTGGAGGAAGAGACGACGTCCCTGGAAAAGGCCACAGAATTTTGAAGAATGGCTTGCTGGAGACGGACTCGACCCAGGTGCTGATGAGGACTCACCGCAAAAGAAGCCGAAGATTGCAACAGAGGCGCCGGACGACCCAACCGCCGTGGATAGCCAACCAGCAGTCGTGGGCAGTAATCAGCCATCATTGAATAACCCTGGGGCTGGGAGGCAGGCTGCTGGCGAACCACCCGCTGACCAGCCTCCTTGCATCGATGACCCTCCTGGCTTAGCCAGTGGGGGAAGCGGTGGTGCACCGCCCCGCGGCTCAGCCGGCGGGGATGGAGAGCAGCCACCACCTGGCGGGTTTCCATCAGGAAATAACCCACCCTCAAGGGGAGGTGGGGGAGGTGAACCGCCGGACTCGGGACCTGCAGCGACAGAACCTGAGCCGGAAGACCGACCTTACCTCGGTCGTGGCCCGTGGAACGTTCTCGAGCATCTTCGGACGCAAGGGAAGTTCGGGCGCGATCCAAAACCCCCCCAAAATGGGTGGCAAGAAAAGGTGGGCGAAATCCTGGAACTCTATATGGGGGTCACGGATCCAAAGATGAAATGTTGGTCGAATAGCCTGACTTTTGTTAAGAAATGTCAGGTGATCACAAAGATCGCCGAAGTCAATGGACATTCGTGGATTCTGTTCATGGGAGAAGACCTTACCGCTATGTCGTCCACGGGGGAACCCGTCACGGATTTCTTTCGCCCGCTTAGTCAAATGCGGAATGGGTCACAACATAGTTGGACATGCTCTGTTCATTTTGTTTCTGATTCTACAAATGTGTTCAAAGACACATCAGGGGCGGCTAAGCCGAGCCATATGCTTGAATACAGCCTGCGACAATCAGTGTTCGGAAGCGCACAGGCAGCTATGAGTGGAGCACGAACTGCAGGTATTGCCGGCGCCTCCACAAGCTTTCGGTGGGGGAAGCAATGGTCTTATGAAAAAGGGACACACACTGCGATTCGCTTCACTTTCTGGAACTTCAACGACATAGTCGACAATTCATCAAAATTAAATGGAGTTGGAAGCGGACCCAAAAGATATGAGAACCCGTTCGCATTTGCAGGGGGCCTCAGACACATGATAAAAGATGCCGTGGAATTCATCGATGATATAATGCAGCGGTCCCATGAGGGGACTATATATAATGTACATCGGCGGGGACTCGAAGTGCTGGCAAGAAGGCGGAAACGGCGTCGGTCCGATGTGGGAAGATGTTGCCACCATGGTCCGAGCCAGAATGAATCGTCGGATTGAACACTACAAAACAGCAGGAATGTTCCCCAGGATAACGATCCTTGACGGTGTCAGCCTCTATCGCCAGCTTAAGCACCGCCCAGGGGACGTTTTCCATTACAGTGCTAGCCATCCGGACTATAAATTGAACGATGGGAGTAAATTCCGAAAAGTCATTGCCGCCGAGGTGTGCGTGTGCCGATTACATGATTAAAACGGCCAAACTGGCTGTATTATTTTTTATGTCAGCCTTCCGGCGGCTCAGCCGTCTGGGACGGCCACATAAAATGCCCCACGAGGGAGGATGGATACGCCAGACAGGAGGCAAAAGTCCAAGACCTTGTCACGCACTGGCAACACTGGTCTCCCGAAGAAGGCAAAGTTCCCAGGTCGATACTTGGCGCGCTCCCATTCAGGGAGCCATTGACTGATAAAGAGTTCCCAGCCGTTTCAAACGGAACTGGAGGTGGCGCTATACACTCGTTTTATTCAGATGACTTCAAAGACTTCCTTAGACAGGGGGCTGCATATGGTGATTTCTTCCCATGGACGGATGATGCTTACTTTCTGCCCCGCGGAGAAATTCTCTGTCCTGGAATGCCACCAAGGGGAAAGACCCAGAGACCAGCAAACGAGGGAGTGCAAAACGATGAGCCGACGCGTGCTGCACTCAAGGAGTTTAACAAAGCAGCGCCGACGGCGACACCGAGCGGCTTAGCCGTTGCGGCGAGTAGTGCAACGCCAGGTGGCATAGCGGCCCCTTTATTTGCTGAGGTGTCGGCCTGGCTATCCGGCGCTGTTGCTGCGACCGAGAAGACCAAACCCGTCGGCTCAGCCGATGCGGGCTCTGGCTCTAGCGCGCGGACGGCTCAATCACCACGCTCTCCTCCACTGGCTCCTCCATCCGATATCAAAGAAATCGAGACACCTGGGGGAACCGCAGAGAACCATCCGTGAGAAATGCCGAGAGGGTAAATTGTCTCAGCTCAGTCAGAATTACACATTTCCGAGGAGGCCGAAAGAAGGGCACCCTGGAGAGGAATAATATTTCTGGCCACAGCATCACGATTATCAGCAGATAAAGAAGCTGCCTGTAAAAGATGCAAAGACAGGAGAGGTTACTCACTATGACTTCCTTTGCCCATTTACGGATGCCAGCGGACAACTTCATCGGGACATGATGCCTTTGAACGCGTACCCAGGAGAAGAAGGACGTGCTGCGGAGATCGCCCAGGGAAAAGAGCCGGCTCAAAGCTGGCAAAGGAAAAAGATTCTGAAATATGGTAATAGCCAAGCGTGGCTTGCCTACCAGTTGCTTCAAGAGACGACAAGAGCCCCGCCAATGACACGGAACTACCCGGTGCCAAACTGGGCTCGCTTCTTCAGGATCAAAGCAGATAGGTCGGTAGCAAAGCCGACAGCCACAGTGGCTGACCGCTTGAATTGGGCCCAGACTCCCATAGAGCTGGCAAGGCTCACTGCGTTGAACTTTCGTTGCCTTTCTTTGTGACAGAAGAAAAGCTTGCGGAAGTCTCAGGCTCATCCGCCGGGTGGACAAGACAGTCACATGGCATGTCAGTGACTGCTCTTCATGCTATTTTGGAGGGTCATCAATTGCTTCCATCAGATCCCAAATACGGTGGAAGCGTGAAAACGAATGTGGTTGGGTTTTTTTTCGTGTTCTTACAACCCCAACACGCACACCACGTACTCGATTGCGGAGGAGACCTTTGGAGATGGTATTTGGGTCATTGCTGAGATTGTCTACTGCGCCAAAACGACAAAATCCATTAAAGGATCACCAACTCAGTACGTGAGTAATCCAGAGACTGATGTACTATACGAGTTGAGACTCTTTCATTGGACCGCAGCAGCACTGTGGGTTACTGATGCGTGGACACATTTGCTGCATATTGCCAGAGATAACAAATGGAACCTGGGAGTGGACTTTGAGATCGAAAGGTATCGAGATCAAGAACGGACCGAAGCCACGGACAAAGTCCGGGATGCTCAAAAGGCCTGGGTCCCAGGCTTGACTTCTATCGACTGGCAAAAGGGACAGAGCCCCTATTTGAGGGGCCAAGGCGAAACTGACGAAGAAACATACGATGATATCTGGCCTTGGCTCCAAGAAAAAGGAGTCAGACTGACCAAGATCCATGCGATACATAGGGGCGACGCCTCGGAAAGATCAGTTCAGTTGGTTGAGCAGAGCAGACAGGCGAAGGAGAAGGCAGCTGGAGGGGACGAGAAGGAGCCGGCGGCTAAGCCGTCCGGCACTCCGTTCTCGATCGATAAAAAGGGTTTTCCCGACCTAGGAAAGGCACCTGCGAAGCAAGAGAGGACCTGCAAAGCGCCGCCCTCTAGGGCTGCCAGTCGGCCCTCAGCTCCCAGGCCTCCTCCTCCTGGTGGACCGAAAGAAATTCCCGCCAAGAAGGCCCGGCCGGCGATTCGCACTCCAACGAATCCTCCGGACCATCGGCCGAACCTTACTAGGCAGGAACATGCTCCACCGGCGAAAGAAATTTCTTCCAAGAAGGCCCCTCCACCGAGGCTCGAACCCAGGCCGGAGCACTTAGGTCCAACGCCAGCAAAGATGCCTCGATTTGATGGAGACCCCGCTGCGCCTACGATTTCTCGGCCGCCGGCTAAGTCGAGTGGTGCAGGCGCTGTTGGTAGCGATCCTTCGAGCCCTCAGGGAAATGAGCTTCGCTCCAAACAGGCACCCAGTTGGACCAGACGCCGGGGCGATGCGCCTCATGTCGAAGGCAATACCACGGGTGAACGGCCCAAATCAGCACACTCTCCACATACCGAGGCGAAGGCTGCCTCAGCTGAAGATGGCGCTCCTGGACGAGATGGGAACGACGATCCATTGGGTACTTTCGACGCAACCCCCGCGGCTCAGTCGGACGGGGATCATTCATCCCAGTATTCGCCTAACTTGGAGGGAGACGATGACATTACTTCTATCTCACTGACATTAAAAGAGGTCTCATGTATGCATTCTGAACCCCCGAAAGCCAGATCGGCGTTGAGAAATGAAAAAGAGTTCTTCTACCGTCTGAGGGGGCTACGATCGAGAGCGCACGACGCTCCAGACGAAACTCTTCCGATGAAGAGGTTCAGAGTTGCTGCTGCATCGTTTATTAAGGCAGCAAAATGTGTTTATGAGATACACATACAAGACGAAATAGATGAGCTGAGCACATATTCCGCCGCATGGAATGCACTTGTTGATGCGATTGTCGAACAGATTTTAAAATGGGACAAGAATTTTGTGCGCGCTCCGATGGTAGCGGAGAGACCTCGGTGGTCAAGACGTAAAGAGGCAGGTGGCTCTGGGACGAGTGCCTACTCCTCCTGCCCCTCCGCCTGGCTCAGCTGCGACGGAGAACCCTCCGACGCCTCCGCCCAGCTCAATCGGAGCGGAGCAAGAGAGACGCCATGAGGCACAAGAAGAACCATCGAGTCCAACACAGGCGCCGTCAGACGAGGGGATAACGCATGTTCCCAAGCACGCAGCTCAGCCGCCACCAGAGGCTTCAGGCCATCCTGAGATCCCTGAGACGGACACGGGAACGGAGCACTTTTGCACAGCGTTCCCATACGAAGATGATCCCCGCATCGTTGGACCGGCATGTGAGAATATGTTTCGCAGATTGAACCGGCATGGACCGGCATCTGAGAATATGTTTCGCAGATTGAGTCTTCCGCCTGCTCCAGATAAAAGACAGGGCCAGCCGTTATACAGGGACCCTACCCATGGGGATCGAGACGTCACAGTGGGGCATGCTGCTGCATTCAAAGAAAAACGATTGTATGTGACGACAGAAGAACGTCAACAGATACTTCGGAATACGCCTGGACCGCTAAAGCAGATGATCCAGGACGCCCACATTACGGGCCCCGTACCACCACACGTCGAAGCCATCCGCAGTCAAACAGGAATTACGCTTCGATATATGGCAGATTTCGTGGAAGTCCCAATCTTTGCAGCATTGGGGAGCCTCAAACACGACGATGGATCTTTCGCACACGCAAAGGATTACATTAGAGCCGAGTTTCATTCCGACGACGTTCCAGACGGGTTTACTCTTGGAGCCTATGCGTGCCTGCAGCCACTTATAGTTGGAGAAGATAGTGATGAAAAACCGGGTGCCTTAGGCAGCTCTGACACCTGGAGTGGCCTGAGCTACAGATCGGATGTACTGGCCAAAAAGATAGGCCAGCGTGCTGTATACATCGCGAGGCATTGCTCCGACTATGCTAGATCGCCGGGGGGGTGCAGAAACTAAAAGATGACGGTTTTGCTTTCCAATCGTACGCCTTAGCCGCGCACAGCTTAGCTGCGTTGCCGTCAGGGACGGTCGAGGTTTTAGGAATCTTCCCCAATGATAGTCCCAAGACTGTTGGAACACAAATCAACGCCATGTGGGAGAGACACAAGAGGGGCTCATTGCAAGAGGAGGACGGAAGGCAGATGCCGATACCCAATCTTCTATAGGGTGTGCCAGGGACATTTAACGTTCGCTGCTTCAACCGAAAGGATGCATGTCCCGCATGACCCTGGCCAAGTCAGCAGTCACGGCACTCTTCTTCATATCACAGACTTGCAGACATTTCTGGAATCTACGAGTGGAAGCGTTCGCTTCCCAAAGAGTGACTTTGGGCTTAGCCATGACGCAGATTATGAATTGTTGCGTTTGCTTCCGGCACACAGTAGCCCAACAATGCCTGATCCCTCAGATATTCCTCTGTGGCTAAACCAGCGGAGATATGGACAGCCACTCGCTGCGAGAACTCTAGTGCCCATGAATAACCCAGCTCAGGGAGGGGGGCCGCCATCGGTGGCGACTTGGCCCGCAGGTGACACCCACCACCTATAGCCGCATCTCCCCAATCTCAATCACCATAAGCAATGGGCTCTTGTTCTTGTTTTTGCCGGCAGAGTGCTCACCCGCTTCTCGCGCAGAGTTTGCCCAGATGGGACCTTGGTGTTTCGAGAAGTGCCGAGGTTCACTGACATCGACAAAGCCGTCTCCCTTGTGAGACAGGCAGATCAGATGCGCTGGACGGCACTCTTCAATCACGAATTGTCTTCATACGAGGTCACCTTCAACAATGAGTCGATTATTGCCTGGATTCATACAGACGAGAGAATATTCATCGATTGGAACCACAGGACAAGATTGACGACCGCGATCCAGGACCGAGTTATATCCATCCCTTGGGATGATGACGGGAGGTTCCTGCGTGGCCGATACCACTGGGCGAGGACAGGTTTTGCCAACTGTCCTGTCTGCAATTGCCCAGTCAAATACAAATACAGGGTCACGCACGATTACATGACCCAGACATGGAACCGCAAAATTATCCTTCAGTCCTTTGAGGCACACGGCCTCTTCATAGCAGTGGAGCATGAAGAAGGTCCATCATGGAATCGCCACGAATATATACAGGCGCGTATAAAGAGGCAAGGGAGAGCTTCTGCCAATGTCACGAGAAACGTGAGCAACAACAATCAGCAGGAGCGAAGATGGGCCGGCGGACAATTTCTACAATGGCGGCCGCTGGCACGATATTTGGCAATAGCCAGCCCGGCAATGTTCCAGCTCGGGTCCCAGACAACGCCGAGGCTCATGCTCCGGCGCGACATGCTCCTTTCTTCCAATATTTGAAGCCTTTGGTCAAAAGGTTTATATCGTGGCTTGAATATTCAGCCAGAAACGTAAGTAGGCAAACCCAGCCCATTAATACCTGGTGGCCGAGATTGTGGGAAACCAAGTTTGACCAATACGATCGCCCGAGCTCCTGCCCAGCCTTGGAGGCATTTCATTGGCCTGATGAAGAGGATGACTTAGTCACTCCTCGGATCGGCTGGGAGAGATGGTTCGCCAACATGACTAGAGCCAACGTCTTTGTTCCGACACTTGCTACAATAGATGACGCGGTAGATTTTGGCAGACCTTGGTTTGGCGTATTGGATGAGGATAATGGGAACAACGCCGACAACAACAACACTCCTGCGAGGTTACCAGTCGCCTGGGAGAACAATTTTAGAGCGAGGCCGACTCGCAGTTCTCAGTCTGCTTCAAGACGGGTTAGCATGTGTCGGGACCATCGTCTTATTATCCCAGTGTTGCGACATGCCACCGGCGCAGCCGCGATGGCACGCGAACAGTCCCAAATGGATCTGGATCTCATAGCAATCAGCGGGCCTAAGGCCGCGTTGATAACTGACGGATTCATCACTCTTGACCATTCTGAGGGACACGTATATTTTCACCAGGACGATCCTTCGATCAGAGTAAGATTGTTCGGGAGAGAAGTTCGGGAAATTGCCGCCCATTACATAGTGGAACACACAGGAACAAACCCTACTAACCCCGGCAGGGTTACCCTGACCGGAACGACAGAATACGTGATCCCGGAGATCATCCAGACCATAGTACGTGACAATTTGTTGGTACCAGTACAACAAACGCAACTGGGCATCCGGCCCATAAGGTTTTTTGCAATTGCTCGTGAGATTATCTGCTTTTTCATATCGGAATATCATTTTAGTGGTTACCCGGGGCGAATCATTCGTCCCGAAATGGTAAGCACGGAAGAAATTGATTCGAAAAGACGGACCGACGAATTCGCCGTGGACTGCCGCATCCGTGCGGCTGTCAAAACGGACGACATAATACAGAGGTGGGCCCACAAGATGGGCAGGAAAGTACAGAGTGAAGTCCGTTGACACGGTGCTCTAATACAGGAAGCCATTTCTTGGCTCCAGGGTAAATATCCTGACCCTGGTGCTGAACTCCCGGACATAGATTATGGACCTTTCCGTACTGCATGCGGAAAGTATAGTGTCGCTGCAGCAACTGCTGCCAGGAGTATAAGACAATTCATGAGCGATCGTAGGAATAACGATCCTGAAAACGACGGCGAAGCCGAGATCGTGGGGCCACATGCCCCGGCTGGACCAAAGGCTAGACCTTTATCGCGCCCTCCGCCTCTTCGACCTGGCATCTCAGACGCTCGGGTACCCGAAGAAGCCACCGAATACCCGCGTTCAGTCGCCGGCTCAGCCGTGACGACCAGGGAGACAAACCCACAACATCCCAACATGAGGGATCGGTCGGATTCACGACGCGCGCGCGATGGGGCCATGGGTGCTGCCGCTGGCGCTGCCATGGATGCTGTCGCCGGCGCGACCATGGATGCTGCCGCTGGTGCGGCCGCGGATGCTGCCAGCAGTGCTGCGGACAACAGCTACGAGTGCGACCCGCCCAGGTCCTACCCGCGCTACGTGAACGGAACCCTCGCCGGGTACTACGTCCATCGGAACAGGATCACGTGGCTTACCGACGCCGAGTGGTGCACTCTGAATTACTGGGACGAGCTATCAACATGGGAGCACGGCATCCGCTTCCCGCCAAGTGGGACAGCACCGATGAGCGACACTGAAAGGGAAAGAGGGCGGTCTCGCACGCCTCGTGGCGTGGAGGTGCAGACGGGAGGATCGGCGTCGTCAAATCCGCCGCCTCCGGCGCCGCCCAGACAAGAGGACGAGCACAACCCGTGGCAGGACCTGAACTGAGTTTCGCCCGCGTGACTCAGTCGCGGCAGGCGCGTGCAAGACAATTTTATCCACGCGCGGAACGCGCGATGGATGCGGACACCTCTGCTGGACGGCTAAGCCGGCCCAGCGGAGAGTATTTATTTATCACAATGGTGGGAAACGTCGAGCCTCTTCGGCCCTTGGCCCCCTGGCAGCCACCGCTGAGCTGTAAAAGCTTTTTCGGGTTGGCTCCGGTGGTTGTGCAAATGTACAGGCCGGGGGCGCTGTGGCTGGATGGGCTCTGCGCGGCCCGCCGCGGGGGGGGTAAATAAGCTCCTCTCCGCTTCATATTGAATTAAGACATAACTTAGTCTGCATGCATCGCACTGTCCGCTGGAACTAACAGCTGCGTTCCGCAGCTGCACGATTGCTCGAGCAAGCCAACCTTGGCTTGCAGGAGAGAAAAGGAGCGCGCCAGCCCTCGGCCGTCGCGCGTCGTCGGTCGTAGGCCAGCCGGCCTCCTCCCTGCACTTTCTTGTGGGAGTAGTTTTGCTTACCGGATACTTGTCTCATCAATGTCTCATCCCGTCCCCTCTCTCCCTGAGCAGAGTGAACATGAGATTTTAAATCCTTTGTCATCTCACCCCGATTCTCAGAGGAAAGACTCCACCGGAGCTTCATTTCGGCACACCCTTCTCGAGGATCTCGGCCCTAGCCCCACGAGGAACTTCACCGAAACTTCATTTCGGCACACCCCTATCGAGGATCGCGGCCATGGCTCCGCAGGGAGCTCTGGCGAAGCTTCATTTCGGCACACCTCTTTCGAGGATCGCGACCCTGGCCCCACAGGGAGCTCCACCGAAGCTCCACTTCGGAACGCACCACTCGAGGATCGTGGCCCTGGCCCCACAGGGAGCTTCAGCGAAACAACATTTCGGCACACCCCACTTGATGATCGTGGCGCTGGCACCACAGGGAGTTCATCCGAAGTATCATTTCGGCACACCCCTCTCGAGGATCTCGGCCCTGGACCCACAAGGAACTACACCGAAGCTTCATTTCGGCACGCCCCTCTCGAGGATCGTGGCCCTGGCCCCACAGGGAGCTCTCCCGAAGCTTTATTTCGGCGACACCCCTCTCGAGGATCGTGGCCCTGGCCCCACAGGGAACCCCACCGAAACTCAATTTCGGCGCACACTGTTCGAGGATCGTGGCCCTGGCCCCACAGGGATACCCACCGAAGCTCAATTTCGGCGCACACCGTTCGAGGATCGTGGTCCTGGCTCCACAGGGAGCCCCACCGAAGCTTTATTTCGGCGGACACCCGTCTCGAGGATCTCGGCCCTGGCCCCACAAGGAACGCCACCGAAACTCAATGTCGGCGCACATGTTTCGAGGATCGTGGCCCTGGCACCACAGGGAGTTCCACCGAAGTTTCATGTCGGAACACACCTCCCGAGGATCTTGGCCCTGGCCCCACAAGGAACGCCACCGAATTTTCATTTCGACACACCCATCTCGAGGATCGTGCCCTTGGCCACACAGGGAATTCCCTGGCCCAACATTGAGCTTCTGCGAAGCTTCATTTCGGCACACCCCTCTCGAGGATCGTGGCCTTGGCCCCGCAGGGAGCTCCACCGAAGTTTCATGTCGGCACACCCCTCTCGAGGATCGTGGCCCCACAGGGAGCCCCCGCGAAGCTTCATGTCGACACACCCCTCTCTAGGATCTCGGCCCTGGCCCCACAGGGTGCTCCACCGAAGATTGATTTTGGCACACCCCTCTCGAGGATCTCGGCCATGGCCCCACAAGGAGCTCCACCGAAGCTTCACTTCGGCACACCCCTATCGAGGATCGCGGCCATGGCTCCGCAAGGAGCTCCGCCGAAGCTTTATTTCGGCATACCTTTTTCGAGGATCGTGGCCCTGGCCCCACAGGGAGCTGCACCGAAGCTCCACTTCGGAACGCACCACTCGAGGATCGTGGCCCGGGCACCACAGGGAGCTCCAGCGAAACAACATTTCGGCACACCCCACTTGAGGATCGTGGCCCTGGCACCACAGGGAGTTCATCCAAAATTTCATTTCGGCACACCCCTCTCGAGGATCGTGGTCCTGGCCCCACAGGGACCTCCACCAAAGCTTCATTTCGGCACGCCCCTCTGGAGGATCATGGCCCTTTCCCCACATGGAGCTCCACCGAAGCTCCATTTCGGCGGACACCCCTCCCGAGGAGCTCGGCCCTGGCCCCACAGGGAGCCCCACCGAAGCTCAATTTCGGCGCGCACCTTTCGAGGAGCCGCGCAGGGAGCTCCGCCGAAGCTTCATTTCGGCACGCCCATCTTGAGGATCGTGCCCTTGGCCACACAGGGAGTTCCCTGGCCCAACAAGGAGCTCCACCGAAACTTCATTTCGGTACCACCGAAGCTTGATTTCGGCACACCCCTCTCGAGGATCGTGGCCTTGGCCCCACCGGGAGCCCCACCCAAGTTTCATTTCGGCACGCCCCCTCTCGAGGAGCGTGGCCCTGGCCCCACAGGGAGCTCCACCGAAACTTCATTTCGGCGTACCCTCTCGAGGATCGTGGCCCTGGCCTCACAAGCTCCACCGAAGATTCATTTCAGTACACCCCTCTCGAGGATCGTGTCCCTGGCCCCACAGGGAGCTCCACCAAAGCTTCATTTCGGCGCGCACATCTCGAGGACCGTGACCCTGGCCCCACAGGGTGCTGGACCGACGTTTCATTTCAGCACACCCCTCTCGATGATCTTGGGCTTGGCCCCGCAGGGAGATCCGCCGAAGCTTTATTTCGGCACGCACCTCTCGAGGATCGCGGCCGCGGGTCTCGCAGTGAGCTCCACCAAAACGGCATTTCAGCACACCCCTCTCGAAGACGACGGCTCGCAGACAACCCTCAGCCCAACGTCTGCAGACAGCTGGAGGGCGGCCGAAACACGGCGAGATTCGGTGAAAGCCTGATTTGAAAAAAGGAATAATTTGTGGTCAGGGCAGATGGTTCCCCCCTCTGGGCCTTCTCCTGGTGTTGGTGTGGACCTCCCCCTCGGGGCCCCAGCCTACAAGCCGTCTCCCTTTGGGATCCTCCTCCAGAGGCCCGTGAGCAGGCACCCCTCAGACGAGAGCACCGCTTTCAAACAGAACCGCTTGCATCAAGCACTGCGCCTCCCCATGGGCCCCCCCTTTGGGCATTCCCCCTGTGCTGGTGTGGACCTCCACTTCGCGGCCTCGGCCTGCAAGCTGTTTGCCTCTGGGATCCTCTCCCAGAGGCCTCCAAGCAGGCACCCATCAGACGAGAGCCCCGCTTTGAAAAAGAACCGTTTGCATCAAGTATAGCGCCCCCGCAGTGGAACTTCCCTCTTGGTTTTTTTTGTGGTTCTGGTGTGGACGTCCACCTGGTGGCCTCAGCCTACAAGCCGCCTCCCTCTGGGATCCTCCCCCATAGGCCCCGAAGCAGGCACTCCTCGGACGAGGGCCCCGTTTTGAACAGGAGACGCTTGCGTATAGCGCCCCCATGGAATTTTTGGTTTGGGCCTTCTCTTGGTTTTGGTGTGGACCTCCACGTCGTGGCCTCTGCCTATAAGCCGCCTCTCTCTGGGGTCCTCCTCCAGAGGCCTCTAAGAAGGCACCCGTCAGACGAGAGCATCGCTTTCAAACAGAACCGCCTGCATCGAATATAGCGCCGCCCCATGGGTCTGCCGCTGATAGGATTGTAGTGGAGGTGGATCCGCAACTGCGATTGTCGTAGAGGTGGATCCACCAATAATAGGATTTTACGAGAGATGGATCCACCAGTAATAGGATTGTAGTAGAGCTGGATCCCCCAGTAGTATGATTCTATTAGAGTTGGATCCACCCCTGAGGACCCGATAGGACTCCGTAGATTCCGGAGCTTCGCTGGTGCAGACGCGGCAAAATGGCATGGAGGATGGGCCCCCAACCCCAGTTTGTTGCTTGCTGGTTGTTGGCTGCTGGTGGGGGGGGTCGGAACTGGCCAGTGGGGCACAGACGCGCGGCTCCACCCCAGGAAAGAACGCAGGGAACGAGGTCCGGGACCATGGGGCACTCACACGCGGTTGTTCGTAGTTGTTGTTGAGTTCTCATTTCTGAGGAGTAATTCTTCACGCTTCGCGTATCCCCACCAGCCCATCTCAAAACAGCAACTCTTGCGAAGCATGCCGCCAGTCGTGTTTTTCAGGCGTGTTTCCGCCTGCCCCCGCATATCTCCCCTGTTCCTCTTTCCTCCCGCCTCCTTGTACATCCTCCTTGTGGTGGGAGCGGGAGAAGGACGAGGCGGAGGAGGAGGGAGAGAAAGCGGTGGGAGGCAAGAGGGATTTAGCGGAGACGACGACCACAGCGATGAGCCTAACAACGACGACGCACCCGACGACGACGACGATATCGACCGCGACGACGACGACGACCACAACCGCGACGACGACGACGACGACGACGACGTCGACGACGACGACGACGAAGGCGGCGGCGACGACGACGACGACGACGACGACGACGACGACGACGACGACGACTGGTGGGAGTCGTTGGGGCCCCTCGTGGTGTGAGTCGTTCGGCCCCATCGTCCTTGTGTGAGTCCTTCGGGCCCCTCTTCCTGGTGTGAGTCGTTCGGGCTCCTCGTGATGTCAGTCGTTCGGGCCCCTCGTCCTGGTGTGAGTTGTTCGGGCTCCTGGTGGTTCGAGTCGTTCGGGCCTCTCGTCCTGGTGTGAGTCGTTGGGGCCCTTCTTCCTGGTGTGAGTCGTTCGGGCTCTTCGTGGTGTGAGTCGTTCGGGCTCTTCGTCCTGGTGTGAGTCGTTCGGGCTTCTCGTGGTGTGAGTTGTTCGGGCCCTTCGTATTGGTGTGAGTCGTTCGGGCCCCTCCTCCTGGTGTGAGTCGTTCGGGCTCCTCGTGGTGTCAGTCGTTCGGGGCCCTCGTCCTGGTGTGAGTCGTTCGGGCTCCTCGTGGTGTGAGTCGTTCGGGCGCCTCGTCCTGGTGTGAGTCGTTCGGGATCTTCCTCCTGGTGTGAGTCGTTCGGGCTCTTCGTGGTGTGAGTCGTTCGGGCCCCTCGTCTTGGTGTGAGTCGTTCGGACTCCTCGTGGTGTGAGGCGTTCGGGCACCTCGTCCTGGTGCGAGTCGTTCGGGCCCCTCGTAGTAGGAGTAGTAGTAGTAGTAGTAGTAGTAGTAGTAGTAGTAGTAGTAGTAGTAGTGGTAGTAGTAGTAGTAGTAGTAGTAGTAGTAGTAGTTAGTAGGAGTAGTAGTAGTAGTAGTAGTAGTAGTAGTAGTAGTAGTAGTAGTAGTAGTAGTAGTAGTAGTAGTAGTAGTAGTAGTAGTAGTAGTAGTAGTAGTAGTAGTAGTAGTAGTAGTAGGAGTAGTAGTAGGAGTAGTAGTAGTAGTAGTAGTTGTAGTAGTATTAGTAGTAGTAGTAGTAGTAGTAGTAGTAGTAGTAGTAGTAGTAAGTAGTAGCTCTCAGGAGAGGCCCAAGTCTCTATTTGCCTCCAGCGTTGTCGTCGTTGTTGCCATTCTGGCTCACAGTATTGCAGTGTGGCTGTGAGCTTAGCTCCGCCTACCAGCAATCGTTTCCGCCTACTAGCAATTTTCCTGCGGCTGGCATGGAGAAGCGCCCGTACGCTCTGGTAACCTTGCTAGCAAGGGGGGCTTCTTGGAGCGAGCGTGGAGAATGTCGGTCGTCGGCGAGGGCAGTGAGCGTAGCTCAGCCCACCCCGTCTGCTCCGACAGGAAGCGTGGCCATCTCTGAGGACCGGCCGTGGTATGAACGGTGCGGAGGCGCCGAGAATGCAATCTTTTACGTTTGCAAAAGGTGCGGCCTTGACGTGTGCAACGACGTACAGCAGTGCTTTGATTTCGCGAGCACTGGGGCTTCTGACTCGGCTGTCGCTCGTGACACCGCGTTGGAGAACGTCCGGCACAGCACGTCCGGCACCGCATTGGAGCACTGTCACGATTCGTGCATTAGTCGACCAGGTCGCTCCAGGAGTTGGGACATGGAGCGGCAGCTCAGCGATGGGACGTGCAGGAGATGTTCGACACGGTGAACCGTAATGTGGACTTGTTGGAGTGGATGCCAGGCATGAAGTTTGGCCACTTGTTGCTACCGTGCGCCACCGCAGAGGTGAGCTCCGAAACAGGCAAAGGCGTGTCGGTCCTCTGCTTTCCTTTCCTTCATGCTCACGCGGGTCTGGAGGTCGAGAGCGCTATAACAGCACTCTGCATTCTGGCTTGGTCGACGACGACGACGACGACGCCGACGCGGACGACGACGACGACGACGACGACGACACGACACAACGACGACGACGACGACGACGACTACGACGTCAATGGTGACGCCGACGGCGAGCGGAACGCACGCGCCCATCGTGGTTTTGGCACGATGTGGCCGCGTTGCGCAATTAGGGCACATCGCCCATCACGCTCACGGGCTCGCCACTTTTTGTTGCGATGCATGTTACACCCTCCTCCATTGGCCCCGCCTTCGCGGCAGCAGCTCCTCGTTGCGGCTAACGCCCGGGGACATGCAGGCACGGCGGCCACCGCGGGATGCCCCAGACACGCGCCACTCTCGAGCTTTTATTGGCACGATCTGGCCACCTTGCGAAATTCGGGCACCCACTCCCCGTCAAACACACACACACACACATTCAAAACACAATCACACACAAATCACACACGCACACAACAAAAAAGCACAGAAAGGCACGCATAGAATTTTAACCTTTTCCCCCGCTGCCAAGGGGGCGAGGGGGCACGCCATTTTTCGTTTGGAGGTCGATCGGGCCCTGGCGAGGCCTGGAAGCCGAACCTCCGATGCTTCGTCTACCGCGCTCGCGCGCAGTAGACGCGTCGAGCGTTACGCAACGTGTTGGCTGAATTGCACTTGCCTTGGCTTATGACAAAAAAGGACAAAGGAAAAATACAGCAGGAAGAAGGCCCTCCGAACCCTTGCAGGGGTAAAGTCTCATGAACGGGCCTGCAGGGATCCAAGAGCTCCAGCCTATCTACATGACTTTCGGCCTTTCCCGCCACAGGCTATCTACTGGCCTTCGGCCTATATTTGCCTCAGGATATCTCGGGGCCTGCGGCCTATCCCGCCACCGTGGCGCAGGGATCCAAGATCTTCAGGCTATAATACTATACAAGGCTGTCAGGCTCAAGCTTGAGATTTCTTCCAGGCTTATCACAGGTTGTGTAAGTGTATACAGCCTGACAATGGATAATATAGTCCGTTGGCGATCCTTCAGTCGCAAGTTTAAGAAATGTCATGCTATCTTGGTTGTTTTCTGTTATGTTGAATCATTTGCGGCCCGTCTCAAGTTTTTTGCTGGAGTCATTATACCCCGACGACGACGACGACGACAACGACGATGACGTCGACGTCGACGACGACGACGGCGATGACGACCACGACGTCGTCGACGACGATTCATCAACGACGCGCTTCCTCTTGCTTGTTCTCGTCGCCCTCCTTTGTTATGTTTGCTGCTCCGCCTTGCATGTTGCCGTGCTGCGTCGTCCTGCTCTTTCTTCTCCTCCTCCGCCCAATGCGTTGAAAATGTCGACAGCCGTAGGGGCCCGAATGACTCACACCAGGAGGTGAGTCGTTCGGGCTCCTCGTCCTTCTCCTCCTTCTCGTTATCGGAGTTCTGGTGGTGCGCGCACGAATGCCTTCGCGGTTGTGGTATGATGATACAGCCCGCGCGAGCGTAACGCTTCTTGTCTTGTCGCTGTCTCCACTTCCCGACGCTTCTGGACGGCGCTGGAGGTTCTTCAGTTCCTTCCAAGACGGTCCAAGGCCCAAGAAGGCCCAGGAGGCTCTTACATCTCGTAAGAGGGCTGAAAGAACGCTCCAAGAAAGTCCAGGAGGAATGCGGTCCGAGATGGCGCGGCCTCGGGTTCTGGAGGCCCGGGGGAGGCCGCCGGAATAAATCCCGAGGGTCTGCGGCAGTCGCGTGAGGCCCCAAGAGGCTCCGAGGAAGTGCCACGAGGTTACCAAGGGGCTCAGGATTGGCCCAAGTCCATATGTCCTCCAGCGTTG
The DNA here is from genome assembly GCA_963575745.1 of Prorocentrum cordatum. NCBI lineage: Eukaryota > Dinophyceae > Prorocentrales > Prorocentraceae > Prorocentrum > Prorocentrum cordatum. The sequence continues at coordinate 410,862 of CAUYUJ010013492.1, forward strand.
TCGTCGTTGTTGCCATTCGGGTTCACAGCGTTGCAGTGTGGCTGTGAGCTTAGCTCCGCCTACCAGCAATCGTTTCCGCCTTCCAGCAATTTCCTTGCGGTCGGCATGGAGAAGTGCCCGTGCGCTCTGGTAACCTTGCTGGCCACGGGGGCCCCTTGGAGCGAGCAGCGCGAGGGCAAGTCCTTCGACGAGTTCACGCTGGACACGTTTGGATCATCGATCGATGGTGGCGGCCCGTCGGAAAGCCAAGATTCAGAATTTAGCTGCGCGCATCCGTCTCGGAACGGGTCGAATAGCTTGCTGAGAGGTTCTGCCGCATGCCGATTTCCAGATGCGCGAGAGACTCCGCGTGTCATTATTGCAGTTCGTGGCGCATGGTTACCGCCTGGCGAGGCTGACGTCATCCACAGTACGTTGCCCGGCAAGTCAGTCTTGAAGTTTTGGGTGGCTGTGCGTGCCGATGAGGAGGTGGCCATTGCTCCTTCTTTTGGCAACGACCGATCGTCGCCGCACCGCCGTCGCCCAGCAGACATCGCGGATTGCCTGCCGCCAGAGCTACTCGGGCGAATAAAACGGAACGCCCTGATAGCAATAGACTACGCGGAGCAGGCCATCGCGAACAAGAAAGGTCAAAGTTCTAAGAGGCAGAGGCAGGATGGCAGCGTTGAGCTGAGCTGCATGAAGAAACTCGTCGCTCAGTTGGGCACGAAGGAGCTGCCTCCTCCGGAGCGCCCCAGCACTGCCTGGAAAGTTTGCGGTGACGCGGTGTTTGCGCCGGCGGATATCGTGGCTCGGGGGTGCAGTTGCGGCCGCCTGGAGAAGTTCCCCATGCGCATGTCCGTCGACTGCCGCGGCTTAGGGCCCAGCAACGTGGCTCGCAAGACCACGTTCAACGTAGAGGCAGAGGTCGCGCCAGCGCTGCTGCATGCGGCGAAGGGCAAGCTGCTGTGCGAACTGCGGGCGGGGTCTGTTCGCAACGAAGGCGTGGTGCGTCTGAAGGTTCACGAGGACAACCTCGGTTGTGCTTCCATCGTGTGCAACATGCACACGTTCACTGACAGGGGTGCCCGTTGGCGCGTTGACTCCGACGGCGACTTCGCAACCGACAAGCACCGCATGCTGTGGATGATAAGTACGCGCGCACTGTCGAACATAGGCATCCAGGGCAATGCGCTTAGCGCAGCTTATCGAGACATTCGCACTGCTAGCCCGCACGTTAGTTCAGATAGCCTCGAAGCGGCGTACCAGAGCGGAACGCTCCATGTCGTAACGGCTGCGCCGAGGAAAGATTACGCTATTCGCATCACTCTGGAGCCAGAGGTGAACGCAGATGGAGAGTATCTCGGCGTTATCCTTGAATGGGTTGGCAGCCGAGTATACCAGCACGCCGCTCTTGTTCGCAGCGCTACTGCGGAGAATACTTTTGGGCTCGGCGCTCTGCGGGCTGCCTTTTCCATAGTGCAGCCTTGGCCTGGACCGACAGCTGCAGTGGGAAATGTGCTGAAGAATAGAGTCTCTCCATCGTCTGACTTCATCCAGACGGTATTGCGCAGGCGCGGCATTCAGCTGTCGGACGATCAGAAGCGATGCATGGAGACCATCAACGCCTCGGACAATCATCACTTGGTCATCCAGGCTTATGCAGGTACTGGAAAGTCGCTACTTTTGGCTTTGCTGGTCGAGGCAGCGTTGGCCGACGTCGGCACACGGAATGGCGCAGTGGTGATCGTGACTCCTTCGCGTAATCTGCGTGACTCCATATTACAAGGTCCGGATTTCTTAGCCAACGTGTTTGTGGCGGATGATTACGGGCCCCGAGTTGTTTGGCTTGGGCGACCTTCAGATGCCCCCGGGGCGTTGAGCACATGGGAAAATAAGGTTGCGGACTTGGTGCATGAACGGCTGCGCCCTCTGCGCGCAGAGGTGCAAGAGCTGGAAGGTTCGGGTCTACGCCCTGCTTTTCAGCGTATCTTGGAGTTCAGCACCTCCTGGAATGAGCTGCCAGCGGCCTCTGTTGACGTGGCTGGGGACGCTGAGTTCGCGGCGTTGGAGGAGTTCCGCGGCCAAGCTCGCCAGCACATGCTACAGATCTTTGCCATCAAACGGAAAAGGGCGGAGCACTGGGAGGACGTCATCACAGAAAGCACCAATGGTTATCTCATCGTGTGAACAATGGATTATTTCGTCAAGTGGCGGGCGGGAGCCATTAAAGGATACATGAACCGTTTGTTGGATCGCCTGGAGATCAGCCTGTTCTGCATGGAAGAGTTTGAGTCCTACGACGCTTCCCAGGTGGTGGCTGCCTTGGCGAACGTGTCTGTACAGACATTCCTCATGGTGGGGGACCAGCATCAGAGAGTGGAGAATGTCGGTGGCCGGCGTTCTCGCACCACCTTCAGCTTCGACGGCGCGGTCGGCGCGCTGCCTTTCGCTCCGCACGGCCTGGAAGGTGATGGCGAGGATTACACCGCGACGGCAGTGAGCGTAGCTCAGCCCACGCCGTCTGCTCTGACGGGAAGCGTGGCCGTCCCTGAGGCCCGTCCGTGGTACGAATGGTGCCGAGACGCCGAGAATGCAGTCCTCGACGTTTGCAAAAGGTGCGGCAAGGACGTCTGCAACTACGTGGCGCAGTGCTTTGATTTCGCGAGCACTTTTGCTTCTGACTCGGCTGTCGCTTGTAACATCGCATTGCAGCACGTATTCTACGACGGCGACCAATGGTACAGGAGTCCAGTGCGGGGCGGTGATGAAGTCGGTTGGCACCCTCTCTTGTTCGAATGTCTATGCCACGCTGTTGCCGCAGATTTGAGCGAGCACAGGAGTCGCCAGCGGGAGTGGAAAGGTTTTCCACGACCAACGGTGCTGATCATCATGCCTTTGAGCCGGTCAGCAATCCCGCTGTGTTGCTTGATGCAAGCTGCTTTCGATGACACAAGTCTGGGCTCAGGGGTCGTGCAAGTGTCGCTCCCTTTGAATGTGAGGGGGAAGAGCGTCCCTATAGTGCACTGCGTGCGGCATCGTCGCACTGTGGGCGCCCAGGACCAATGCGCTGGGACGCAGAGGAACTTGAACCAAGAGTACATCAACTTGACGCGCGGGGTGGTGAAGACTTGCATGTGGGTAGAATTACAACCGTTCGGGCATCCAGCAATGCCGCGCGACGCGCGCCATGAGTATGTCGGCGGTGGGTCCAAGGACGAGTTTTGCTCCGCGTACGCGAAGCGCAGGAACAAACACATCTGGGACTACGAGCTTCCGTGGGGCATTCTCGCGGACCGCCAGAATATACAAGCGTCGTATCACGACTGCTTTGAGCGTAGGCTTCGAGATGATGCTGCTGATCGTGTACATGACATCGCTGATGAGGTGTGGTGGAAGCTGTATCGGAATCAGATTCCAGACTTGCCGACCCTCGGCCAGGGATGCAGCGACTACAAATCCTTCGATGATGTCCTAGCGCAAGCAGCCGGCGCAGGCACCTCTCTTGCGCGATTCGTGCACGAGTCCACCAGGTCGCTTCGGGATTTGGGTCATGGAGCGGCAGCCGAGCGATGGGACGTGCAGGAGATGCACGACAAGGTGAGCCGCGATGTTGACTTGTTGGATTGGATGCCAGGCATGAAGTTCGGCCACTTGTTGCTGCCGTGCGCCACCGCAGAGGTGAGCTCCGAAGCAGGCGAAGGCGCGACGCGCCTCTGCTTCCCATTCCTTCATGCCCACGCGGGTCTGGAGGTCGAGAGCGCTATAACAGCACTCTGCAGCCTGGCCTGGTTTCTGTCGCTCGTGCTGGACAAGGAACGCGTGTCAGATGCGCGTGTGAGCAGAGAACTGCATAAAATGCGGGTCATAGAAGAAGACGGGGACCTTTGGCTCAATAAGGCCTGCCAGTCCGGACGCATAGCCACAGCCATCAAGGACAAGGGCAAGAGCGTAGTCTACATGTATGTTGGCGGAGGGGCAGTGGACCACGAGCAGTCTTACCTCTTGGGCGGCATCGTAATAATCTGCAAGAGCTGGATGTGGGCGGCTTTGGTCTACTCCGCGGTGAGAATTGCGGGCCTCGCGTGCAACAACTCGATAGGCTCCTTGGACCCCGCGTTGGTGATCTGCGACGAGACCGAGACAAGCGAGTCTACAACTAAACCCACAGCTGCGACGCAATCACCCGTTCTTGACTTCCACAAGCTCACTGAGGAGACGTGGCTCCGTGTTGGTTCATTGTGTTGCGTGGTTATGTCCGATGTCGAGGCGCCGCGGCGCACTGGAAGAGACGTGAGGTCCACCCAGTCCGACCAGGTAGGCATCCAGTTCGCATCTCTGAAAGAAGTTTATGCTGCAGACGTGAAGCGCTTGCTCGGCGGGGTCGAATAGGTTTCAAGTCTGTCTGCTACGGAAGTGGCCGAAGCAGGGAGCGTCGTCGGCGCGAAGCAGTGATAATCGGTGGAGGACGCCGACGACGACGACGATGAAGACGTCGAAGGCGACGACGACGACCACAACCACGACGACGACGACGACGATGACCGCTCGACGACGACGACGACGACGACGACGACGACGACGCCGACGCGGAGGACGACGACGACGACGACGACGTCGTCGAGACAACGACGACGACGACAACGACGACGTCAACAGCGACGCCGACGACGCCGACGCGACGGCGACGACAGGGGGGGCACTCCTCGGAGCCTCTTCACTCTGGGGAGCGAGCGGAACGCACGCGCCCATTGTGGTTTTGGCACCATGTTGCCGCGTTGCGACATTAGGTTACATCGGCCATCACGCTTACCGGCTCGCCATTTTTTGTTGTGATGCATGTTTCACTCTGCCCCATTGGCCCCGCCCTCGTGGCAGCAGCGTTGTTGCGGCTAGCACCCGAGGACATGCAGGCACGGCGGCCACCGCGGGATGCCCCAGACACGCGCCACTCTCGAGCTTTTATTTGCACGATCTCGCCTCCTTGCGAAATTAGGGCACCCACCCCCTTCAAACACACACACACACAGAACACACACACACACACAACAAAAAAAACGGAAACACACGCACATAATTTGAACCCTTTCCTTTCGCTGCCAAGGGGGTGAGGGGGCAGGCGATTTTTTGTTTGGAGGTCGATCGGGCCCTGGCCAGGCCTGGAAGTCGAACCTCCGATGCTTCGTCTACCGCGCTCGTGCGCAGTAGGCGCGTCGTGCGTTACGCAACGTGCTGGCTGAACTGCACCCGCCCTTGCTCGCGAAAGAAACGAAAAAAAAAACAGAGCAGGAAGAAGGCCCCCCGAACCCTTGCAGGCGTAAAGTGCCACGAAAGGGCCTGCAGGGATCCAAGAGCTCCAGGCTATCTACGTGGCCTTCGGCCTTTCCCGCCACAGGCTATCTACTGGCCTTCGGCCTATCCCGCCACAGGATATATAGTGGTCTGTGGCCTATCCCGCCACCGTGCTGCAAGGATCCAAGATCTCCAGGCTATAGTACTATAGAAGGCTGCCATGCTGAAGCTTGAGACTTCTTCAAGGCTTACAACAGGTTGTATGAGTGTTTAAAGGCTGACAATGGATAATATAGTCCGCTGGCAATTTTGCAGCCGCAAGTTTATTAAATTTTATGTTATCTTGACTGTTTTGCGTTATGTTGAATCATTTGCGTTCCTGTCACTAGTTTTGTGCTAGCGCCATCATACCGCGACGACGACGACGACGACAAGGACGATGACGTCGATGTCGACGACGACGACGATGACGACCACGACGACGTCGACGACGACTCATCGACGACGCGCTTCCTCTTGCTTCTTCTCGTCGTCCTCCTTTTGTTATTTTTGCTTGTCCGCCTTGTATGTTGCCGTGCCTCGTCGTCCTGCTCCTTCTTCTCCTCCCCTGTCCGGTTTTTTTTGAAAATGTCGACAGCCGTAGGGGCCCGAATGACTCACACCAGGAGCGGAGTCGTTCGGGCTCCTCGTCCTTCTCCTCCGTTTCGTTATCGGAGTTCTGGTGGTGCGCGCACGAATGCTTTCACGTTTGTTGCATGATGATATCGCTCGCGCGAGCGAAACGCCTTTCGTCTTGTCGCCGACTCCGCTTCCCGACGCTCTTGGACGGCGTTGGAGGTTCTTCAGTTCGTTCCAAGACGGTTCAAGGTGATGACGACGACGACGACGATGACGACCTCGACGACGACGATGAGGACCACGACGACGACGACGACGACTCATCGACGACGCGCTTCTTCCTCCTCCTTCTCGTCGTCCTCCTTTGTTATGTTTGCTGGTCTCCCTTGTATGTTTCCTTGCCTCTTCTTCCTGCTACTTCTTCTCCCCCCCCCCCCCAGTTCGTTGAAGATGTCGTCCGTCGCAGGGGCCCGAACGACTCACACCAGGAGTTGAGTCGTTCGGGCACCAAGGCTCTCAGGAGAGGCCCAAGTCCATATTTCTTTCAGCGTTGTCGTCGCTGTTGCCATTTTGGGTCACAGTGTTGAAGTGCGGCTGTGAGCTTAGCTCCGCCTACCAGCAATCGCTTCTGCCTAGTAGCAATCTCCCTCTGGCTGCGAGTTCTGTCCACCTACCATTTGTGCAGTGAGCTTAGCTCGGCGCGGACGCTCTTCCTTCCAATGCCTGAGCGCGGTTGGCATGGAGAAGTTGGGTCAGAGAGGAAGACGGCGACCTTTGCTTCAATAAGGTCTGCCTGTCTGGACGCATAGCCACAGCTATCAAGGACAAGGGCCTGAGCGGTGTCCAGATGTATGTCGGCGGATGTGATGTACGATGTGACGATGTGATGTACGATGTCGAAGCGCTGCGGCGCATCGGAAGAAACGTGAGGGCCACCCAGTCTGAGGATGTAGGCATCCAGTTCGCTTTTCTGACAGAAGTTCAGGCTGAAGACGTGAAGCGCTTGTTCAGTGAGGCGATTAGATTTCAAGTCTGTCGGCTACAGAAGGCGCCGAAGCAGAGAGCGTCGTCGTTGCGCAGCAGTGATAATCGGTGGACGACGCCGACGACGACGACGTCGACGACGACGACGATGACGACGCCGACGACGCTGACGCGACGGCGACGCGACGGCGACGACGACGACGACCACGTCGACGACGAAGTCGACGACGACGACGAGGACGACGACGACGACGACGACGACGACGATGTCGACGACGACGACGACGACGACGATGACGACGGCGACGTCGACGACGAGGACTCATCGACGACGCGCTTCCTCTTCCTTCTTCTCGTCGTCCTCCTTTGTTATGTTTGCTGATCCGCCGTGTATGTTTCATTGCCTCGTCTTCCTGCTCCTTCCTCGCCTCTTCCGCCTCATTCGTTGAAAATGGCGACACCCGTAGGGGCCCCAACGAATCACTCCAGGAGTGGAGTCGTTCGGGCTCCTCCTCCTTGTTCTCCGTCTCCTGGTCGGAGTTGCGGTTGTGCGCGCACGAACGCCTTCACGATTGTTGTGTGAGGATACAATTCGCGCGAGGGTAACGCTTTTCGTCTTTTCGCTGTCTCCGCTCCCCGACGCTCCCGGACCGCGTTGGAGGCTCTTCAGTTCGGTCCAAGACAGCCCAAGCCCCAAGACGGCCCTGGAGGCTCCCCAGATTTCCGAGGAAGGCTCAAAGAGCGCTCCCAGAGGGGTCCAGGAAGAATGCGGACCGTGATGGCGCGGCGTCGGGTTGCAGAGGCTCCGGGGAAGTTGTCTGAGGAAAACCAGAGGGTCCGCAGCAGCTTCGTGAGGCCCCAAGAGGCTCCTAGGAAGGGCCACGATTTCACCAAGGCGCTCAGGACTGGCCGAAGTCTATATTTCCTGCAGCGTTGTCGTCGCTGTTGCCATTCTGGGTCACAGTGTTGAAGTGTGGCTGTGAGCTTAGCTCGGCCTAGCAGCAATCGCTTCTGCCTACTAGCAATCTCCCTGTGGCTGTGAGTTCTCGCCGCCTAACATTTGCGCAGTGAGCTTAGCTCGGCACGGACGCTCTTCTTCCCAACACCGTCGCGCGGTCGGCATGGAGGTGTTGGTGCGAGCCATGTCTGGCGAGTGCGAAGGCCCTCCGTGGCGGTGCAGAACATGCAGCATGGACTTTGGAACGCGGAAGCGCAAGTATGACATCCACATGTCTGGGCGCTACCATGCTCGCCAAGTTCGCGAGCAGTCTGGCCTGCGGGAGCGGAATGGCAATATCTTGCGCCGGATGACAAACGTTACAGCTGCTAGCTTCGTTTCGTGGCTCAAGGGCACCATCAGGCGCAGCCAGCGGGCGATTCGGAACGGCGACAGGGTCGTCGACTTCATCCCGTTCGGCGCGTCGCGTCTCGTCACTCGTGATGTACACGCAGTTCTCTGTCAGCTGCGGCGCCTGAGGACGAATGGTTCAGCCCTTTTGGCTGCTGTCGGCGCTGCGTGCCTTCTCTGGACGGACGCATGGGTGCAGGCCGTGGGCGTTCCGCTCGCGACCTCATCCTATCGCGGCGACTTGGTGAGGAGACTCTTGCAAACGCGCGCGGATGGGGCGCAGGCAGCGAACCCCAGCATTTGCGTTTGCCGCGGGCGGTCGCTTCTCACAGGCACCCAGGCGTGTGCTCGGCACAAAGCTCGACGGCTTGCATCCTTAGTGCTTGGCGTTGCACGCCGAGCTCCAGGGGCGCACGCCCTACTTCAAGAAGGCAACGCGTCGAGCGCCATGGATGCTTTGCGCGGGCCTGGCCTGCCAATCGGGGGATGCACAGCTAAATTCATGCCGGTGCTGTTCTCGCAGCTGGAGCTCGCGCAGTGGACGTCAGTTGCGACCCGCGGCTTCGCTGGTTCCACGGGCTTGGCGGCACTTCGCCTGCTCGTGGTGGGTCGAAGCGTGACCCTGGCTGGGGCTGACACGGCGCTGGCGCTGCTGTCGCAGAGCATCTGTGCAGATTGGGCTGGACCGCCGCGGCTGCCTCCGTTCGAGATGCTCGACCTGGAATCGCAGCTCTGCGCGTGGCACTCTGCGGCCCGTGCATCCGCGAACAGCTGCGAGTGCCGGGGCATGCGTGGTGCACTTCAGCTGCCGCAGTAAAGTGTTTGACTTCGTCGGCGGTGCGCACGTTTTCTATTGCAGCGGCATGGCCGCCGGTTCGTTGGCATAGCGCGCGTTTGAATCCAATGCGCAGGTGGAACACAGCTACCCTCAGTAGTCGCAACCATCGCTCCTCCCTTTCTTCATTCACCCTTCCCTTCGTCGACATGGCACGTCAGATGCGCCTCGGGCGCACAGCGGGCAGATGTCATGTCAGGGGCGCAGTGCGCGCCCGCGCCTGAGGGAGGAGGGTGGGAATGGGTGGTCATGAGGGAGGGGGAGGAGGAGGGGGCGTGGGAGTGGCCGAGCTACCATCAGCTGACGCATGGCGTTCTTCTAGACGCGTTCGTGTCTGGATGAGAAGGCGGAGGACTCTCAGATCCAGGCGACGCCAAAAAAATGTACTGTTGCCATTCTCGCTCACAGTGTTGAACTGTGGCTGTGAGCGTAGCTCCGCCTACCAGCAATCGCTTCCGCTTATGAGCAATTCTCATGTGGTTGTGAGTTCGCTCCGCCTACTAGTTGCGCAGTGAGTTCAGCTCTGCATTTGTGCAATGCGTCGCATCTGTGCTCGCTTCTTGGTACTACGCGATATCAGTGCTCCGCTCCTCAGTGCGAGCGGCGGGAACCAGGGAAATGTGGGTGACGTAGATTTTCATGTCGTTGCGGATTTGAGTGATCCGCGTCGCAGATCTGGTTGTTGCATGTACTGCGTTGCTAGTGGGTTTTGGCGCACGTAGGGTTGGCGCACTTAGGGTTGGCGCACTGTTGCGAGCCGCGGGCTCGAGTCGAGCGCGCCTCTGAGATCATCGGTAGCGAGCGTAGCTCAGCCGTTGTTCACTCAGCTTTTGCGATTCTACATCGTTTACCGAGGTTGCCAATCCGCCAGCGCGGCGCTCGGGCCATGTCCGCTTCGAGCTTCCACGAGGCTGTGGAGGCGTCTTTCGACAACATCGCTGTGCAAGCGGACGGTGCGGCAGAGAAAGACATGCAGAAGCCTGGCGTTGAGGGCTTGCACGTGTTCCTGGAAGGGTGTCGCGGCGATGCTGCGAGTAGCGGCGCAAGTGCCGAAGCGGTTACAGTGGAGTCGCTGAAGAAGGTTTTCGAGGGCAAGGGCTGGCCTCTCGACAAATCGTTTACGAGGGCTGATTTGACGACGCTGCTCGAATCGCTGGGGGATCCAGGTTCCGACGGCGAGGAGTTGGCGGACGACATTTCCACGTTGGTGGACGAATTGCATTCTCGAGCGGCGGCGAAAGAATTCCCGCTCATTCGCCCGATAGAGTTGCGAGCGGACGACGGGCAGAAAGCCGCCGAGCAAGCCATGAGTCTCGTCGAGAAGATGGATGCTGTGCAGATTCAGAGCTACATTGATTATCAGAAAGAGCAGTACTTCAAGAATAGTCCTGGTGATCCAGCGACTTCGATTGACGAGAAGCATGCTCTGTGGGCCCTCAATTTTTATTACAAGCACGTGCGTGATTTCCTCGCCAAGCAATCGCTTGATGCCAGGACATTTGCTCACTGGCTTGCCCAGTCAACGTTCATCCCGCTGATCTCCCCGCAGTCGATCGGCGACGAAGAGAAGAAGGTTTTCGCTCGCGATGCCGCGTCGGCCATGAGGCCTGATTTGTTGGAGTCGCTGGACAAGAATTTGTGGTCAGCTTGGGAGGAGATTGCTGAAGTCGTCGAACTCAGTGTGGCGGACGCTCATGATAGCTTCAGGGAGTTTTTGGAGGAGGACTATTTTCGCATTGTGCGCGAGACATGCGATGCGGGTGCGCGGAAGAACGCGGGCACTGGCCCGGGCGCGACCGTGGCGTTTCGGCCGATGCTGGACCCCGGGTTCGGGGCTTCTGCAGGCGAAGCAGACGAGCGTAAAACACTCCTTCTGAAGGCATCCGCGAACGATCATGCTTTCGCCGTGCAGGGCGTCACGGAGCAATACAGCGAGCATGTGCAATCGCGCGCGGCCAAGCAGAGGAGAATGCTACCTTCGAAGCCACCAGAAAAATGTGCGGCTCCCCGGTACTACGCCTTGCTGCGGGAGAGCATATCTGAGTTTCGTCCAGGGGAATCTGCTCCCCGACACGCCGAGGAGAGCGCCGTGGCTCATGGATCGACGCAGCTGTCAGGTGCGGCGTCGACTTCTGGTTTGTCTGGCATTGATCTGATTCTGTCAGGGCAGGCGTTTGGTCCGGCTTCTTCAACGCCCGAAGAGATTGTCCACAAATCTGCGCTGGCAATTCTCCAGTCCTCCGAGGAGGGTGGCAGGTGTCATTTTCAGGGCGTCTTGATTGTCTGCGATAATACTTCCCGCGATGTGCATTACGCGGAGGGTTCTCCGCGGAAGCGCCAGGATCCGTCCTCGGAAGGGAAGGCGGCCGACGTGGTCATGGTGGACAAGACGGGGCCCATCAGCGCGTGCTTATGGGGTGACATCGCTGAAGATATCTGCAGCATCTGGCGCGCTGTACAGGAGCGTCGCCAGCGGGGCGAGGTTGCTCCGTGCGTCGTGGACCTGTCTAAGGTTCGCATCCAGGGGGCAGGGAAGAACAATTGGAACGGGGAGCTGCTGACGCGAATTCGTTCGTTAACGTCGATCGAAGCCGTCGGCGGGGAGATGGGCACGACGGTGCAGGTTCTGCCTCGGCCGACGTCAAACAATCTCATCAAGATGAGTTTTGCGGTTCCACCTTCGGATTGCTGCGTTTCCGTGTTTCGATCTCTCCGCAACAACTTGAACCCTCCATTTCGGTTGTCGGTGAGAGGTAAGGTCATGGATCTGCAGTCGTTGGAGATGTCGCAAGGGGGGAACGCGAAGCGGGTATTTGATATAGTGGACAACAGTGGCCTCCATTTCACTTGTTGCGCCATGAAGCACAATGCGGAGTCCCAGGCGCTGCGGAACTTCCAGGACGTCGTGGTCTATTACGGGACAGGCCGCGGGGCTATTGGCAATTCGAAGGGCATGCTTCATCTTTTGAAGGATGCAATGATAGTTCCCATAGGCCAGCCTGCTATGCTGGGCACTGCGAAAACCGAGCAACTTACTATCCAGTGAGATGCGCCGCTTCGGTGCAGCATGTCTCGGCGTGGTTCTTGGCAGCGCGTGCGTTAAGGTTCACCGTGTGCTACGTCGCAGCTAGTTCAGCCGCGTAGGCAACATGCCCGACGCTTTTTCCACGATTCCATCTGTGGACGTGCACATGTTGATCGTGTATGTTTACACAGATTAGTGTATATGGCGGGCGTTGTTCGTGTAGGTATATGCACTGGGTGGAGCTCTATTGTTTCGTTCCAGCGGTGCCGCGATCGTGAGCATAACGCATCCGATTCCAGCATTTGTTCTTAGCGAGAGTGGAAAGCGACGCCTGTGGAGGAACCTCGTTCCTTTCTCCGCCTTCTGCAGCAACGCTTCGTTCGCGATTCTCGCCGACGTCTTTTGTCGTCGATTTCATCGTCGTCGTCGTCGTCGGTCGCTTTCAGAGCCGCATGGTAGTATCTGGACCGCGCACTTGAGGAAACTGCTGCCAAACATTGCAGCCGCCGCTGCCGACGTCGTCGACGACAACGACGACGGCGACGACGGCGAGAAAGACGACGACGACGACGGCGACGATGGGACGAAGACAGTTTCAAGAGTGGCCCAAGAGTGGAGCTACGAACCGATCACTATAGTTTCCGATGGAACAGGGTCCCAGGAGGCTCGGAAAGGCCCTCCTCACGAGGCCCGAAGATGCACCCCAGACGCTCGCAGGAAGCGCCGAGGAAGGCCGCAGATGGACCGACCAGGCAGATGTCATTGATTCACCGTTTGTTGTTGCTAGTCTTTCCTCGTTTCGCGTTCTCCGCTTCTCGACGCTCCCAGATGGCGTTGGAGGCTTCTCAGTTCGCTCCAAGAGGGCCCATGGCCCCAGACGGCCCTGGAGGCTCTCCAGATCTCCGAAGAGGGCCTAAATAATGGTCGAAGAGGGGCCCAGGAGGAATGCGGACGCAGATGGTGGTTGCCGTTCGTCGATGTGTCTGCTCGAGAGTCGCCCGTTGCTGTAAAGCCATTGGCATGAGCGTAGCTCGCCTGCAACCCCGACAAATCTCACGCGGATGCCAGTCGTGGACTTACGTGAGGTTCACGCGCCCTTGCCTCGAGCGGTGCGAGAATTGCAGGGGATGCTGATGGAAACTATGTCTACGGCCGGAGATGGCGCGTGCGCTATCCATTCCGTGTGGGGCGAGTGGGCGTGGGGTGAGCTGTTCAAGCGCGACGCTCGGTCGTTTCTCCGCGACGCATTCGGTCCCACTGCTGAAATATTCAAATCGAGGCTGTCTTCCGAGGAGCTGCTGGGCGATATGGAATGGGCACTTTGGGATTTGATCCAACCTTTTGCGAAGCAGTGGGTTCCCTTCGGCGCTCCGCTGCACGCGGGAGACAACGAAGGTCAGCACGTGTGGCTCTGCCTTCTCCAATCTCATTTCGACGTTGCTCTGCGCTGCGTGGAGGCATGTCGGGAAGATCTGGAAAAGTTTGAACTGCGCAGGGAGCGCAAGACAAAGATAATGCAAGAGTTCGGTTCTCTCTGCGTCGAAGATTTCCAGGATGTATTCATAATTCCTCTGATGCGATCCCTGGGGCTGTTGGATAAGTACACGGCAGAAGCATCTGATGAGTACTTCGGAGGACGCCGCTTGAGTAAATACGAGGCGCTGTTCGCGGGAACCGCTGGCGCCCGAGAGTGGCACAGAAGTGTCGTTGAAGATGCATTCCTCCACAACTCTTTCGATTTGTTTCTCAGCAAGATCCACGACGTGGTGGACGGCCTCGATTTCGAGGGTGGCGTCGACCTCGAACCTATAACGGCTTTCGCAGAGTCTGTGGACAAGGCCAGGGAGTGCAACTACCAATCTGCCGGGCTGCCCGCCAATTTCTTCAATGCCGTCTACCCCGCCTACCTGGAAGCAATAATTTCGCGCGAAGATTACTATCTCAGCGACATCGAACTGCTTGCGCTGGTGCGTTGCAAGAGGCAGAATTTAGTCATTTTCGTACACTGCTCTGCGACGCACGAGTTGACATACGCGCGTTCGCACGTCGCAGATCCGACCCTTCCGGTGGTCGCCACGTCCCTTCGAGATAACGGCGGGCAGGGTGCCGTCCGAACACACTTCGAGCGGCTGCCAGTTTGCCCGCAGGAGCAGTTGCATGAGCGGGGGAGTATCCCGGGCGGCGATCGCTCCACTGAAGATGTTGGGCACAGAGAGGCGAAGCGCCCGAAAACCCAAGGTGAATCAGCCCCGGCACTTCCCCCCGCCGAGGAGAGAAGCCGCGAAGACGGGAACGATGGAGCGGCGCGGCAGGCGACGCGGCAGGAGGGCGGGGGCGCCCCGGCAAAGCGCGCAAGGACAGACGAGGAAGTCGAACGAGAGAAGCACGGGGAGAGAAACGAGCGCGCCCCGCTGCCGCCGCCGCCGCCCGGGGCGCGCGCTCGATGGCGCGCGACCGGCGGAAGGTCTGGACTGCATCTGAAGGAGGCTTTCGAAATGCATAGTGGATGCGACGCCGGTTGCGACGTCCACGTCAATGCGGCGGAGAGCCAGGGCGCCGCCTCGGCAATGCCGGCTGTCGCGGCGACCGAAGGAGGTCAGTGCGTCACGGACGTGCTCGATTTCTTGGGGTCCCAGTTCCCAGGCAATGCAGGAACGCCGGCTGTCGCGGCAACTAACAGAGACAAAGGCATCGCTTCGGAGTCAAGCGAACGCGCCGGCGAGGAATCTGAAAGCGAAGGGGACGACGGCGTGGAGGAGCGATATTTTGCAGTTCGCGCCAACGCGGAGCAGGCCCGTGGAGCGCCCGTGGAAATTGACGCGATTGATGGCCGCTGCCGAGAACTCCGCAAACTCATGCGAGAACGGCCCACGCTGCCGCTGACAGCTGACGGCGCAGCCTTGACAGCTCCCGACTTGGAAACTGGAGTGAAGTTGCCGTTGTACTCGTGTCCTTTCCAGAACAACCAGAGCGGGCCTTGCCGTTTCCACACGAGTGACCGAACAGTTCTCCTGCACCATATTGCTGGGGGCGCCAGGGATCGCACGCATGCCAGTGTGATAAGTAAGATCTGCAACAACGATATTCGCTGGATGACGATCTTGGACTACGTATACGGGGCCATGGCCGTTGCCGAGCGGGAGCGGTGGCCAACGATCCGGTACAACGACGAGACGACGAGATGTCTGGCCTGCTTCATACGCGGCCAACTTCTCACGACGTGCGCGGGGTACCCGCCAGTTGACCTGGAGTCGAGTTCCATCTCCCTCGCGTCTGGCAACGTCGAGGTAAGATATTGGAAAGAGGCGGCTTTCCAGGACGTTGAAAATGACTTCCCTGGGACGCTGCTCAACAACTGCGGGTTCGATATGTGGCAGAAGCGGCACGTGGATCGGGACCTCGAGACAAGCAAGGCGTACCCGTGGATAGGACAAAAGGTGTTAAGTGAACCGTTGAGCACCTGTGTTGAAAACCAGGAGCGCCACGTGTCGCGGTGGGCCGTCCAGTTCAGCTTCGAAGGCAGATCAGGGAAGTTATTCGGGTGCACTGAGGACGTCCGATGCCTCGCGTGTCCCGACAGACATTCGGACGATTGGGAAACGCCGCCGTTCTGCAGGAAACTCTGCCCGCAGTGCGAGGTGCCAGTTTGCCGCGACTGCACTGGGAAGCTAAGGGATCACGAGGCGGCATCCTCATTTCTCGACGGCGGGACCATCCCTATGAGCATAGCGAACGACCATTACTACGACCACGTGAGTCGACACATTGTGGAGAACGACGTCACGTGGCTGGAGTGCGCGGCGTGCTGCACCGTGTGGAGTACGATGTTGGTCTATTACCTGGGGACCCCGTACGGCAACCTGATCGACGTCCCGCTCGGCAAGGCGGAAGCCAGAACGCAGGTGAAGGGCAATCTCTTCAGCTTCTCCATGCCCTGGGACGACATCGAGAGATGTTGTCGCGAACCTTCTCAGCGCGCCGAGGAGATCCACGGCGACCGGCTGAGGTTGCTGCAGGATGCTCTCGGTGTGCCACATTCGGAGGAAACGTTGGCGATGCTGGCGAACGTGCGCATCAAGGGGGGCAGCAAAGACCTGGCGCAGCACCTGAAAGGGCTGACGTTGCGCATTCCGGTAATGCAAAAGTTGATCGATATTATGCGCGACAGCGGCTATCCAGGCTGTGGCAACAACGGCCTGCGCTCATTCGACAGTGGCAACCCGCCTCCACGAAAGGTACTCCCAGAAATACGCAGATAAATACGGGGAGGCGAAGTTCATTCCGCAGGCAGTGCAGGATGCGGTACAACAGCTCGAAGGGGCCAAAGACTCCATCGTTCAAGACAAAGTGGCGACGCCCCCAGAGCCGGCAAAACCGGTAGAGCACTTCGTCTCCGCCTTGAGCCCGTCCTATATCGTCGCTGAGCGGAGCACCAGAGGCCAGTCAAACATCTCGGAGAATTTCAAGTCCGTGTTTGCAAGGTTCGGCGATGTCCACATCCAGAGCGGGACGGACCTGACCAACCAGCATACCGCGTGGTACTTGGGCATGGCCTTCCCTTTCACGCTGCCGCGTGCTGTTGGCGGATACGACGTCCCGAACCAACCGCGCTGGCGTCGTCCGGGGACGAGGGATCTCCCAATTCCTCGTGGGATTCTGCACAGTTGGCTCGAACCGACAGTGGGTTTAGCCCAGCGGAAACTACCGAACGCGCATTTTGCAATGTGGCCAGCGTCCACGGTGAAGTTGTTTGACCTCACGCGCGGCTTGCCGCAGCGGATAGAGGGCCAGTTCCGACGCACCTGGGGCTTCGCGCCGGCGTTGTGGAATCTATATTTTCGAGAGCGCGTCAATCTCGGGGCAAGTCTTAGCATCAAGCGATGGGAACGGTTGCAAGGCCAAAGCGCCGACAGCGTCGAGACCGACGCTGCCATTGCCGCTGCGGATTTACTGCAGAAGCTCGATAAGGGCTACTACACGTTTCCCGACGGCAGACGCCGCAAGATCAACAACGATGCCAGTAAGTTGATGTTTGCCGTCGGCCTCGGCAACCTGCAGCGGCGGCTCTTGGCTCACTTCCGCTTTCGATGCCGCGCCATTCCAGGCACGCAGGAGATTCGGACGAAGATTGGGCACCTGGGGACCTGGGCGTGCGTCAACTACGGGAATGGCATATTCTGTACCATTTCCCCGGGAGAGCGGCACAATTATCTAGCGCTCAGGCTCAGCAGGTACCGCCAGGACGGTCTTTTCGTTGCAGGCGAGAGCAGGAGGCAGAAGTGGGCAAAGAGCGATTCGCCGAGCCTGGAGCCGTCGCCAGAGTACGCCTTTGAGGTCAATATTCCTGGGTATGACACGCGGCGTTTGTTCCTCGCGGAAGATCCCTTGGCCGCCTCTAACGCATTCTTCGTGCAGATCCGCACGGTTTTGGCGACGATGCTCGGGGTGCGGATGTGCCATCGCTGTCCGCAGTGCTCCGAATCTGCATCGCCGTGCCAGGACGCCCTCGGCAGCAACGCGGAAGCCATGGGAGGCATTGCCGGGCGCGTGGACGCTTTGTTCGGCGCCGTGGAGGCGCAGAAAACGACGGGGGGGCTGCACTACCATTCTTTCATGTTCGTGCAGCGCTTGCACCAGTTCGCCACGCTGAAGAAAATCGCAGAGAAGATTGAGAAAGGACAGGTGAATGCGGTGGAGCTGAAACATTTCCTCGGGCAAATCTGCTGCGAGAAATATCCTGACGCAGAACAATTCGCTAGAGAGAGGAAGACGCTGGAACAGAACTTCCCGACGTACTCTGAATCATCGGAATGTTCCGGTTCGCCGGCATGGGGGGAGTTCAAGTTGGGTCGACTGCCTCGTTTTCTATATGCGGATGCCGCGACCACGCTGGCCCTGTCCGAGCAAGCGACCCTAGGGAGTGCTCAGGAGTCTTGCTTTGGTAACGACGGTGCAAGCTTCAACTGGAAATTCAACGGTGCGCTGCAGTATTTCATGAGTCGGCGCCAGCACCATATACACCGACTGGTTATAAACCCCAAGACCAAGCAAGAGAAGCGTTTGGTGCCCAACGCCTGCGCCTCCAAAAAGAATCAGCGAGAGTGCAAGCACGAGGCGCCGTGGACCAACAGAGTATCCCCCGAGTGGATGACGACGCCGCTGCTGGTTTGCAAGGGCATTGCCAAGAAGTTCATGCTCCGCACGAGCGGCGTTCGAAATTGGCTGGGCCAAACTCTCGGCTTGCGCAATGAGGAGTGGTTGAACGGGTGCATGCCGGGCCTCTGCGTCACCTTTGCAGGGAGCAACAGCGACGTGAAACCCAACGACCGATTGCCGATCATCGAACAGACGCACGAGTCTTGCTGCACGAAGAAGCGCTGCACCATGAAGAAGCAGGGTCTCAGAAGAGCCACGCGAGCAATTCAGCGTACGCAGGTACTGACGAATGGCTATTTCGGGGGATACATTGGCAAGCGACAGCCCGCGGGCACTCTGGAGACGAAGAAATGCGTCGACAACCTGTTTACCTTGAGGGCGAAGATACAGGGCAGGGGCAAAGCAGCGCAGCTCAGAGCAAGCAGCGGGAGGCTCATAACGGAACTCGAGATGAACAGCACGTACCGCGGCGCCGTGGAAGTTTACAATTTGTGTTGCAACCTCGACCAGAGGGGCGTTCTGAAGGCAGAGTGCATCCGAACGTTTGACTCGCAGGCGATCGATGGGCGGTCGTGGATGAACAGGTTGGAAACTTCCCAGAATTCGTCGCAGACGAAGGACACCAGCGTGACGACGCACGTCCCGCCAGCTCGCAAACCGAGCATGCAGACGGACCGGTCGAGAGTGAGCGAGTTCGACGCCTACGCATATCGTCCCTTGGAGCACCCTGGGAAGTTGTTGTCTGCGTACGAGTTCTTGCGACAATGGCGGTGCGAAGCACTCCTGGTTCCGACGTACTACTTGAACCGCAACCAGCCAGCGCGAATTGCGTGGACAAAAGGAGGTGAACAATTAATCAGGAGCAAGCAGTACAAGGATGGGGAAGTCGCCGCGAAGCCTGGGGAGCATTACACAGCAGTGAGACCCGAGACCGATGAGTATTTCGTTTTCCCGCATGACGCAGGCGTCTTCTGCCACTCATGGGCTCTGGCGAGGAAGGCGAGGCCAGACGCGGTGGTCATCGAAGGCTTGCCGATGCCCAGCGTGAACAAAATTTCACTTATAACGCTCAGTATTGCAGCCTCTTTTTCCGCCCTTGGACGCTCTATGGAGGAGACGTGTCTGTGCCTCACCTGAGTACGTTGGGGATGGAGTCAGCGGTACTGCGGCATTGGCAGGAGGCCCAGCACCAGTCGCCGCAAGTTCGAGCTTCGTGCAGACTGACAGAGAAGACACCGACAACAGGGACGGAATCGGCGCTGGACAGCGCATCCTGGAAGAGCGCTTGGGACGAGTACGTGCGCGGGAACGTGGTCAGCCAAGCGGCGGCGAAACTCATCCAGAGTTTCCTGTTGAATACGATGGCGTCGTCGGGCAAGGCGGCAGATGATCAGAGCGAAACAGACGCGTCGGAGGAAGAGCAAGATATGCCTCCACTGAAGCTCCCTGGTGGGAAATTTCAACAACTGCTCCAATCGGCCAAAGAAGACGACAGCCTCGGCGAGAAGTGGATCGCCTCGGCGAAAGCCAAGGTGAAAGCTTCGGAGAACGGCCGAGCGAAGAAAAGTGTCCGACTTCACGAGTACGAACAAAGCCATCGCATCGGAGAGCGAGTGTGGAAGACGGAACCATCGGGCGTCGAGGCTAGCGACCGAGCATGCCCGGGAAACATGTTCGAGGATGCGTACCAGGACCACTTAGCAGCTTTAATCGCAGGTGCCACGAGCAAGAAGGCGCACGATACTCCTTTCGACGAGAAGCGAGATGCTGCGGCTTCGTTCAACCCTGCAGGAGATGGCCATACCAGCATTGACAAAGCGTGAGTTTCTCGAGCACTCCGTTCGACGTTTGACAAATTGAAGGTGGAGTGGCTCGAGAAGCAACAGGGCAACGTCAACCAGAATTCCGGGGAGCCTCTGCTGGACGTAGTGCACGGATTTCCGGGCACCGGGAAAAGCGCCGTCATCGGCTGGATGCGGTATTTAATGGAAGAAGGCCTCGGTTGGGAGCACGGCGTTCAGTTCGTTTGCTTGGCGTTTCAAAATGCCATGGCGGCGCAGATCAACGGGCACACGGTGCACCACTGGAGCGGCATTCCAGCGCGGAGCGACGACGGCAATGCCATAGGCGACAGGCACAAGCAGTCCATGAAGTGCGGGGCCCTGCGCGTGATCATCATCGACGAGGTTCCGAGGGCACCGAACGATTCGCTCCATGGAGGGAATCTTTCGTTGCTCTCCTCCTGGTGTGAGTCGTTCGGGCTCCTCGTGGTGTGAGTCGTTCGGGCCTCTCGTCCTGTTGTGAGTCGTTCGGGCCCGAACGACTCACGCAAGGAGGAGGAGCCCGAACGACTCTCCAAGTGCGTTTTGACGCTAGCTTGGGCAACCTGGGGCCTCCGCGAGCATCGGGTCCTGGAGCCCCCAAGTGCCTCTTGAACCCCACAAGTCTCCCTAATCGCAAGGTGTCGTAATATCGCCGGAGCGCCGTGCCAGTGAGCCGTAAACCTCGTTTGAATCGGAACGTCTGTTCTCCGCGCTAGTGCATTCCATTCGCCTCCATGCTCGCACGGTCTCTGGAGGCAATGAGCATAGCTCAGCCAGTCTTACAGAAAACATAAGGAACACTGGGCGTAATCTCCATCCACTGGTGAGCATGATGCCAACCGAGCTGCTGGCCCGGGCTCTGCCCTCCACTGCCCTGGGCTTCCAAACATTTACGTAGAATGCGAAACGAAGCCCAGGAAAGACCCTCCCTCTCTCCTCTGCCTCCTCCCGCCGCACCAGTGAAACATAGCGGAGTTTGGATCGGAAAGTCTGGTAAGGTCGCTAGAGCATGTCATTCGTCTCCATGCTGGCACGGTCTCTGCGGACAATTAGCATAGCGCAGCTCGTCTTCCACAAACAATAAGAAGCACTGTCCGCAACCAGCATCCACAGGTGAACATGATGTCCGCCGAGCTGCTGGGCACCCTGGAACGAGTGGTTAGTGCAGCTGTCCGGGTGAGGGGCACGCACAAGAAGAGGTCGGGCGAATCGCATCGCGCCTTCGGGGGAGTGAACGTCGTCATGTGCGCCGATTTCTGGCAGCTGCACCCCGTGACGGGCACCTTCCTGGCATCCAACCCGCTGGGCGTGCCGGCAGGGTGCGCGCACCGCGCGCTGGAGCTGTTCTGGCAGGACGGCGTCGACAGCGCGCGATCTTTCTGGCAGTTGACCGAATTGATGAGGTGCGACGATGAATGGTACAACTCGTTTCTAGGCCAGTGCAGAGTCGGAAACCTCAGCATGGAGGACTACAGCTGCTTCCATGGGCTCCCGACGTTGACGTCCCCGTGCGCGGATAAGTGCGGTTGCAACGACGACGTGGTTGACGACGCAGTACTTGGCCCGTATCGCAAGACTTGGAAAGAGCGCTTCTCGGGAGGGTGCGCCGACATGGCGGCGCTGCAGAAGTCGCCAGAGAGCGAGTGCGCAGAGTGCCGCGCGGAGCGAGGCAAGAGACACAGGGTTCTGACCGACGCCGACTCGCTGGCGCCAGAGCTTCGCAAGAACCCATTCAGCGGCGCGCGAGCTCTGTACACTTTCAACGTGCCCAGGTACTTTGCGACGAACCTGCGCGCGAGGGAGTTTGCCAAGCAGAAGAACGTTCAGCTCTCGTGGTGCTACGTTCGAGATGCGCCGTTGCATCCAGGAGATCGCGACCAGCCGCGGGAGAAATTGGACGAGAAGTTGTTCTCCTGGCTGAGGAGGCACGACCAGGAGACGGGCAACATTCCCAGCATCTACCCACTGGCCAAAGGCATGCCAATTCGGTTGACGGACAACGTCGATCGAAGCAGACAGCTGTACAGACACCGGAAGGGAGTGATTTACGGATGGACAATGGCTCCTGGATGCACGCCACAGGAGATCGAGGGCGAGTTCATATTGGATACGTTGCCCTTGGTTATCTATATCCATTTTCCAGAAGCACAGTGGAGCATAGGGAAGCTGCCGACGGGCGTGCACCCGTTGAAGCGGAGATCCAGGACCTGGAAAGTCAACAAGCACACGGGCATCGAAGCCCGACGCACTGGCTTCTGGATGCTCCCCGACTTCGCCTCCATCGCTCACATGATCCAGGGGGCGACGTTGGAGGCGGCAGTCGCGGACCTGCAGCATTGGTCCAGCAGGGCGTCCATGACGGCTCAGATTGCTGCCTACGTATGCTTGTCGAGAGCGAAGCGATTGCTGAGCATCTGCGTCATGCAGCCGTTCTCGACCTTCCTGTTCGGCCTCGGCAACCCAGTGGGGCCCGAGCGACTGGTGCGGAAGCTATCCGGCCAGATCACAGGAGACGAGGCGATCCATGAGTGGAGTGCGCTTGATGACGAGGCCGCTGAAGCTGAGAAGATGGACCCCATGGCGAGGAAGCACCTGTGCGCTTGCTGCTACCTCAAAGGGAAGCAGGATTACATGCTCGACGCCCGCGACTTCGGCGTGAAAGCAGCCGCCGACTTCTTCGAGAAGTACGTGTCGCAGGGGAGGTGGACGAGATGCCTGGACTGCGCGCGCGAGGTCGGCGCAATGCCTTCTCGGTCTGTGCGGGCGGGCGAGGCTTCCCACGGGATGCCCGATGGAAACGCTCCAAGGACAGTTCCGCCAGACGATTCAGCATGCAAGCGGTGTGTCGAACGTGATGACTGGAAGAAGAGCCTGACCCCGAACAGCCACGGGTGCTCTGCTTGCAAAAAAAGTGTTTGATGCAGGCGCTTGGGGCGCGCAAATTATTCGCAACCATCGGCATTCCGATCGAGACCTCGCGTGCCCGGGCTGCGCAGAGCGAGGGCTCGCGCCCGGCAAGTACGACGAGCACCAGTGCGAAGATTGCTTCGAGAACTTGGGCCGCTTCGCGTTCGACAAACACGTGCTGTACAACGCGAAGAGGCAGGAGAAGTCCCGCTTGGTGTGCCTGGACTGTCAGACGAAGCTGCGGTGTGGGAAATGTAAAACGGCGTATGATATGAAGTACTGGTCGAAGTCTGAACGCGATTTTCACGCGTCTTCTCAGAGCACAACTCTGGTCTGCAAAGCATGCCGTGCGCTAGGGTTCCACCCGTGTGACCTGGAGACGCACACGTGCCAGACGTGCACTTGCAGATTCGGCGCCCGTAAGTTCAACCAACAACTACTCGATAACCACAAGAATCGCAATCGCAATAAGCTTCAGTGCAAGCAGTGCGTCGCTGGCACCGAAGAACGAGCGCGCCACCTGCGCGAAGCACTGCAGAAGAGCAAGCGAAAGTGCAAGCGCCACTGCCGCATTCACCAGGAGAAATGCCCGCTGACCCCCGTCTTTTTCGGAGAGAAACGATGGCCGGGCAGCGACGGAGCGATATCCGCCGACAACCGGAAGTTCTTGGACGAGTTGCAACCGATTCCGGAATGGTGGAGCAAAGCCTGGGGACGATGAGCTACCGCGCGGCGCCCGTCGAGCCAGACTCTTTCCACACGTTTTAGGGACCACCGATCGCCGAGATCTCTCGCTTCGCCGCTGCCTGAGCGCCTGAGCACCGCTGCCTGCTCGTCGACCAAGTCGACCAGGCTCGACGGCCTGTGCGAAAACATGTGTGTCTTCTTCAGAGTCCTCCTCCTCCGCCTCTGCCTCGTTTGATTCGTTTGAGTCGTGTCCCTGGGATCTCGCTTTTGTTGGGCCTTGGTTCCTTTGCCAGTTCCTGTTAGCTCGCCTTCGGTGGTTCCTCCGATCTCGCTTTTGCTGGTGCCTGGTTTTTTTCTGGTTCCCATCGGGTTTACTAGTCGCGCTGGCTCCTGGGATTCCACTACTGCTGGTTCCTGGGAGTCGTGACAAGGGACGCGGGTTCACAAGGGGGTGTGAGAAAGGGTAGGGTCCACAAGAACTTTGCCATAAGGGGGTCGAAGGCATTGCGATTCCCTAGCGATTTTCCGTAGCCATTGTGGCCCAAGACAAGCTGGCACCAGATATTCTCGGCCATTCCCCAGCAATATCCCGGTGGCTGTGAGTTAGCTCCGCATACCATCTGTGCAGTGAGCTTAGCTCGGCACGGACGCTCTTTTTTCCAACGCCGTAGTGCGCTCGGCATGGAGAAGCGCCCCCACGCTCTGGTAACCTTGCTAGGCACGGGGGCTCCTGCGCACGGTACTCACTCGACCTCGCGCGCGATGGCTACTCGTAGTGGCGAGGAACTTCGGAGCGACTTGGATCGTGCACTCCGTCGTGCACGCCGTGACCCCCCTCCTCGCAGCCGCTCCGAGGATCGTCCACGCCCGCAAGAGGTGAAGCCCGACATCGATGACGTGCTTACTCGTGAACTAGACCTATGGAAGGCGGATCCTAACCCTTGGAAATTCTGAGAGTGGCGCTCTAAGACTGGACGTTCGAAAGCAGCTTGCGCATCCCGTACCTCTGCACCTGCTGGAGCCAGGAGCCCCCCTCCTCGGAGGCCCCGAAGCACCAGCATTCCTCGGAGACGCATCCAGAGCAGGGCGCGCAGTCGTAGCCGCAGCAAGAGCATCCCAAGGGTACGTGGATATCCGCCGCCGAGTCGCCCCCGTTCCAGCACGCGCACGATGTACCCAGACAAGCCCGATGAGCGCCTCAGCAACACCAAGAGCGCGACGAGACGTGAGCAGGAAGCTCGGACTCGCCAGGCTCTGGACGAAATCTCCGAGGCCACCGCCGAGCGGGCTAGTGACGCGGTTGGCGCGCAGCCCCAAAGGGGTAGCCGTTCGCCACCCGCACCTGGTCCTGCACCTACTGTGCAGGAGATGCACGCCAACGGCGCGCCACGCGTTTCTGGACGCCCGTATTAACTTGTTGGAGGAACAATTAAAAGAAGCCCGTGCGTTGAGTTCCGAACTTCGCGATGCCCACGCGGCAGCAGCGGTCGAGGAAGCTCGCGCGGGCAGCTCTTCGAACTCCCTTGCCCCCGTCCGCCGCCAGAAGCCGCAGCTGAAGACAGCGGCCACCAAGGACAGCACCAAGAAGAAGGGGAAGGCTAAGGGCAAGCGTTAACTCCGCCGTCTGCTGATGACGCGGACTTCCGTGTGCCGCCTATTGAGGCTTCTACGGAATCAACGTTACTTTTCTGGAGTGCCGCCCGCGGTGGTCGCCGTTATTGTCTCTTATTCTTGGTGCTTGCTGGGTTCCGTGGGGTGTCAGGCATTGGGCTCAGATGGTGTGTGGTATTTCCTCCAGCACTGGCGAGTGCAATACTTACCACTATGGTTTTTGCGCTGCTATACCGTTGGATGCTGTGGTGCTGGATGCTTTACTGGCGACACTATCTCTGGGTACAGTGAGGCTGGACACGGGATGTTGCCTCAATGGGTTCGGTGGTTCCTGTATACATGGCTTGGGCTTCGGTATCTATCCAATGGTGGATGTGCCTCTACTCAGCTTCAGTGGTGCTTTAGGTGGGCTCTACTTTAGGAAACGTCCCGCTGGTGGGACTTGTATTCCACTCTGGCTGGAGCCCGTACTTGGGTTCTCTGGTGCTGGTTACTCTACTCTGTGATGGTGCTGGTTACCCTGCTCAGGTGATGGTGCTGGTTACTGAACTCAGTGATGGTTCATTGGTGGGATTACCTTTGGATACACCGCTCAATCAGTGATGAGTGGTATCGCTACTTGGGAGCTCAGGCACAGTTTTCTCTTTGGGTGTGGCCGCTACTTGGGTTCAGTGGATTCGTTCGGTGCCCTCCTCCTGGTGTGAGTCGTTCGAGTCCCCCCTCCTGGTATGAAGCGTTCGGGCTCCTCCTCGTTCTCGGAGTCGTTCGGCTAGAGGCCCGAACGACTCACACAAGGAGGGGCCCGAACGACTCAAACCAGGGCGAGGGGCCCGGCCCGAGGTGGTCGCCGTTATTGTTTCTTATTATTGGTGTTTGTTGGGTTCCGTGGGGCCTCAGGCATTGGGGTCAGATGGCGCATGGTCTCCCCTCCAATACTGGCTAGTTCAATACTTACCACTATGGTTTTTACGCTGCTATACGACAATACCTCTGGGCACAGTGAGGCTCGACACTGGATGTTGCCTCAATGGGTTCGGTGGTTCCTGTATACATGGCCTGGGTTTCGGTATCTATCCAATGGTGGTGTGCCTCTACTCAGCTTCCGTGGCGCTTCAGGTGGGTTCTAGTATAGGAAACATCCCGCTGGTGGGACTTGTATTTCAATCTGGCTGGAGCCTGTACTTGGGTTCTCTGGTGCTGGTTATTGTACTCTCTGGCTACACTGGGAGCTACTTGGCTACACTGGGAGCTCAGGCAGTTTTATCCTTGGGTGTGGCCGCTACCAGGGTTCAGTGGATTCGTTCGGTGCCCTCCTCCTGGTGTGAGTCGTTCGGGCCCCCCCTCGTAGTATGAATCGTTCGGGCCCCTCCTCGATGTGCGAGTCGTTCGGCGAGGGGCCCGAACGACTCACACAAGGAGGGGCCCGAACGACTCACACCAGGGCGAGGGGCCCCAACGACTCACACCACCTTTATTATTGACCAGGATTTGCACACTCTGAGTGCCGTGATTCTACCCTTGTCCAACGGAAGTCCTCAGATCTGTTCGAGGGGGCCGATCTTGGAGGCGAGTATCCCCTTCTGCTCCTCTTCCCCCTCTCCCCCCGAACCTGCCGCCTGCTGCCCGCGCCCAACTTGATTGGCGAGCCCGCCTCTCAGGTGCAGCTCAAGCCTGCGAGCCTGAGCAGGGCACTGACTTGTGCCCCGTGGGCTCCGAGCAAAGCAAACTTTAAAAGGTTGACGGTCCACCGCAAGCGCCCAGTTGCAGCCAGTTCCGCGGGGCGTTCACTGCACAACTGGTCGGGAAAGATCGCTGGATCGTCGACGTCGTCGTCCATTGAATCGTCGTCGTCGAAGTCGTCGTCGTCATCGTAGTCGGCCTTGTTCGTCGTGGTCTTCGTCGTCGCCGTCATCGTCTGAGACGTCGCCGTCATGTGAGTCGTCAGACTCTTTCACGTGTACGACTCGACGACGACCGCCCTCTGTCTTGCCTCCCATCGCCTTCTCTCCCTCCTCCTCCTCCGAGTCGCCCTCCCTCGCCCCCCCCCCCCCACCCCCCACAAGGGGGATGTAGGAGGATGTAGAAGGAGGGAGGAGGAAGAAGGAACAGGGGATATATGCGAGGGCAGGCGGAGACACGCCTGAAAAAAACACGACGGTCGGCGTGCTTCGCAGGAGTTGCTGTTTAGAGATGGGCTGGTGGATTTCGTCAGAAAGTAGTTGCAGGAGCAGCAGTACTAGGTTGTGGTAGTACTAGTAGTAGTTGAAGAAGAAGCAGAAGCAGAAGTAGTAGTAGTAGTAGTAGTAGTCGGAGTCGGAGTCGTAGCAATAGTTGGAAAAGTAGTAGTAGTAGCAGTAGTAATAGTAGTAGTAGTAGTAGTAGTAGTAGTAGTAGTAGTAGTAGTAGTAGTAGTAGTAGGAGTAGGAGTAGGAGTAGGTAGTAGGAGTAGGAGTAGGAGTAGGAGTAGTAGTAGTAGTTGTTGTTGTTGTAGTTGTAGTAGCAGTAGTAGTAGTAGTAGCAGTAGTAGTAGTAGTAGTAGTAGTAGTGGTGGTACTAGTAGTACTAGTAGTAGTACTAGTAGTAGTAGTAGTAGTAGTAGTAGTAGTTAGTTGTAGTGTAGTTAGTAGTTGTTGTTAGTAGTAGTAGTCGTAGTAGTAGTAGTAGTAGTAGTAGTAGTAGTAGTAGTAGTAGTAGTAGTAGTAGTAGTAGTAGTAGTAGTAGTAGTAGTAGTAGTAGTGGTAGTAGTAGTAATAGTAGTAGTAGTAGTAGTAGTAGTAGTAGTAGTAGTAGTAGTAGTAGTAGTAGTAGTAGTAGTAGTAGTAGTAGTAGTAGTAGTAGTAGTAGTGGGACGAGGACTACGAGTAGTCGTAGTGATGGTAGTAGTAGTAGTAGCAGTAGAAGTAGTAGTAGTAGTAGTAGTAGTGGTGGTATTACCAGTATCAGCGGTAATCGCAAACGTAGTCGCCAACGTCGTCGTCGCAGTAGCTGTTTCAGTAGAAGTAGCAGTCACTATAGCAGTGGTCTATATATACATTGTGGTAGTAGTAGTAGTAGTAGTAGTAGTAGTACTAGTAGCAGTAGTAGTAGTGGTAGTACTAGTGGTAGTAGTAGTAGTACTAGCCGTAGCACCATGAGTAGAAGTAGTAGTACTTGATTTAGTAGTAGTAGTAGTAGTAGTAGTAGTAGTAGTAGTAGTAGTAGTAGTACTAGTAGTAGTAGTAGTAGTAGCAGTAGCAGTAGTAGCGGTGGTAGTCTTAGTAGTAGTAGTAGTGGTAGTAGTCGTGGTAGTAGCACTAATAGGACTAGTAGTAATAGTAGAAGTAGTGGTCTTAGTACTAGTAGCAGCAGTAGTAGTAGTCCCAGTAGTACTAGTAGCAGTAGTACGAGTAGCAGTGGTACTGGTAGTAATAGTAGTAGTAGCAGTAGTAGTAGTAGTAGTAGTAGTAGTAGTAGTACTAGTAGTACTAGTAGTAGTAGTAGTAGTAGTAGTTGTTGTTGTAGTAGTCGTAGTAGTGGTTGTAGTAGTGGTTGTAATAGTAGTAGTACTAGTACTAGTACTAGTACTAGTAGTAGTAGTAGTAGTAGTAGTAGTCGTAGTCGTAGTAGTTGTAGTAGTAGTAGTAGATGTAGTAGTAGTAGTAGTAGTAGTAGTAGTAGTAGTAGTAGTAGTAGTAGTAGTAGTAGTAGTAGTAGTAGTAGTAGTAGTAGTAGTAGTAGTAGTAGTAGTAGTAGTAGTAGTAGTAGTAGTAGTAGTAGTAGTAGTAGTAGTAGTAGTGTGTAGTAGTAGTAGTAGTAGTAGTAGTAGTAGTAGTAGTAGTAGTAGTAGTAGTAGTAGTAGTAGTAGTAGTAGTAGTAGTAGTAGTAGTAGTAGTAGTAGTAGTAGTAGTAGTAGTAGTAGTAGTAGTAGTAGTAGTAGTAGTAGTAGTAGTAGTAGTAGTACTAGTAGCAGTAGTAGTAATAGCACTACCAGTAGCAGTGGCACTAGCAGTAGCCGAAGTAGCAGAAGTAGCAGTAGTGGTCGTAGAAGAAGAAGTAGTGGCAGTAGTAGGAGTGGGAGGTGTAGTAGTAGTAGTAGTAGTAGTAGTAGTAGTAGTAGTAGTAGTAGTAGTACTAATAGTAGTAGTTGTAGTAGTAGTTGTAGTAGTAGTTGTTGTAGTAGTAGTAGTAGTAGTAGCAGTAGCAGTAGCGGTAGAAGTATGAGTAGTTGTTGTTGTTGTTGTAGTAGGAGTCGTGGTAGCGGTGGGAGTAGCGGTGGAAGTCGTAGTCGTTGTCGTTGCCGCAGTGCTTGGGGATATACTAGGGCCTTCTTGGCGATATGTGGAGACATCTTGGGGATATACCAGGGCCTTCGGGGCGATATGTTGGAGGTCTCGGAGCCCTTTGCGGGCTCTCCCGGGGCGCTCTTAGGGCCCTCTTGGGGCCCTTTGGGAGGGGTCTGGGAGGTATCTTGGGGCCGTCTTTCGGGCTATCGATCAAAGATGGCGAGCACTTTTCTCCCCCCCCCCGTCGGGGCCACGATCCTCGTGAGGGGTGTCGAATTTTAGCCCTCACAGGAGTCGAAAAAGACCCCTCCAACGACCCGCGAAACGACCTCTCCAGGCCCAGGGGGAGGGGGTAGGGGGAGGGGTAAACCCCTCCCCGAAGGGGAAGAAGGGGGTTGAGATCAGAGCGGGCTCCCTAAACCACTCACGCCCAAAGGGCTGGTGGGATTCTTGTTGATCCCCCCCACCGGGGCGCACTGTTTTTTCTAAATCAAAGTGTGCCCCTCGACGCTCGCATTTTGTTTTTTGGGCAGGGGAAGTCTTCCTGCTCAAACTGGGCCCTGGGCCCCCGGGTTACAACAAGAACGGTTCCCGCTGGAAACCGCCTTGCAATTTAGCCAGGACCCCCGCTCCAGCCAGAGATTTCCTTGCATTTTATTCGGGAATCGCGCTCTCGCTTTGGATTTCCTTGCCATTTATTCAAGAATCGTTCTCCCGCCGCCCTGGGTTCGCGCTCTCGCTGGAGACTCGATGTTCTCTCTCGCTCTCGCTTTCGCTCGCCGTCGTCTTCGACGTCGTCGTCGTCGTCATCGTCGTCGTGGTCGGTCCCCCGTCCGTCGCTGTTGGGGTCGAGTCGACGGCCCGCGGCCGCCCCGCCGATCGGCGCTGCCGCTGGCCAGTCCGACGATCCGCGGCCGCCCCGCCGCCTGCCGGAACCCGGCCTGCCGCGAAGAAAGGTGTACGAAAAGGGCTCGATCGAACGAAAGAGGGCGGGTATCGGGGGTTTGGGAGATACGCGCGATTGGACACTCGAGCAGTCTTAAAGTGTGGTGGTGTTTGTTTGTGGTGGTGGTTGTTTGTGGTGGTGGTTGTTGTTGTGGTGGTGGTTGTTGTTGTGGTGGTGGTGGTTGTTGTGGTGGTGGTTGTTGTTGTGGTGGTGGTTGTTGTTGTTGTGGTGGTGAGTGTTGTTGTGGTGGTGGTTGTTGTTGTGGTGGTGGTTGTTGTTGTGGTGGTGGTTGTTTGTTGTTTGTTGTTTGTTGGTTGTTGGTTGTTGGTTGTTGGTTGTTGTTGTTGGTTGTTGTTGGTTGTCGTTGGTTGTTGTTGGTGGTTGTTGGTGGTTGTTGGTGGTTGTTGGTGGTTGTTGTTGGTGGTTGGTTGTTGGTTGTTGGTTGTTGTTGGTTGGTTGTTGGTTGGTTGTTGGTTGGTTGTGGTTGGTTGGTGGTTGGTTGTTGGGGTTGTGGGGGTTGTGGGGGTTGTGGGGGGTTGTGGGGGTTGTGGGGGTTGTGGTGGTTGTGGGGTTGTGGGGTTGTGGGGGTTTGGGGGGTTGTGGGGGTTGCGGGGCTGTTGCGGGGGTTGCTGGGGGTTAGCGGGGGGGTGGTGGGGGGGGTGGGGGGGGTGGGGGGGTGGGATGATGGCGGGAGGGGCGGGGGGGGGTGAAGGGGGGGGGGGGGGGGGGGATGGGTGGTGTGGGGGAGGGGGGGGGGTGGGGCTGGACGGGGGGGTAGGTGGAGGGTGGGGGAGGGGGGGGGGGTGGAGGGGGGAGGGGGGGCATGTGGTGGGGGTTGGTGGGGTGGTGGGGGTGGTGGTGGTGGTGGTGGTGGTGGTGGTGGTGGTGGTGGTGGTGGTGGTGGTGGTGGTGGTGGTGGTGGTGGTGGTGGTTGTTGAACTCTAATTGCTGAAGAATAATTATTGTTGATCCCCCCCCCTCCGGCGGACATTGTTACCTAACAGCGAAGACTGATAGGTTTCTGGTTGACTCAAAAGAGCTCACAGATCACTCCACAGGGGGGTCCGGGCGGGTGCCGGACAGGGTGCCGCAGAAGTCGTTTTAAGCCAACAGTCACACACTTCGTGCTCTTCGACCTCCCAGAACTCCGCTCCCGGGCCACATTCTGAATGCCGGAGCCAACTGTAGGCACTTCGTGGT
>CAUYUJ010013503.1:0-86900 GCA_963575745.1 Prorocentrum cordatum
CCGGGGCCCGGGACACGCCGTTGAGCAAGTCGGCAAAAACCCCCGCGATGGGGTTCATGATATCGTTCCCGCCCCCCTTCAACATCTCGGCCACCAAGCAGTCTTCAGCGCTATCCTTGTTCCGCTTCATTCGAGAAATGATCCATGCGACGTCCGCCTTTACTTCTGCAGCCGGGATCCTACTGCTTGGTCTGGTGACCCCGGAGCCTTCCAGCGGAGCGTCATACAAAGACTTGCAAAATGTTGCGAAACTTTCAGCTATGTCTCCCCTTCCGGATTGTAGATTTCCATCTGAATCTCGGATGTTGGTTCTGCGGTTTCTTTATTCGGCCGATTTGGGAGCCCAGGTAGTTTCTTCGCTGACCCTTTGAGGATGAACTCGTCAAGCTGGTCGTTCTGCCTCTTCCGCATTTGGTCGCGGAGAGCTCCGTTCAAGCGACGTGACTTATGTTTCCTTTCTTCTGCGTTGGTGCATTCGTTCCTCTCTTTCCGTATCTGTCTGATGAACTCGGACGTTTCCTCGTTTTGCCTGGCCCCCTTCCGTACTTCGCCGCATTCTGAAGCAGCCTTCAAAAGCGCTTGTCACTGAAGCGACGTCTTCGGATGCCTCGCGCAAGGCAGTCGCTTGTGCCACATGGCATTATTCTCGGTATGCTGTCATGTCCCATCCTCGCCCCACCATCAGAGGCTTCCGCCGTCTCCACTTTCGCGCGTACTGCCATATTTTGCCAAAAACCGCCCTGCGACCCTTCTTTTGCATCAAATCGGCAATGACATCTGTATTGTTCAACTCTATTTTGAGTCTGTGGCCAATTAACACATAATAGATTTGTCGCGTGTTGGGTTGCCCACGCCAGAAATTGATTCAATCCGTCCTCGCGCCCAGGCCGACTTTGCCGATGCAAAGGGGGTCGTCTTCGTCATGCTGCTGGCCCACTTCAACATTGGCGCCCACTCCAATGACGAACTGCCTCTGCTTCCAGCTGCCGGGGATTACCTGCCGTAGAACTTCTAATGCTCATTCGTACTCTATGTCTGAGCGGCATATGCTACACTTCCGTCTGGTTGTTCAATGGTTTGGGGGGTTCTCAACTTTTCGAGCTTCCGACGCTCCAAGACGTCCCAAGAGGTCCCCCAAGACCGACCGAAGACGGCCCAAGAAGCCCCCAAGAACGCCCGAAGACGGCCCAGGAAGGCCCCAAGACGGCCCAAGAGGCGCCCAAGACTGCTCAAGAGGGCCCCGAGAGGAGCCCAAAAGGGGGAACGGGGAACACAAACCGAAAATCCTAGCCTTCCGCCCCAAGAGGCACCCAGGAGAGGCACCAAGAGGCGCCCAAGAGGCCCCAAGAGGCCCCCAGGAGGCCCCCACGAGGCCCCAAGAGGCCACCAAGAGGCCCAAAAGAGATCCCAAGAGACCCCAAAACAGTCCCCTAGAGGCCTCAAAACTGCCTTCGGGAGGCCCCCGAGGGGCCCCGACGAGATCCCAACGAACATCCAAGAGGGCTCAGACCCACAACCCAGGCACAGTGGCGGGGTGGGCCGAAGGACATTAGATAGTGCAACATGCTGTATGAACGTATGCTGAACGAACATGTGTTCGGTTAATCTGCCGTGTATCGCATGACGTACAACCATACGATGTAGGCTTACATGCTACCCCAGCGTAGGTAGTGTAAGTACGTGTGCTCATAGCACCCCATACCTAACAAATGCTAGACTATCAAACCATAGTATACCCGATGTTACGCACCGCACACGCACCTTGCATTAACACGTGCGCGTGACCATATATGGTCGAGGGTTTGGCCCCCCCCCCCCCAATGCTAATTGCCATCGCCCCCCCCCCCCCCCCCGCGCGATGCCCCCCCCCCTGTGGCGTGGGCTTGGCGTGGTGGCTCCCCCCCCCATCCTGTACATTGTGGTGTGGGTGGTGGTGTGTTGATGACTGTGTTTTGCGGGGTACCCATAGTCCCTCCTCCCCCCCCCCCCTCCCTCCCCCCCTGTGGGTGCGGTGTGGGTGCGGCGTGTGGCTGGGATTGGCGTCATGTTGACAGCTCTGGTGCTTGACGTCGTCGCCGCCGCCGCTAGTGGTGCCGTCGACGTCGACGTCGTCGTCGTCGTCGTTGTCGTCGTCGTTGTCGTCGTCGTCGGTGTCGTCGTCGTCGTCGTCGTCGTCGTCGTCGTCGTCGTCGTCGTCGTCGTCGTCGTCGTCGTCGTCGTCGTCGTCGTCGTAGTCGTCATCGTCGTCATTGCCGTCGTCGTCGTCGTCCTCCTCCTCCTCCTCATCCTGCTCCTCCTCCTCCTCCTCCTCCTCCTCCCCCCCCCATCCCATCTGGGGGGGGGGGGCCGAGGACCCTGGGACCCATCCCATCTGGGGGGGGGCCCGAGGACCCGAAGCCCGCGATCATATACGCGAGCATGTGCTGACTCGCGCTACCGGAGGGGTAAACATCAGCCCAGAAAAGAGGGAGAGAAATCGATGCATTTTTATTATTAATGGTGACGGCCTTGGAGCTGTGAGCTCAAATGCCAGGCGTCAACTCCAAACCTCGAGCAAACTTCCCAACCACTCACCCGCAACTTGTTGGTACAACACAACTGAAGACGCGAAAGCTATTGTCGTGCAGGTCCGTGCCTAGGGTGGTGATGTTGATGGTGGCGCTGACGAAACAGGCGACGACAACAACGATGACAATGATGAGATTGATGACCACGGCGGCGGTAACGACAACGATTATGATAATGGCGATGAAGGTGACGGAGATGCTGACGGCGGTGGCAACGATGACACTGGCGATGATGATAACGATTGTGCTGCTGAGGATGTTCATGAAGTGCGCGGAGGCAGAACGTCCGAAATTCTGACAGAACTTGTATTGCACAACCACTGGGTCCCATATGGTGCTGCACACCTGCGTGCTGAAGCGATGTTTCGCATAATGGAAGGCACAAAACATAACATGTAAGTGCAGGGCTTCGCCGCCTGCACTAGGCGACGCGCGCGCGTGACCCGCATGGAACTGTTTCACGGAGTAGGAGGGCAGCGCGGTGCTGGTTGACTGTGCTCCACGTGTGCGCGCGCGTGGCCAGTCGACAGCATGGCCGAAGATCCGATCAATTGCTCTTGGCCGCTCAAAGGGAGCGCGCATGAGTGTGGCAGTGGGTCGGTGGAAAGACATGAAAACACGTGTTTCTCGCATGAGGGAAACATGCGGACAGGTTGCAACAAAAAAGGTGTGTGTGTGTGTTGACGTGAGCACGCGCACGAGGGGGGCGCGCGCGCATAGGGGCAACAGAATAGCGTGTGAGAAAGCTTCTGACAAAACGCACAAGTTAGATCAACGCGTGTGCACCGCATGGCACTGTGTGACAGATATGTATACACGCCAATGTACACGCAAACGCACATACCAGCACCACGCGCGCGCTACGCGCGCACTTAGGTTCCAAACGACTCTGAAGACGGTGTCAATAGACATGTGGGGCTGACTCGATGGCTACACGGTTGGACCACGTCTGGTCTTCGGGCTGCCTCGAAAGAAGCATTAATTTGATTATGTACGGTGGAATGTACAGAACCATGCACGAATGGATTTATGCATGAACGGGCTGTTGTATGGATGTAGGCGCATATGTTTGTAGGACCTAGCTGAGGCGTGATCAAACCACGCGCGCGCTTTGCGCGCAAAGGTTCTAGTAACAGTTGCGTCACGTTGCTCGACCATCGTCTTTGCTCGTCTGATCAGCGACAATTGGTGCTCAGTGCGCGCGCGCTCACGTGAGGGACAATCGCCGCGAAGTGGGATGGCTCGCCTGAGTCAAGGCTGCACGCTGGCTGAGCTGGAAGAGGCGCAGAACGTGCCACGGCAGAACGGCGCGATCAATGCCTCCCGGCGTTTGTCGCTGGACCCAGCGTCTTGCGACTACCCCCAGGCCGTCTTCAGAGCCTCATGGCCTGTCGTTGCCAGTGCGGTCCTAGCCGCGCTATTGGAAGACTCTCGGCCTGCCCTGGCCATCCTGGATGACCGGAGAAGCGAATACCCGTGAGAAGCAACTAAGAATGCCCCGGGCGATACCAGGAGCACTGAAAATAATCAATTGATCTCCGAGGGGGGGAACCGCCGAGGGATATCGATAGCACCCCACAAATTGATTGATCTTAATAAGTCAGCGAGGGGTGGGAGTAAGAGATGTAGAAGAGAAACCTGTAGTGCGTTCCCATCGAAGAGGAATCATGCTTGGGTTCTCATCGACACCACGCAAACGTTGCCGAGACAACCATCGAAACCATCGAGCCATGCATTCCTCTTGGGCTCAAATTGGACTCCGAGTTGGGTCTTGTTGTGATCTGATTGGGCTTTGGGATCTTGGTGGGATCCCGCACTGAGGGCTCTGGGGGCGGGATATCACTTCCAGGGGGCGAGAGGCGAGAGAGTTTCACCGAAACGGGCGGGGGAGCCTGAATTGCCTCCAACGTCCATTCAGACCCAACGAGGCCCACTAGAAAATCACGGAATCCTGCCTCTGTGAAACTGGCCTCCCCTGAGTTTTTTCTTGAGGCGGGGGACAGCAGAGGAGTGCGGCCCGCTGCTCGTGACGAGCGGACGACGCGCGCTCATACTTGTAGGGGGGGGGGGGCTGGCCCGCGCCTCGCGGTTGGAGGCTGCCCTGCAGCTGTGGGCAAGGGCTGTCGGACTCCGATCCAAGGGCCCCCGTTCGAGCCGAGAGCCAATCCGACCACACGCACCCCCCGAGGACCATGCAGGTCGCATGGGCACGGGTGCCAGCTGTCCGCGGCCACGCGCACAGGCTGCAGCCGCGGCCCGCCCCGGGGCTCGGCCGAGCCCCGCCGAGCCCCGTCGGGCCCCGAGGGGCGCGCGGGGCACGGTCGGCGGGGGCGGGCGACGGCGGAGGGGCGTGGCCCGCTGCTGGGGCCCGGGAGGCCCACGTCAGAGATTCCCGCAGTTGGTTGCCGGAAGAGTAGAAGCCTCCCAGATGGGCTCCGAGCACATGGGGTCGGACGATCGCCCCGCCTCGTCGATGCAGCGCCACTGCGTCGTCGATGCATCGCTCGTGCGTCGCCGATGCATCACCGACGCATCGGCGATGCATCGGCGATGCATCGGCGACGTCGGCGTGGAGAACATCGGCCTCCACATCGGGCGATCCTTCGACCCCGTCTACTCCGACCCCATCTGGGAGCCTCCGCCGACGGCATTGTAGATCATGAAGCCCTGGAGGCCAGTGCAGTTGTCGGCCAACTTCCTGATCCGATCCAGGACGAGGTCGACGATCTCCTTGCCGATGGTGTAGTGGCCTCGCGCGAAGTTGTTCGCGGCGTCCTCCTTGCCCGAGATGAGCTGCTCAGGGTGGAACAGCTGACGGTATGTACCCGTGCGTACTTCATCGACCACAGTGGGCTCTAGGTCGACCATCACACAGCGGGGGACGTGCTTGCCAGCGCCAGTCTCGGAGAAGAACGTGTTGAAGGCATCGTCGCCGCCTCCGATCGTCTTATCAGAGGGCATCTGGCCGTCGGGCTGGATACCGTGCTCAAGGCAGAAAAGCTCCCAGCATGCATTGCCAATCTGCACACCCGCCTGCCCAATGTGGATGCAGATCGCCTCACGCATTGTGTTGGATGGGCTCCTTGATCGAGTTGAAGTCTGACAGGGGGTGACAACTCACAAGGCCGTCGCGTGATGTGACAGCCTCGATCGGAATCGCTTGAGCCAAAATGGCGACGGAGGGACGTCTGGGGGCCTGTTGGGGTCCCTTCGCGCTTCTTCGGGGCCTGTTGGGGGCCTCCTGGCAGTCTCGGCGCCTGTCTTGGCGTTCTCTTGGACCCCTCTGGGGCCGTCTTGGAAGTCTCTGAGGCAATCTTGGAGGCTTTCTGGACTGTGCCTGGGCTCTCTTTGGGCGTCGTCGGGCACTCTTGGGGGCTTCTGGTCATTTTGAAGCGCTGGGAACTCGAAAGGCGAGGACGTCAAATCTTCCAAAAACATGGGGAGTGGCCGCGAAATCCTCGTCGACCGTGATTAAAATCCAGGAATGATAAACCTAGGTTCGTTACGTTCAGATGATACCCCCATTGGATTATGGGCCTGTGGATGGATCGGTGGCCCCCGCCTCCCTGGATCATTTTCGTTCCCGAATAATGCATCTGGGGTCGATATTCCGACATACTGAACCAGGGTTGACCCCAGTCCAATCTCCTTCTCAGGCGCCCCCCCTTTCCGCCAGATCATTATCATTTCAGAACAATGAACCTAAGTTCACTATTCCCAGAAACTTACGAACCCAAGTTTATGATGTTCTAAGAGATAACGGACTAGGGTCAATATTCTAACATGATGAATCCCCGTTTAGAGGCGCGGGGCTGGGGGAGAAAAATAATGATAACCATTCCGGAATCAGAAATCCGGATTCTGATTATCCGCCTATGGCGCAGGCGACGCCCCTCAGCCTCTATAATTATCATTCCAAAATAATGAACCGGGGTTCGATATTCCCAGAACATTACTAACCCCAACCAATATGCCCAAAACATTATGAACCCAAGTAAACATCTTCTTGGGGTCGATATGCTCGGAACAGTACAAACCAAGGTTTAAACTGTTCCGGGGGAAACATTATGAACCCCGGTCAATATGTCCCGGAACATTAAAACCCAGGTTCATAATGCTCCGGGGAGGACATTATGAACCCTGGCATAATCCTGGAACATGCTAAACCCAGGTTAATATTCTTTTGGGGTCGTTCTCAAAACATGACTAGTCCGTGTTGAGCTCCGGGATCAAGGCAACTCGTCGGGGCATCGTTTGTGGATGAGCTGGTGGGGTTATGCGAAGCGACAACAGCAACAACAACAACAACAACAACAACAATAACAACAACAACAACAACAACAACAACAATCATGAGGAAGGCCAAAGCGATAGCGCAATTCCAAAGAAAACCGTAAGGCCCAAAGGAGATCCTGATTCCTGAGTGTCGAGGGCGCGGCGTCCGAATATATAGTGCAAGGGAATCCCACGCGAGAGCGCGATTCCTGGAAAAACTGTGTGGAAGTCCTGCGCGAGAGCTCGATGTTGGAATAGATTGTGAGGAAATATCAGGCGTGAGCCGTTGTTGTTGTAGCCGGGGTGCCAATAACACAGTTTGAGCAGTACGGCGTTCCCTGATAAAATATGCACCCGTGGGGGTGATGAACAATAACTATTGTTCAAGAATGAAGGTACAACAACAACCGTCATTTTGACAATGTTCGCTCTTATCTGCTCGCGTGACACTCAGCACGAATATCCCAAATCCTGGATACCCTCCCCTTTCGTCTTCGATCATACCCCCAGAAGGGGTAAATATTTCTTGATTACCTGCAACGTGTATTTCGTGCAGCCTCTGAGGCATAAGAAGACAGGACGGATGCAAGGAAGGGACAAGGGGCAGGCGGGTTGCTGAAGCGTGCGTCCTGCATGAATCGCAAGGTCTCGAGCGATAGCACGATTCCCAAGTAAATCGAATGGCCACAGCGAGAGCGTGATTTCTGAGTGTCGAGAGCGCGGCGTCTGAATAAATTGCGCGGAAATCCCGCGCGAGAACGCGACTCTGGGGCACAACGTGTGAGGAAATCCCGCGCGAGAGCGCGATTTGGGAATAAATTGTGAGGAAGTATATGGCGGGAGCCGTTGTTGTTGTTGTTGTTGTTGATGATGTTGCTGTTGCTGTTGTTGCAAACCAGGGGCTGTTGTAAACTAGGGGCCAGAGGCCCAGTTTGGTGACACCCAGTTTCCCCTTAGAAAAATAGTGCGGGCCCTGGGAGGAGAAAACGATTTGTCATTTTGAAGAAGAGAATTCAACAATCATTTTAAGACTCTTCGTTCCGATCTGCTCGCGTGCCATTTATCACATTTGCCCCAAACCCTCGGTACCCGCCCTCTTAGTTTCCGATCAGATCCCCCTTGGGGGTATATCTTCCTTACCTGCCACGCGCATGTAGCGCAGCCCCTAAAACAAGGGAAGAGACGACGGATGGAAGGGGGAGGGAAAAGGATGGAGAACGAAAGAAAGTAGGTAGGGAGACTAAGAACAGAAAACACGCAGACCCTAGCGGGCGGGTGGGGAAGGCGGGCCGAAGCGGCCAAGTCGAGCAGGCGGGTTGCTGAAGCGTGAGTCCTGACTCTGTTGATTATGGGCCTCTTGCATGGGACTACCAAGAATGACAAAATAAAATTAACAGTTGTGTGCAACCGAAGAAGGGATTGAGGGCGGATTCTTCCCGAAACTCAGCTCTCGATGGAGAGCTACTTGAATTGTACCAGCATGTCTCCTTCGACTCCTTTCGAGAAGACACATGTTTTCCTGGATTCTCTCACGAGTTGCGTCCTTGCACGCATGCATCGGCCCGTCGGTCATTCGAAGGCCAAAAACAAGCAAGGTCAGGTGCGCGCGGAAAACCCGAGAAGCACCTCACTGTTCGCCGTCCTCCTCCTCATCGAACTCGCCCTCCTCCTCCGCAGTGGCATCCTGGTACTGCTGGTACTCCGAGACAAGGTCGTTCATGTTGCTCTCCGCCTCGGTGAACTCCATCTCGTCCATGCCCTCGCCGGTGTACCAGTGCAGGAAGGCCTTGCGCCGGAACATCGCCGTGAAGTACTCTGCTACACGCTTAAACATTTCCTGAATCGCTGTTGAATTACCTGCGAAGGCAACTGCCATCTTGAGGCCCTTTGGGGGGATGTCGCACACAGAAGCCTTGATGTTGTTTGGAATCCACTCCACAAAGTATGAAGAGTTTTTGTTCTGCACATTAAGCATCTGTTCGTCGACCTCCTTGGTGGACATGCGACCGCGGAACAGGGCCGCCGCGGTCAGGTAGCGGCCATGGCGAGGGTCAGCTGCACACATCATATTTTTGGCATCGAACATTTGTTGCGTGAGCTCCGGCACGGTCAGCGCGCGGTACTGCTGGGAGCCACGGGACGTGAGGGGCGCAAAGCCAGTCATGAAAAAGTGCAGGCGCGGGAATGGTATCAGGTTCACAGCAATCTTGCGCAGGTCGCAGTTGAGCTGCCCCGGGAAGCGCAAGCAAGTAGTGACACCACTGATCGCTGCACTCACCAAGTGGTTCAAATCCCCATACGTGGGCGTGGTCAGCTTCAGAGTACGGAAACATATGTCATAAAGGGCCTCGTTGTCAAGCAAGAAGCACTCGTCGGCATTCTCCACCAACTGGTGGAAAGACAATACGGCATTATATGGTTCCACGACTGTGTCGCTAACCTTTGGGGACGGAATGATACTGAACGTCTCCATGATCCTGTCGGGATATTCCTCTCTCACCTTGGAAATGAGCAACGTCCCCATGCCAGCTCCAGTGCCGCCTCCGAGTGAATGACACATTTGAAACCCTTGAAGGCAATCACATCCCTCTGCTTCCTTGCGGACCACATCCAACACGCTGTCGATCAATTCCGCGCCCTCCGTATAATGACCTTTTGCCCAATTATTACCTGCGCCAGTCTGACCAAATCCGCCACCGCTTACATCGGTTGGTGTGTGTGTCGGGCCTTTGTTGTTCGATACTGCTGCGTCTTGCGAAACAAAAACTATGCCCCCCCGGCGCACCCAGCCAACACGAAATCAGTTTGCTCTTCCAAGTTCCTGTGCCCATGGCCTTCCCAGAAGCGAGCTGCTCCAAAAAAGGAGGTGGGGCTAGGCACGTGGTATGGATCCCCCCGCCCCATGGCGCCAGCCTGGCCGTCCCGCACTTCTCATACTTTCTC
The DNA here is from genome assembly GCA_963575745.1 of Prorocentrum cordatum. Classification (NCBI taxonomy): domain Eukaryota; class Dinophyceae; order Prorocentrales; family Prorocentraceae; genus Prorocentrum; species Prorocentrum cordatum. Next base: position 9,786 of record CAUYUJ010013503.1, read on the forward strand.
CGATGAACTGCTACATTTCCTGGCGGCACAGGGGACTGCATCACCTTGCAGGGGTTATTGTTGTACATATTTCAGACGGGGTCGTTCTGCAAAGTTCTCGAAATAAAGCTGGGAGGCTTATGTGGAACCTTTGGGCATCGGAAAGAGAAAGAAGAGAAGAAAAAAAAAAAAAACGGGGAATGTACGCGTGGGCGCGCGCACCATTGATTTGTCCTTTTAACAGATGCGAGTTACGAAGGGTGTATTATCCAGGCCATTTGTAGTCGCAGTTGGCATGGCACTAGCAGGAAATGACGAGCAGAGTACACGCACGAGGAATATGAAAATAGGTATGACACTATGAGCAGTCGTGGTCGCAGTAGTAAAAAGAGTCGTCGCCGTAGTCGTAGCCATAGTCGTAGTAGTAGTTGTAGTAGCAGTGATAGTAGTAGTAGTAGCAGTAGTAGTAGTGGTAGTAGTAGTAGTGGCAGTAGTTGTAGTAGTAGTAGTAGTAGTAGTAGTAGTAGTAGTAGTAGTAGTAGTAGTAGTAGGCAGTAGTAGTAGTAGTAGTAGTAGTAGTAGTAGTAGTAGTAGTAATAGTAGTAGTAGTAGTAGTAGTAGTAGTAGTAGTAGTAGTAGTAGTAGTAGTAGTAGTAGTAAGTAGTAAGTAGTAGTAGTAGTAGTAGTAGTAGTAGTAGTAGTAGTAGTAGTAGTAGTAGTAGTAGTAGTAGTAGTAGTAGTAGTAGTAGTCTGGGTAGCAGTAAGAGAGATGGTAATAGTAGTAGTAGCACTAACAGGAAACATATATTAATAAAAAGGTAGCGGTCATAGTAGAAGTCGTCGTCCTCGTCGAAGTAATCGTGCTATGTGGTAGCGATGGTAGATATAGCCCTAGTAATGACCCTGGTAATACGCCTGGTGCTAATGGTAGTCGTCATCTTCGTAATAATCGTTACAGTGGTATACACGGTAGAAGTAGTAGAAAAGAACAAGTAGAAGTGGTCGCATGATTAGCAGTAACGGTAAGAAATAGCAAGCAATAATGGTAATGACATGTGGAAGTCGTAGTATGAGTATTCGCAGTCGTAGTAGCAGTAGTGGTAGTAGTAGTACTGACAAGAAAAATAAAACTGGTATCAGTCGTAGCCATACGTATCGAAGTAATAAGAGTAGTAATAGTAAGAATCGGTTTCGTCGCCGTCGTAGTGGTAGCAGTAGTGGTCGTCGTTGTCGCAGTCGTAGTTACAGTAGTAGTAGCAGTAGTAGTAGTGGGCGTCGAATTAGTAGTACGAAAAATCATACTGGGAGAAACAAAAGCCATCGTACCAGTACTAGTAATAATGCCAGCAGCTGTTGTCATAGTAGTAGCTGTTGTCGTGGTCGTAGCAGTAGTTGTAGTAGTACTAGAAGAAGTAAGAGTAGCAGTACAGTAGTAGTAGTAGTAATAGTAGCACTAGTAACGGCAATAGTAATAGTAGGAGTCGTCATCGTCGTCGAAGTAACCGTGCCACGTGGTAGTAATGGTACTCGTAGCCCTATTAATGATCGTAGTGGCACTCGGAGTACTAATGGTGGTCGCAGTAATCGTGAGAATCGTAACAGTGGTACCACAGTAGAGGTAGTAGTAGAAGAAGTCGTGGTCGCAGTAATTGTAATAGTATTAGTAGTAACGGTAAGTAGTAGTACGTAGTAATGACAGTAGCAGTAGTAGTAGTAGTAGTCGTAGAAGTGGTGGAAGTAGTAGTAGTAGTAGTAGTAGTAGTAGTAGTAGTAGTAGTAGTAGTAGTAGTAGTAGTAGTGGTAGTAGTAGCTGCAGTAGTAGTAGTAGTAGTAGTAGTAGTAGTAGTAGTAGTAGTAGTAGTCGTAGTAGTAGTAATAGTAGTAGTAGTAGTCGTAGTATGAGGGGTAGTTGTAGTAATAGAAAGGTACAAATCAAGCTAGTACAAGTCGTAGTCGTATGAATCGAAGTAGTAGTAGGAGTAGGAGTAGGAGTAAAGATAAAAAAAAAATACAAACGTAAATGGAGTAGGAGTAGGAAAAAAAAAAAAACGAAATAGAAAAACAAAGAAAATAAAAAAAAAAAGGAAAAAAGAGAAAAAAAAGAAGAAAAAGGAAAAGGACAAAAAAAAAAAAAACAAAAAAGGAAAAAAATAGGAGAGAGAAAAAAAAAAAAAAAAGGAAAAAAAGGAGAAAAATAAAAAAAAACAATAGAGTAAGTGTAGTAGGTAGTGCGTCGTTTCGTCGTCGTAATCGTAGATGCCAGAGTGATGGGTAATATCCGTACCCCGAGAGGCCCCCAAGGGATCCCAACCACATCCAACAGGCTTTATGCTCTCAACCCAAGCACGGTGGCGGGATGGGCCGAAGGCCATTACATCCGCCGCCCCCTGTTGGCTTGCCACAGGGGTGCCTGGGAGTGCTAGATCCTTTCGGTTTTGGTGTTGGTTCTTTTCCAAAGAAACTCCACCTGGGGCTTCGGCCCGTCCCGCCGGGGTCCCGGAAGGGAGCTCAATCCCCAATGTTTCCTCCAAGACGGCTCAAGATGGCCTCCAAGATGGCCCAAGATGGCCTCCAAGTCCGCTCAAGATGGTTCAACACGGCCTCCAAGTCGGCCCAAGAGAGTCCAAGATACCTCCAAGTTCGCTCAGAAAGCCTCCAAGACGGCCCAACACGACCCAAGAGGCCTCCAAGAGGTCCTCCAGGAGGACCCGAAGAGGCCAAAATGATTAACTGCCCATGGGCTTTTGAATGATTTTGGCATTTGTTTCTTCTCGACATTCCGACGGCTCAAGACGCCCCAAGAGGCCCCCAAGATCGCCCCAAGATCGCCCACGAGGCCTCCAAGATGGCCCCATGACGGCCCAAGAGGCCCCAGAGATGCCCCCAAGAGGGCCCAAAGACGGCCCAAGAGGCCTCCAAGACGCCCAACATGGCCTCCAAGACGGCTAAGATGGCCCCAAGATGCCTACAAGACGGCCCAAGATGCACCCAAGACGACCTGAGATGGCCTCCAGATGGCCTAAGACGGACCAAGAGGCCCCCAAGAGGCCTCCAAGACGGCCCAAGAGGCCTCCAACAGGTCCTCTGGCAGGGCCCGAAGAGGCTAAAATCTTTGTTTCCGTAAGTTTTGGAAGGATGTTGGCATGTGTTTCTTTCCCGCAGTCCGATGGCTCAAGACGGCCCAAGAGGCCCCCAAGATCGCTGACGAGGCCTCCAAGATGGCCCCATGACGGCCCAAGAGGCCCCCCAGACGGCCCCAAGAGGGCCCAAGAGGCCTCCAAGACGGCCAAAATGACCTCCAAGACGGCTAAGATGGCCCCAAGATGCCTCCTGGACGGCCCAAGATGCACCTAAGACGGTCTAAGATGGCCTCAAGATGGCCCAAGACGGCCCAAGAGGCCCCCAAGAGGCCTCCTAGACGGCCCAAAAGGCGCCCAGGAGGTCTTCCAGGACGGCACGAAGAAACCAAATTCATTGAAGGGTTTTGATAGATGTTGGCAGTTGCTTCGTCTCGGCATTCCGACGGCTCAAGACGGCGCAAGAGGCCCCCAAGATCGCCCAAGAGGCCTCCAAAATGGCCCCAAGACGACCCGAAAGGCCCCCAAGACGGCCCCAAGAGGGCCCCAAAACGACCCAAGAGGCCTCCAAGACGCCCAAGATGGCCTCTACGAACCCCTGATATGCCCCAAGAGGGCCCCAAGACGACCCTGACAGGCCCCCAAGACGGCTTCCGACGGCGTCAGGCAAGCCAGGAACGCCCTAAGACTGCCGAAGAGGCCCCCAAGAAGCCCCCAAAGGCCCCCAAAAACCCTCCAAGAGGCCATCAAAAGCTCCCAGGAGGCCCCACGAGTGCCCCAAGAGGCGCCCAAGAGGCCTCCTCCTCCTCCTCCTCCTCCTCCTCCTCCTGCCTCCCCTCCTCTCCTCCTCCTCTTCCTCCTCCTCCTCCTCACCTAATAATGTAATAATAATATAATACATCCTCCTCTTTGTTCCTCATCATTCCCCCTCCTCCTCTTCTTGCTCCCCCACGCGTTCCCCGAGGTCTTTCCAAACCGACTCGGGAAACAACTGGCCCGATAACTTGGCCGAGCTCTGGCCCAGCTGTCGGCCACAGAGGCGTTTCCAAAGGAGCAGGGGGCGGCCGTGATTCGCCGTGAGCGTCTTCGATCATCCATCCTATCCACAAGCGCCCTGTCATCCTCCCACGCCTCCTCCTCCTCCTCCTCCGCCTCCTCCTCCTCCCAGCAATATTGATTCCCTCCAAGTCCACTCCCCTTTGACAATCAACTTGTAGCTTCGGCAACCGAATGTCACCCCTGTGTCTCATACACTTCAGCTTTGCGCAACATGTGTGGCGCAAACTGCGTGATTCGATCTGTGTGGTGGAAGATGTGTCGTGCCATGCCTTGCTTACTTTGCCGCGTTGCAGCCTTGCTACATATCTTCCCCAAGCGCGATGACGGATATGCGCGGCAGCACAACTGGATACGAAGTTGTCCGGACGGAAAAGCTGGCCAAAAGGTCCAGCACGGACGCTGTCCATGGTGCCTGGCTCCAAATCCATCAGCACGGCGCGCGGAACATACCGGCCCCCTGTGGCCTCATTGTAGTAGACGTTGATGCGCTCGAGCTGGAGGTCGGAATCTCCATGATAAGTGCCTGTAGGATCTATACCATGTTCATCAGAGATTACTTCCCAGAACTTTGCCTGCGGGCCCCAAGAGTATACACCACCACGTCGATTCCTCCCCCCCCATCTACCCTCCTCTTGCTCTCCTGTTTCCTGGTAGAGGGAGGGGATGAGGGAATTGGTGGTGGTGTATACTTTTGGGCCCCGTATTGCCCCGATCTGGTTGCCGCACTGGCCACCCTGGATGTGCACCAACTCGCGCATGGCTGCTTATCGGAAGAAGCTGATTTCCGATTTCTCGGATGACTTCAGGCGTCGAACACTCGCTCTGGCCAAAACAGAGACAGACACATGATTGGCAATAACACGGATAATGATACTGGATTCAAAAACACAACGCCAGCGCATATAACAAAACATTGAGCACGCGCAACCCACAGGGCACAACACGGGTTGCCGTCGACGCAATGCATTCGGCAGAACTGAGGGCGACAGCTCCAATGATCGAACAAACATCCCGCCCACACACCAACAACGTCTTGGTAAAAGTCCAGAGAACGTGGGCGATGCTACTCATCATGACTGGCTCAAAAATCTAAACAAGCGCAATAACATCCAGACCCTGCTCATGAAGATCCGTGACTCGGGCGGGCGACGGCCCATGGTGGCGACGACACCGGAGACGAAGACGATGCTGATGATGGCGATGGTGGTAGCGAAGAAAACGAAGGCGACAACAACGACAATGAAGATGACGATGATGAGGACTCCGTTTTGATGATGACGGCGATGACCACTGACGTGGTCCAGCTCTTGACGATGACGATAACGATTGGGACGATGCAGATGGTGAGAGCGTGCGGACGGACTGAAATTATGAATGCTTGACAAGCTTGCACATGAAACCCGCCGAATGTTCAGACTCCGTTGCAGAACTTACTCCATCTCAAACCCCTACCAAAGAAATTGTTGTTGGACGGAACTCGACGTGCGCGCGCGGAGACGCGCGCGCGTGGCCCGCGTGGGATTTAACACGGTTGGCGAGTGCGCGGACGCATGTCAACGCGTTCAACAAGCGCTCGTGCGTGGCCAACATAATCCCATTCGCCAGAATGGAGAAATAGTTCCCTTCACATGTCAACGAGCGCGCGCAGAAATATGTCAGAGTTCTATCGTGCCCATCGCGAATGGCGTGTTTTAGTGTTCGATGAACTTGTTTTTTGTTCTACTGGGTGCTTGCAAGGATTCGGCACGCAGGCGCGGCGGCGCGCGCACGTGGCCATCATGGCATGCGTTGCGAAGGGGCCCTTCGAGAAACGACTTATCATATCAACGCATGCGCACCACCTAGTTCTTTGACAAAGATGAAGGGGGGGGTCGGTAGTGGGCATGGCTGGCACAAGATAGGCGTCTTCCAACATTGCCTGCGAAACTGAAAGCATGTCGCACACCAACAATTCATCCGCCACCGTGCATTCCGCACGCAGTGGAGTACCTCAAGGCTCACGCAATTCTGAAAGGTCATGCAGTCCTGAAAGCTCGCAAGGTTCTGAATGGCCCAGACCAAGAAACTCCTGGGCGTTCTTGGGCACGGCAGGGCGCTCTGAGTGTTCCGCGCAGCATTCGGGACGGCGCCCCTACCCACGGAGGCCCCAAAACAAACCAAGACAGCCCTGAGCGGCCCCGACAAGATCCAAGAGGCCTCCGAACGAACGAACGAACGAAGCTGCCGTCGCCGGGAAGCCGGCGCCCCTGCAAAGGTGGGCAGGCGCGCTGGTCGCGCGCATGCCTTTTAACGAGGCCACTGGGCGTGCGACTGCGCCAAAATCAAATGAAACACGAAACGTTTGCACGAGAAGTCGCGCGGTCATCGCCACGCGCGCTGCAAAAATCCCGCTCGCTCTCCTGCCAGACAGTCTCACTCGAGGCCTCGTGCGCCCACGAGCCCCAGCCGGAATGTTTTGCACGCGACACTAACTCGCCTTCGCATCTGCTGAATCAGCCGGGCCAGGAGCGAATTGGGCATCCGAGTGACCCCCCTCGACTGACCGCCCCACCGGGCATGGCCCTTCCGTTGAGTCGCTCGCGCGGCCCAACGTGCACCTGGCATGTTGATGATATCCCCTGCCAGCTTCAATTTTGATGTTGAATACTTGTCCACCGAACATGCAACTCCAACGAAGCAGCTGACCCAAAAAACACTTTTGTCCGAATAACTGCACCTTCTAGTTTGAGGGGGCACGTTTCCCAGAGCATTGCGCGCTGCATTTGTCCGCGTTCACGCGCAAATCGATTCGCGCGAGCTCGTCGGGTATAGAAGCTGACTTGCTTACCAAAACTTGCTCTGATCTGGCCAATCGCGGCATCATCAGCGAACGCTTCATAAGCCATCCGGTTCTTCTCCCGAAAGTCGCCGCCGATGATGTTCCCGCACACATTCTTCTCTCACAATTCTTTCACATGCACCATCGCGTTCCTGACTACATTCGCGCATAATGCCGGCGACATCGGATCTCCTTGCCGAGCGCAACGAAGACAGTCAAAGTATGCGCTTCGCGTGTCGGGGCCAAGCTGAGAATACGCCCGCTGGTCCGTGTACAAATCCAGAACGGCCCAAAACTCGTTATCACTGATTCTGGTTGTCTTCAGACCCGCAAGCACAGCCGCGTGCATGATTTCGTCAAATGCTTTCCCAAAATCCATTGAAGCCACCCGAACCGTCCCCCCCTTCAACGCTGTTCTCGTTGATCGTTCGCACGCAGAGGACTAAATCGCAACACCCATAACCCGATCGAGATTAAATTTATTCTGGTTCAAAATCTGTCCGATATACTTTCCATTCGCATCAAAAGTGCGCCGCTGTACAACTTGTTCAAAACTGGGACGATCGTGATGGGCCTGTGGCTATTTGGGAGGGTCGTCTCGCTTTTGTGGAATAAAACGACAATCTCGGAGGTGCGCCACGAGTCCGGGACACGCCGTTGAGCAAGTCGGCAAAAACCTCCGCGATGGCATTAATGATATCGTTCCCGCCCCCCTGGCAAAAGCATAGCATAGCATAGCACAGCACAGCATAGCATAGCATATCATAGCATAGCATAGCATAGCATAGCGCGGCATAGCATAGCATAGCATAGCCTAGCCTAGCCCAGCATAGCATTGCGCAGCAGACCATAGCATAGCATAGCATCGCATCGCATAGCAGAGCAGAGCAGAGCAGAGCGCAGCACAGCATCCACGATTGATGCTGTATATATATGATGTGTGTGCGAACGTGTGTTCCATGCATGTTGTCCGCCTGTGGGCCAGATTGAGCCCTTAGTGGGGCAGCTTGAGCCTTTAGGATTCACCAAGGTTTCGCACATAGCACCGACCGGGAGACACGAAACCCGACGTACTATCGCATGTCCGAAATGTATTTCTATATATGCAAATACAAATGTATATGTGTGCACATATATATATATATATATATATATATATATGTAGCACTTGTTCCTAGAGGCTCCAACTCCTAGGTAGGGTCGCACTGGGATAATTTGAATAAAACGACAATCTCGGAGGTGCGCCACGAGTCCGGGGCCCGGGACACGCCGTTGAGCAAGTCGGCAAAAAACCCCGCGATGGGGTTCATGATGTCGTTCCCGCCCCCCTTCAACATCTCGGCCACCAAGCAGTCTTCAGCGCTATCCTTGTTCCGCTTCATTCGAGAAATGATCCATGCGACGTCCGCCTTTACTTCTGCAGCCGGGATTCTACTGCTTGGTCTGGTGACCCCGGAGCCTTCCAGCGGAGCGTCATACAAAGACTTGCAAAATGTTGCGAAACTTTCAGCTATGTCTCCCCTTCCGGATTGTAGCTTTCCATCTGAATCTCGGATGTTGGTTCTGCGGTTTCTTTATTCGGCCGATTTGGGAGCCCAGGTAGTTTCTTTGCTGACCCTTTGAGGATGAACTCGTCAAGCTGGTCGTTCTGCCTCTTCCGCATTTGGTCGCGGAGAGCTCCGTTCAAGCGACGTGACTTATGTTTCCTTTCTTCTGCGTTGGTGCATTCGTTCCTCTCTTTCCGTATCTGTCTGATGAACTCGGACGTTTCCTCGTTTTGCCTGGCCCCCTTCCGTACTTCGCCGCATTCTGAAGCAGCCTTCAAAAGCGCTTGTCACTGAAGCGACGTCTTCGGATGCCTCGCGCAAGGCAGTCGATTGTGCCACATGGCATTATTCTCTGTATGCTGTCATGTCCCATCCTCGCCCCACCATCAGAGGCTTCCGCCGTCTCCACTTTCGCGCGTACTGCCATATTTTGCCAAAACTGCCCTGCGACCCTTCTTTTGCATCAAATCGGCAATGACATCTGTATTGTGCAACTCTAGTTTGAGTCAATGGTCAATTAACACATAATAGATTTGTCGCGTGTTGGGTTGCCCACGCCAGACATTGATTCAATCCGTCCTCGCGCCCAGGCCGACTTTGCCGATGCAAAGGGGGTCGTCTTCGTCATGCTGCTGGCCCACTTCAACATTGGCGCCCACTCCAATGACGAACTGCCTCTGCTTCCAGCTGCCGGGGATTACCTGCCGTAGAACTTCTAATGCTCATTCGTACTCTATGTCTGAGCGGCATATGCTACAGTTCCGTCTGAAGGGGCCTCCGAGACGGTCCCAAAGCTTCACTAGACGCCCGCGATAGCCCCAAGACGGTCGAGGAAGCCTTCGTGGCGCCCCAAGAGAGCCCCAAGCCAAGAGCCTTCCCAACAGGGCTCCGAGAGGCCAAAATCATTGATTTACATTCGGTTGTTAAATGGTTTGGGGGGTTCTCAACTTTTCGAGCTTCCGACGCTCCAAGACGTCCCAAGAGGTCCCCCAAGACCGACCAAAGACGGCCCAAGAAGCCCCCAAGAACGCCCGAAGACGGCCCAGGAAGGCCCCAAGACGGCCCAAGAGGCGCCCAAGACTGCTCAAGAGGGCCCCGAGAGGAGCCCAAAAGGGGGAACGGGGAACACAAACCGAAAATCCTAGCCTTCCGCCCCAAGAGGCACCCAGGAGAGGCACCAAGAGGCGCCCAAGAGGCCCCAAGAGGCCCCCAGGAGGCCCCCACGAGGCCCTAAGAGGCCACCAAGAGGCCCAAAAGAGGTCCCAAGAGACCCCAAAACAGTCCCCTGGAGACCTCAAAACTGCCTTCGGGAGGCCCCCGAGGGGCCCCGACGAGATCCCAACGAACATCCAAGAGGGCTCAGACCCACAACCCAGGCACAGTGGCGCGGTGGGCCGAAGGACATTAGATAGTGCAACATGCTGTATGAACGTATGCTGAACGAACATGTGTTCGGTTAACCTGCCGTGTATCGCATGACGTACAGACATACGATGTAGGCATACATGTTACCCCAGCGTAGGTAATGTAAGCACGTGTCCTCATAGCACCCCATACCTAACAAATGCTAGACTATCAAACCATAGTATACCCGATGTTACGCACCGCACACGCACCTTGCATTAACACGTGCGCATGACCATAGATGGTCGAGGGTTTGGGCCCTCCCCCCCAATGCTAATGCCATCGCCCCCCCACCCCCCGCGCGATGCCCACCCCCCTGTGGGCGTGGGCTTGGCGTGGTGGCTCCCCCCCCCCTGTGCATGTGGTGTGGGTGTGGTGTGTTGCTGTGTGTGTTTGCGGGGTGACGCCATGGTCCTCCTCCCCCCCATCCCTCCCCCCCTGTGGGTGCGGTGTGGGTGCGGCGTGTGGCTGGGATTGGCGTCATGTTGACAGCTCTGGTGCTTGACGTCGTCGCCGCCGCCGCTAGTGGTGCCGTCGACGTCGACGTCGTCGTCGTCGTCGTTGTCGTCGTCGTTGTCGTCGTCGTCGGTGTCGTCGTCGTCGTCGTCGTCGTCGTCGTCGTCGTCGTCGTCGTCGTCGTCGTCGTCGTCGTCGTCGTCGTCGTCGTCGTAGTCGTCATCGTCGTCATTGCCGTCGTCGTCGTCGTCCTCCTCCTCCTCCTCATCCTGCTCCTCCTCCTCCTCCTCCTCCTCCTCCCCCCCCCATCCCATCTGGGGGGGGGGGGCCGAGGACCCTGGGACCCATCCCATCTGGGGGGGGGCCCGAGGACCCGAAGCCCGCGATCATATACGCGAGCATGTGCTGACTCGCGCTACCGGAGGGGTAAACATCAGCCCAGAAAAGAGGGATAGAAATCGATGCATTTTTATTATCAATGGTGACGGCCTTGGAGCTGTGAGCTCAAATGCCAGGCGTCAACTCCAAACCTCGAGCAAACTTCAGAACCACTCACCCGCAACTTGTTGGCACAACACAACTGAAGACGCGAAAGCTATTGGCGTGCAGGTCCGTGCCTAGGGTGGTGATGTTGATGGTGGCGCTGACGAAACAGGCGACGACAACAACGATGACAATGATGAGATTGATGACCACGGCGGCGGTAACGACAACGATTCTGATAATGGCGATGAAGGTGACGGAGATGCTGACGGCGGTGGCAACGATGACACTGGCGATGATGATAACGATTGTGCTGCTGAGGATGTTCATGAAGTGCGCGGAGGCAGAACGTCCGAAATTCTGACAGAACTTGTATTGCACAACCACTGGGTCCCATATGGTGCTGCACACCTGCGTGCTGAAGCGATGTTTCGCATAATGGAAGGCACAAAACATAACATGTAAGTGCAGGGCTTCGCCGCCTGCACTAGGCGACGCGCGCGCGTGACCCGCATGGAACTGTTTCACGGAGTAGGAGGGCAGCGCGGTGCTGGTTGACTGTGCTCCACGTGTGCGCGCGCGTGGCCAGTCGACAGCATGGCCGAAGATCCGATCAATTGCTCTTGGCCGCTCAAAGGGAGCGCGCATAAGTGTGGCAGTGGGTCGGTGAAAAGACATGAAAACACGTGTTTCTCGCATGAGGGAAACATGCGGACAGGTTGCAACAAAAAAGGTGTGTGTGTGTGTGTTGACGTGAGCACGCGCACGAGGGGGGCGCGCGCATAGGGGCAACAGAATAGCGTGTGAGAAAGCTTCTGACAAAACGCACAAGTTAGATCAACGCGTGTGCACCGCATGGCACTGTGTGACAGATATGTATACACGCCAATGTACACGCAAACGCACATACCAGCACCACGCGCGCGCTACGCGCGCACTTAGGTTCCAAACGACTCTGAAGACGGTGTCAATAGACATGTGGGGCTGACTCGATGGCTACACGGTTGGACCACGTCTGGTCTTCGGGCTGCCTCGAAAGAAGCATTAATTTGAGTATGTACGGTGGAATGTACAGAACCATGTACGAATGGATTTATGCATGAACGGGCTGTTGTATGGATGTAGGCGCATATGTTTGTAGGACCTAGCTGAGGCGTGATCAAACCCCGCGCGCGCTTTGCGCGCAAAGGTTCTAGTAACAGTTGCGTCACGTTGCTCGACCATCGTCTTTGCTCGTCTGATCAGCGACAATTGGTGCTCAGTGCGCGCGCGCTCACGTGAGGGACAATCGCCGCGAAGTGGGATGGCTCGCCTGAGTCAAGGCTGCACGCTGGCTGAGCTGGAAGAGGCGCAGAACGTGCCACGGCAGAACGGCGCGATCAATGCCTCCTGGCGTTTGTCGCTGGACCCAGCGTCTTGCGACTCCCCCCAGGCCGTCTTCAGAGCCTCATGGCCTGTCGTTGCCAGTGCGGTCCTGGCCGCGCTATTGGAAGACTCTCGGCCTGCCCTGGCCATCCTGGATGACCGGAGAAGCGAATACCCGTGAGAAGCAACTAAGAATGCCCCGGGCGATACCAGGAGCACTGAAAATAATGAATTGATCTCCGAGGGGGGGAACCGCCGAGGGATATCGATAGCACCCCACAAATTGATTCATCTTAATAAGTCAGCGAGGGGTGGGAGTAAGAGATGTAGAAGAGAAACCTGTAGTGCGTTCCCATCGAAGAGGAATCATGCTTGGGTTCTCATCGACACCACGCAAACGTGGCCGAGACAACCATCGAAACCATCGAGCCATGCATTCCTCTTGGGCTCAAATTGGACTCCGAGTTGGGTCTTGTTGTGATCTGATTGGGCTTTGGGATCTTGGTGGGATCCCGCACTGAGGGCTCTGGGGGCGGGATATCACTTCCAGGGGGCGAGAGGCGAGAGAGTTTCACCGAAACGGGCGGGGGAGCCTGAATTGCCTCCAACGTCCATTCAGATCCAACGAGGCCCACTAGAAAATCACGGAATCCTGCCTCTGTGAAACTGGCCTCCCCTGAGTTTTTTCTTGAGGCGGGGGACAGCAGAGGGGTGCGGCCCGCTGCTCGTGACGAGCGGACGACGCGCGCTCATACTTGTAGGGGGGGGGGGGGGGGCTGACCCGCGCCTCGCGGTTGGAGGCTGCCCTGCAGCTATGGGCAAGGGCTGTCGGACTCCGATCCAAGGGCCCCCGTTCGAGCCGAGAGCCAATCCGACCACACGCACCCCCCGAGGAGCATGCAGGTCGCATGGGCACGGGTGCCAGCTGTCCGCGGCCACGCGCGCAGGCTGCAGCCGCGGCCCGCCCCGGGGCTCGGCCGAGCCCCGCCGAGCCCCGTCGGGCCCCGAGGGGCGCGCGGGGCACGGTCGGCGGGGGCGGGCGACGGCGGAGGGGCGTGGCCCGCTGCTGGGGCCCGGGAGGCCCACGTCAGAGATTCCCGCAGTTGGTTGCCGGAAGAGTAGAAGCCTCCCAGATGGGCTCCGAGCACATGGGGTCGGACGATCGCCCCGCCTCGTCGATGCAGCGCCACTGCGTCGTCGATGCATCGCTCGTGCGTCGCCGATGCATTACCGACGCATCGGCGATGCATCGGCGATGCATCGGCGACGTCGGCGTGGAGAACATCGGCCTCCACATCGGGCGATCCTTCGACCCCGTCTACTCCGACCCCATCTGGGAGGCCCAGAGAGATGGTCGCGTCCTTGCCTGTTTTGGCTTTCGAGGGGCAGCGACATGGGGAGGGCTGGCATAGGGGGTGACGCAGCGACCTGGAATGGAATCGGCGGTACATCGCCGCTAGATCGGCGATGGGCCCCCGACTGTGGATCCGCACGTTCCTGGGCAGGTCGAGGGGCTCCCGCGCGTGACCGCCTTCCCCCCCCAGTGGCCCTGGAGGCCCGCAGGAGCACCAACGCTGCCTCTTGGAAGCTTGCTCGAGACCAGGTCCTGGGGTATCTTTGCGAAGCCTCCAGGGGCCTGCTGACAGAATTTTCGGGGACCCCTTGGGGGCGCCTGGGGCCCTCTTTGGTTGTTTTCTCTGCAGGCGCGATGACAAGGTGGCAGGGGCACGAGGCGGTCTAACAGTTCGGCCACCCCGAGCCAAGATTTGGTGCACAAGTGAACAGCCACAGGTCGGCGTGAAAATACGCCGACCTGCTGCGTGCAACAACGCGCAAGTCTTTGGGGAAGGTCGTGGAAGCACGCCGTTCTCAACGAGAGTGCGACTCCTCGGTTACCCTCCCTCGTGCAGCTGTTCAGCGGCAGCCTGCTCAGAACTCGTCGCCGTAGCCCTCTTCCTCGCCCTCGCCCTCTGCGGTCTCGATGCCCACCTCCTCGTAGTCCTTCTCCAGCGCCGCCAGGTCCTCGCGAGTCTCGGATAACTCGCCCTCCTCCATGCCGTCGCCCACATACCAGTGCACGAACGCGCGCTTCGAGCACATGAGGTCGAACTTGTGGTCGATGCGCGAGAAGACCTCTGCGATGGCGGTGGAGTTGCTGATCATGCAGCAGGCGCGCATGACTTTGGCCAGGTCGCCACCAGGGTCCACTGCGGGAGGCTGATAGTTGATGCCGCACTTGAAGCCCGTGGGGCACCAATCGCCGCCCTTGTCTGAGCTGCGCCGGCATGAAGCCGACCACCTCCAGACCTGCTTAGCTCAGCCTATTCCAGTTCTGGGGAACCTCGACGAATGCGGTTCCAGCACTCTCTGGCGCTTCGCCGGCTTGTCCCGGGCCGTCAGGGCAGCCTCCGATTCCCAGGGAGCGCTCTGACCAGATTTCCGAGGCGGATCCGACTGTGGCGGCGAGGAACGCTTTTGGCCCCTTCCACACGGCACACGCACGGCAGCCACGAAGCGCGCCCCGAAACCAAGGGCTCCATGAACACTGCATTTACCACACTTCCAGCGCAGGTTCTCCGCCTCGTATATGAGTTCGTGGCTGTCCGTATGCGCGGCCGTCCACTTCTGGATGCCCTGCGTGCTCTTCTGCCGCTCCCGGTTCGCCGCCTTCGGGTTCCCATCGCACTTGGTGCGCGCCAGATTGCTAGCCCTGTCCTTCCAGTACCAGCGGCGCTCACAGACAGCGCACCAGATGAGGCCCTCGTCCTCCGCGAACGGCACCTTCCCGAGCTTGCCATTCCGCTTCAATTGGTGCTTGCCGGCGCTGTACTTCTGAAGCTCCGTCTCGACGTTCTGCAAGCGCACAGAGCTCCGCCACACGCCAGGCTGCGAGAGCCACTGCGATTGTGGCAGATCCTTTTGCGGACACGCCTTGTGCGTGATCTTCTGCCTCCTCGCCTTCATTTCCGCGGTCTGCTCGCCGCACTCGACGCAGAAGACCCCGCGGCCGCCAGGGATCAGCCGGATGAGGTGGCCGTTGTCCGTGTTGGCAGAGCCACGCGCCCCGGCGCCTCGCCTCCGGGGACCACTCTCGCCCCTCTGGACAGCCCGCCCTGGCTCAGGCGGCGGCGGCGGCACATCGCCGGCAGGCGCGGATTTCTGCGTCAGCCGTCGCCGCCCTCCCGCGCCGGGCGGCCCAGGCCCTGGGCCGGGCTCCTCCTCCCCGCCACCTTCGTGCCAGGCGTGGATGCGATGTTGCCACACGTCTACCAAGGATCTCTGGATCGTAACCACCTGCTCCGCGGTCAGCATGGAGGCCTCCGGCACGATGGTCGCGCACTGAAAGCACATCGGCTGGTCGGCGCACGGCCCGCCCAAAGCTGCCAGGGCTGGCCCCCGCCAAGTGCTCTGGCGCGGGCACGCCCAGGAGACGTGGACGATGGTCTCCCTGCCGAGGCCAGACGAGCACACGACGCCTTCCGCCGCGCCCGCGTGACGGGCCAGCCTGTCACTCGCGAGCAGAGACCCCGCCATAAGACGGCGTAGCACGCCCAGCTTCGCCCGAGGATCGTCGAAAGACGAGGGCATGTCCTGTAAATCTCCACTGTCCGGCTTGCGCTGAAGCTGATCAGCCTGCGCCTGCAACCTCCGCAGATAGCTGGTGGACTTCTCACGGTCCACACCATGCTCGGCGCCTCTGCACGCGGCACGCAACTCCGGCAGCTGGCGCCAGAGCCTCCGCCGCCACGCATCAGGCAGGTCATGGCCCCACCTGTCCACATCCAGCTGCTCCTCGCGCACCATCTGCTCGACGAAGGGCCGGAGCTCGGCGTGCTCCATGACCTGGCGCAGGCGAGCAACTGGGCCATCTGCTTCCCGAGGCGGCGCCGCAAGAGCTGCCCGGACCTGGTCGCGAACCACGCGGTCGCTCATGGCCCGACGCATGCTGTTGAGGCCAGCGTACACGAAGCCAAAAAATGGATCCAAGGTAACTGGCATCAGGATAGTGAGCGACATCTGCACGCTGCTTGAATATTTGTCCATATCCCAGGCCGCCTTCAGCAGCTCCGTGCGCAACTTATTCAAAGCAATCGGGGTACCAGGCATGCAGTGAGACCCGTGGCCCCATGAAGCCTGCGAGGCCGTGGCCCGGAGCATCCGGACACGGCCGTGGAAGCCCTCCGGCGCCTTGCGCATGCGCTGCGCCGTCGCCGTGTACGTCGCGATGCGCTGCTCGACCAGCTGCGGCCACGACTCCGCCTCCCTCTCCTCGCGGCTTGTCACAGGACCTCCCACGAGCCGGAAAATATGCTCGTGGCCGTCAACTCCATCCAGGCTGCGGCGTAGGCACGCATCGCCGAAAGTGAAGCTCTTCTCCGCCGACACCTGGCCACCGGTCCTCCTCTCGTACTCGCGGGTGACGGCGTGCATATTCTGGATGTTCTTAACGAGCCTCGCTCCGCTCCTCGCCTTGCTCGTCGCTGACATGTCATCAGCGTAGGCTCGCGGGATCACGCCGGGCACCTTGCTGCGCACGGCCTCGACCAAGCAACTGATGAAGGCGTTCAGGCCCAGCATGGACAGCGGGCACCCTTGCACGATGCCACCGAAGATCTCGAGGGTCGCGCCCATGGCCCCCCGCATGCGGAAGCATCGCTGAAGTTGACAATAACAACCCCGCACGGCCTGCAGTACCCGCGGGCACATGCCACGTCGCGCCAAGACGGCAAAGAGGAGCTGAAGAGGTATGTAGTCGAAAGCCTTCTTGAAGTCGTAGCTGGCGCCACCGACGCGCACCCCCTGGCCGCCCTGCCCCATGTCGAGCGCCACGCCCAAGAAGAGGCCCTCAGCTCCCCGACGCCGGCGGCATCCCCAAATGCCTTCGGGCACCCAGTGCTCCTGCCAGGAGTCCATGGCGCAGTTGAAGCGGAGCTTCGCCCACAGACGGTACAGGATGCTCAGCACCGTTATGGGGCGCAGGGCCGTCGGCGCCGGCTCCGCGTCCGTCTTGTCCTTCGGGATCAAAGCAATGTACCCCTGCGTGACCGCGCGGGGCCACGGGGCCCCGTCCTCGACCGCGTTGAGCACAGATGCCAGCTGATCGAAGAGACGCGGATGCCAGCGAGCCAAGACCTTCAGCTCCTCCGCCGTCCAGGAGCCCAGGCCGCCAGCGGAGTTAGCCAGATCCGCCGCGACCTCCACGAGCTGGTCACCTGTGATCTGCTCTGTCCTCCAGGTGTGCGTCCGCATGTGAAGCCCGAAGTACTCCATGAAGGTATCCACCGCCGGCTCCCTTTGCTTAAAGCGCTCGAAAATCGGCCGCCAAGCGCCGGCGACCAAATTCAGCTGCTCGGGGATGTTCGCGGTGACGGCGCCGCCTGGCCTCTTCATGGCGCCCCCGGTCTCAGCGGGGCCCCCTTTCTTCAGCCAATTGTACGCTCTGCTCTGCTTGGCACGCAAGTCCTTCCTCCAGTTCTTGATGCGAGCACGCTTCTCGCGCACTTGCACCTGCTGGAGCTCATTCAACAACGTCTCGTGGAGCCTGGCGCACCCGGTCTGCGTGCAAGACGACCGCATGGCCTCGCGGACCTCGTCGGCGACAGGCTCCTGACAGTGCGACAGCACAGCCTGCAATCCCGCACGCGCGCGCTCCGCCCGGACGGACGAGAGGTCCGCGCGTGCCAAGGTGCGAGCACGCTCGCAGGCCTTCAGGATGGCCCGGGTGGCACGGGAGGCGGCGCTGTCAAGCACGACCTTCGGGAAAGCCTGCCGCTCCTCGACCACGATCTTGCCTCGCCCCCGAACACGGCGCGCCTGCGTGAGCCCATCGTCCCTGGGCGCCACGTCCAGCAGGTGAGACTCGGCCATGACACACCACGCCTTCAGCGCAGCATCCATGTCGCGCGCCTCCAGTGCCTGCTCAAAAGCCCGGTTGGGGCAGCCCCGGGGAGGCACGCACTCTGGGGGCGGCCGGCCGGGTAGAGGGACCCGCGCCACCTTGCGTGCCCGTCGGATGGTTTGCTGCGCCAGCGGCACGTCAATAAGCATGTCGATCGGGCGGTGCACGGGCAGCCCAGCTGCGGCGTCGATCTCGCACCTCTTGACCAAGGCAGAAGCATCACTGTTCATGATGACACGATCGATGCGCGAACCACGGCCCTGGGCGCAGGTGGGGATCTCCTGCTGGCTCCCCGCGCAGAAGTCATAGCCTTCCTGCCACCGGGACCTGCGCAGCTTCTCCTGGAAATCGGCCGCGTCCGAAGTCTCGGCGTTGAAGTCCCCCCCACGAAGCAGGCCACCTGACCTCGAGCCACCACGTCCGCGAGCACCGCCTCGAGCATGTTCACCAGATACGTTCGCTTCGCCCTGTCGGTGCGTGCTCCCAACGGCCCGTACACCACGTATACAATGATGAATTGCTTGCCATATCCTGTCCAGAGAATGGCAAGCAATTCATCAATCCACGAATTGAATGGTGCGCTTGGTCTTTATAGTAGCTACCGCAGCGTTCACATCTTTGGGCACTACGTCTCCGCGGTACATCATACAGCATGCAAGTTCGGAGCGCCAAGGCCTCGCGGGCCGCTCCCGGCACAACATCACCGTCCTCGCGCCATACCTCTCAGCGCGCCGGCCTGGCTGCCACGGGCAGCCTGGGTCGGCAGGCGGACGGGCAAAACTCGTAAGCGGTCGCGCGGCGTGCCGGAGCCCCCGGGGGAGCACGGCCTGCCGACGCCGCCCCCGAGGGGGCGCAGGCCCCGCGGGCGGCCTCCGCGGAGGCCCAAGAGCCCACGGAGCCGGCTACCTGGACCCGCGTCGCGGGTGAGCGCCCAGACCCTCGGGACAAGAATTCACGGGAAAATACACCCTTCAATCTGGCGCGACAGAGGTCAAAGCTAGCAACGACGACGACAGGGAGAGAAAGGCGAGGGAGCGCGGGCCGGGCACCGCGCCCGCCACTCCCGCAAGCGGCAGGGGCGGACACCAGGGCACGGCCCACGAGGGGGGGAGGAGAGGCCAGCGGCACGGCCCGGAGGAGCGAGAAGGGCGAGAGGAGAGGGGGAGGGACGAGACGACCGGCCAGTTTTTCAGGCCGCGCCCAGCCGCGACGACGAGGAAGGGACGACGGACGAAACGAAACAAGACGAGACAGGACGACACGACAGCAGCAAGAGGGACCTCCACGCCAACTGACAAATCAATATGCCCCTCGACATCTGACCCTTGGGAAAAATCACAAATCAATATGCCTCTCGGCACAAATACGAGACACACTGTGGATGCTGGAAGACCCGTCCCCTGGCGTCCAAAGCCAGCGGCGTTTGCGTGCGACTCGCGCTGTCGGGGCGCCCCGGGCAGGGCGCGCGGCGGGAGAGGGGGCGGGGGAGAGGCGGGGGAGGGGGCGGGGCAGGGGGGATGGAGTGTACAGAAATTACAAATCCACATGCCCCTCGACATACGAAAATGACAAATCAATATGCCCATCGGCACTGACAGCTGGAGAACTGAATTCTGGAAGACACGCGCCTCCCGCGTCCACTGCCAGAGGCGCACTCGTTCTGGAATCGTGACATGCTAGCCGACCCGCTGGCGCATGGGCCGGGCATCCGTAGACCCATTCCTCAGGTCGAGCAGCCATTTGACCGCGGGGCCGCCCTGCGAGCGCTGGCTCGCCACGAAGAGCTTCTCGCACTTGATCGACTTCACGATCCGGAGGGCCCCGTGGTACTCCGCAGGCACCTCGTCGGACATCAGGAACGCCCACACCCACGGCTTGCCCTCTGCCGGCTTGTCGCGGCGCGGCTTCATCCTGAAGATGATGCCATCCACGACCTCCTTCGCCAGCTTCGAGATTTTGCCCACCGCCTCCCTGGCCTCGGCGTTGTCCACGGAGACCTCCTTCAGGAGCATCTCAAAGAGGAGCCGGTGGATCAGCGCGCGCTGGGAGCCCAGCGGGTGGGGCCCAGAACCAGAATCCTGGCCCATGGCCCCGTCGTTCGCCTTTTTACGGCGAGGATCCTGCTTGCGCCAGCTGCCCCTCACCGTCTCGATGCCCCCCTTCAGGCCAGCATCCTTGACCACCACCACGAACGACGAGCGGTCGAGGAGGTCTCCCAGGACCCTCTCGTGGGCAGTGAGCACGGAGATGATGCCCTCCATGAGGATGGCCCGCTCACTCTTGCCCTCGCCGCCCTTGCCGCGCCCCTCAGCGCCGGCGCCGGCCGCGGGGGCCGCGGCAGCAGCTGCGCCCCGGGAATTCTGCGCAGCCTGGAGAACGCCCATGCCGACGCACAGAATGAATGGCACAGTACCAGAAGGTAGCCAACAACGAGCTCGACCGCACGAGCCAGTACACAACGGACACGAAGAAGGGCGATGAAAGCGTGCTCTTCGAGACACCACCTCCCAAGAATACGCATGACGATATTCACAAACACCTGGGTGCAGAAGAGACATCATAGCCCAGAACGTACACGGCGCTTCCGACATTCCTTCGCGCGCGCCGCCACCGATTTGACACTCGGAAAAAACATGCCGCACAGGGAACACTTGCACGTCCACGACGCCCGGGCGCTCTCGTCTGGGAACTTCTTACGCTGCTTCGACTCCACGTGCGAGTGCCACACGGCGCACGGAGCAGCGGCGCACAAATAGCGGTGAGTCGGGCTGCCGACCATCTGCTGACCATATGGGCATTTCCATCCTCCCTGGCGGCTGAGAGCGTCGAGCGCCCGGGCTGGAGGGCGAGGTGTGCGTTTGCTCTGAGCCCTCGACTTCGGCCGCGCCTTCGGCTTGAGAGTCCGCTTGGCGACTGGGAGTCGGATTCGGAGGGGGCGGTCTGCTCGCTGTTTCCCCCGGAGCCGCACTCGAGTCCGCGGCGCCGCAGCACGGGGCGGCGGCTGCTTGCCCTGGAGGCGACGAAGAGGGGCTCTGTCGCACTCCCGGAGGTGGCGCGGCAAGTTCGCCACTTGCCGGGAACAGTAGGGACACTGCACGTCGTCAGCGCGGCGCCTCGCCCAAGTATCCCTGTCGGCCTCCTCTTTGCGATCAGCGACGGCACGCCCGCAAGCAGCACGCCATGGCGCCCCGCGTGGCCCCCCCGATCGAGCGAACTCCATCCAGGCGTCCGGCCACTCGCGCTCGGGCAGGCCACTGCGTCGCATCACCTCACGGACGCGCTGCCAGTAGAAGTCTCGCAGTCCGAGGGCGCGCCCCTTGAAGCTGCCCAGCCAGGCACCCAGAGCGAGTCTTTCCAGTCGGTCAGCAGGGTATCTGGCCACGTGTCCGAGGTACGCGTACTGGCGCCGCATGACGCACTCCTTGACGGTGAGCAGGCCGAGCTGCAACCGCAGGTCCGTCATCGGAAGCTTCCCCTCCATCTGCCGCATACCGCCCGTCTCCGGTGTCCACGTCAGCCAGCGGATGATCTTGTTGACAAACACCTGCATGCGCTTGTAGCCCTGGGCAGTGCACGTGCGGACCTCACACCCATAGAGCAGGCACGCCACCACAGTCGACTGGACAACTTGAGCGAGCAGTCTACGAGACAAGCGCATGCGAGGCAGCTGCGGCCTGATCTTGTGCCACAGAGCGGCTGCCTTCTTGATGCGTTCCTCCGTGTCCTTCCTGGAGCCCCCGTCGCTATCGATCCAGGCGCCAAGCAAGCGGATGCTGCGGTAGTAGCCCTCAGGGAGTGGCCCATCTAGCCCGGCCGGCGCGGCCATGATCCTCTCGGTCTTCCCCGGGCGCACGTGCTCTCCATGGCCCCGGAGAACAACAGTGACCGCGCGCTCGACCTCTGCGGCGTTCGAGAGCGCCGACGGGACAGAAGTGTCGCCCGCGAAAGCCAACAGCTGAAAGAGGAAGTCCTGCAGCCCCTCGGGGAGCGGAGCCTTCCCGCGAGGGCGGGGCAGCGGCTTCTCCAGCGCAGTGCGCGCCCTGATGGATACACTGCCCAGCTGCTTCTTGAGGGTTTGAAGGGCTGCATTATGGAAGACGTTGCACACCACGCAACTACTGGGACATCCCTCGCGAAGACCACGTTGCAGGAAGTACGGCGCGGAATCGCCACGCTTGGTGCGGACCACATACTGCGTTGTTTCGTGAAGGCCCTGTAGCAACTGCCACAGCCCCGCCGGCACGCCGAGCTTCTTCAGGACGCCCCAGCACAGCGCACGCGGGACGTTGGGGTAGGCTTTCTTGACGCTCACAAGGAGAAGCGTGAGGACGTCCTCCTCGAAGTTGGAGCCTGGGCGAACCGCCTCTTCAAACATGACCCTGCAGACGAGGATGGCGCCCCGCGTGGAGCGGTAAGTGCGAAATCCGCATTGCTCGGCGACGTACAGCCTCTTCTGTTCCGCCCAACCGCTCAGCCTTCTCGCCACGACCCGCGCGAGAATACGAAAATTGATCGACAAGAGGCATATGCCCCTGTAGTTGTCGAGGTCATCCCTGCTGCCCTTCCTCTTCCACAGCATGGTCACCACTCCGCGCGCGACTCCAGGTTCCCACTGTTGCCCTGGCTGGGACCAAAAACGCCGCACCAGCGAGCGCGTCTGTAGGAACACGGGCGGCCCGCCAGCTCGGATCACGTCTATCGTGATCTCGTCGTCACCGGCGGCCGAACCCCTCATAGCGTCGATGGCGGACTGGATCTCGTCGTTCAGCGGTGGCGCGTCCAAGCCGACGTCGGGGGGGTGCCCTGGCACCTCCTGGAGCACCTGGCCGTGGGTGCTGGGCAGGTTGGGTTCGCCCCCGATGCTCCTGAAGTGCTGGGCCGCCTGCTCTGCCGTGAAACAGTCGTCCTCCAGCAGCCCCGTGTCGCGCGAAAACACACCCAGCTCCCGCAATCCAGCGTAGAAACGGCGGCTGTCCCGATCGCCCACTGCCCGCTGAAGATCCCCACAGAGTTCGTCTATGAATTCCCGTCGCCACCACCGTTCTTTCCTCCTCGCCGCCGCCTTCATCCTCTTGTGTTCTGCCCGCAGTGCGAGGGCTCTGTCCCCGTCCGGCTCCCGACGTATCGACCCCCACTTTGCCTTTAGTGCCGCTTTGTCTGCGCCCTCCTCCTTCTGCCTGGACGCCAGAATCGGAAGCACGTTGCGGCGGGGCTGGCGGCCCACGGCCTCCTCTGCAGCGAACCGCAGGGCGTTGGATAGCGACGCCCAGCTGGTCAGGGAGGGAGCCGGCGCGGCGGCGGAAGAGGACGGCGTCGGGTTGGCGAATTGCCGGGCGGCTGCCTCCGCAAACACGCGTCGAGCCGCCTGGGCGCTGTGTGACGGCCCACGGAGAAGGTCGACTCGGAGGGGCCGACGCTCGCGGAGAGCACCGTCGAAGCCTGAGCGGCACTTGCCCAGCGGAGCGTCCGAGACGGCCCGGCGTCGGCACTCACGAGCGCGAACTCGACCTGGCAACGCGAGGGCGACGACCTTCCCGAAGTGATCTCCGAAAGACGCAGCAAAGGTGGCAGCCTTCCGCCAGCGCCTGAAGCCAGGCGCAATGGAGGACAAGAAATAGTCATTCTCGTAATACTTGCGGTTCCGTCGGTCGAGCCAAGTACCCCGCTTCCCCGCACGGAACGGCAAGAAGCTGTCCACATGATGCAATCCAGCTGGCTGGGCCCACTCCTGGACATGATACGAAGAGGCCGCCGTGGGAGTCTCTAGGACACGACCTCCCACCCAGCCCCAGCTGACTGCGTCCTTACCGAAGTGGGAATTCCAGTCGCCTCCCCAGATCCAGTGCGCGCTCGGCGCCACAGCGTCGTGTAACGTAGTCGCAGCCTCGCAGGTGGCACGACGCTCTGCAGCATGATCTGGAGCCTGGGTTGGAAAATAAGCGGCCCCAAGAGCATACATCTGGCCATGGAGGCGAAGTGGGACAGCCAGAAGACGATCACAGTCACCGTGGAACAGCGCCCGGGCACCTGCATCCCGCCACGCCCGGGCCATACACTGATCAAGTAAAATCCCAACACGACCTCTCAACACCAGCACGTACTCTACTACACACACACAACTGAAACCTGAGGCGACGCGCCTCGAGAAGCCATATCAGACAGAAGACCCACGTGCCAGAGCCCATGGCGCGCTTCCAGAACAAGTTGTCGCAATTTGAATTTGTTGTCATGCCGCCATGGGTTAAGATGTGGGCAATTCTTCGTAGCAATCTTTAATTCCCCATGCAGCACACGCTGATGAGAGCGCCTGTGCAACCTCCGGGTCTGGACGAACGCGTCCGGAGCCAGGCGACGCACTGAGAAACGAGACGAATCGAGTGCTGCGTCGCGAGGCTTGGATGGTGAGGCACGGTCTCGTCCGGGAGTGCCGTCTCGGAACACTCCGCTGACTCGCTCGACAACCAGTGCCAATACTGTCTCCCGTTCGCCGCCCCCCTGATGCTCGACAGCTTCTTCGAATAACCTGGTTCAGAGGTGGGCGTTTCCCTTGGCACCGCAGGGACCGTAGGAGGTGGGAGCGCCGCCAAGATCACACAGCATGCCATGTACTTGCCATGACGAGGGTCGCACTTCACGAACATGGATGCGGGCTCGAAGACGGACATGGTGATCTCCGCCACTGAAAGCTGTTCATGGCACGCCTTCTCCGCGGAGATCACGGGTGCATAGCTGGAGAGCACGAAGTGGACGCGTGGGTAGGGCACCAAGTTCGTCTGGAACTCGGCGACGTCCACGTTCAGAGCACCGTCGAAGCGCAACGACGAAGTCAGCGAGGAGATGATCTGCGCCAGCAGCCTGTTGAGGTTGGTGTAAGTAGGGCGCTCGATGTCAAGGTTGCGGCGGCATAAATCGCACAAGGCCTCGTTGTCATACATGGGGAAAACCAAGCCAGCGAAACTGGCCTCAGCATGCCGCGGCACGCTGGCGGCTTGTTTGACGGCACAAGCCTAAGCCGGGTGGAATTTCTGCCTAAACCTGCTGGCCGGCTGAATATGCCCAGCCCTCCAGCTGCCTCCTCCTCCTCCACCTCCTCCAACTCCCCGCCGCCTCGCCCTCCTCGTCTTCCTCCTCCCCCCCACGCCCCCATGTTGACCGCCTCGCCCTCCTCCTCCTCCTCCTCTTCCTCCTCCTCCTCTCACTGCCGCTGCCTCTACCTCTCTGCCTGTTTAGGCATTTTCCTCCATCCTCATCATCTGCCACGTTCCGCCAAGGCTGGGCCTGCCTCCGCGGCAACGGTCCTCGACGAGGCTCTGGCGCACGCCAGCCATGTACTCGAGCTGCTTCCGCCATGCCCGGCGGGCGTCTGCGCCCTGGAGCGCCACCTCTGGCCATCCCATCCGTCTGGCCAGCGCGCTCCGCGGCGTGGCAATACCTCTCCTCCTGCCGGCCCACCTGTCGCAGCGCCACCAATGGTGGACCACGTCTGGCACCTCGCCACTCGGGCAATCGCTGCACGGGCGCGGCTCTCTGCCCATCGCCACATCCAGACTGGCATCGCTCCACATGGCCCCGGCGAGCACGGCCAGCGCATGGCTGCCAAGCGCGCCTGACTGCAGCACTTCCGTCGCGACGTGGAAGGCTCTTTCATCGAAGGCGACGCCTTCCTCCACAGCTAATCTGCCGCCACGTCTCGTCGCCCCTCGGGCCTTGAAGGCGCCCCAGCGCTCCTGCCGCCAGGCCTCGCGGAGCACGTGCGCCGCTCTGCCCCTGCGGTCGTCGATGCGCAAGTGCCCCTCGCCATGCTTCCAATCGCCCGCGCAAGTGCCCCTGTGGAAGCCCATTGCCTCTAGGTGTCGCTGCAGGCAGCGCGTCGGGCCGCAACTGTCCGCCACCTCCACCAGCCTCTGCCATGCCAGCTCCTCCTCCGTGCCCTGCCCCCTCCCCCTGGCCTGGTGGAAGGCCCAACGTCTGTCCGCCAGGTGGTACCGCAGGTCGCCGTAGTGGCCCACCGCTAGGAGATGCAGGAGCTCCACCGACGCAGAGGGCCACCTCCTGCCGCACACTGCTCTCCTCACCTCCCGTCGCACCTCCATCAGTTGCGCCTCCTGCGGCAGGGCCGCGACGAGCCCCCGCGCCATCAGGGGCACGGCTGCCGTCGCCACCGCGCGCCTCCTTGCCCGCCAGCCCAGCGGTGGCTTGGCAATCCTCTGCAGCCTCTCAATGCCTGCCTTGAGTTCCCCCATCTCCCTGGGCGTTAGCTCCCTTTCGTCGAAGGAGAAGTCGACACCGAGAACCTTGAAGCTGCTTCTGGCGCCTCCCCCTGCCCCTGTTCCCCCTCGCCCCCCCCTCTACCTCCTCCGCCTCGCCGCCCAGCTCTTCCTCGCGAAGCGCCGGTACGCCCTCGGCTTCCACCTCTGTCGGCGCCGCGGTCCTCGCCGGCGTCGCGCACGTCCGCGGAGACGACGAACCCTTGGGTCTTGCCCAGGTGCGTCCGCAGCGCCGCAAGCTGCTCCAGCTCCCCCCAGTGCCGTTCCACCTCCTGCGTGTCCTCCAGGCTCCTCGTGCAGGCCGTGCGGTCGTCGGCGTACACGCAGCACGTGGCCGTCGCCACCCTCCGTTTCATGCGGCACGTCGGCGGCATGAGCACGGTGGCCATGCCAAGCATGCTGGCAGGGTCTCCTTGCGGCAACGACCGTGAAACCGCGATGGGCTCACTAGCGACTAGGCCGGCACTCTCAATCCACCGCTCCTGGTTGCACCGTATGTCCACGATGCCATCCACGATGCCATGGGGCACACCACACTCTTCCCAGATGCGTCCTACAATCACTGGATCCGTCCTGTCGAAGGCGCTCTCGAAGTCCCAGGAGGAGCCGTAGAGGGCGCCCTTCTTGCTGTCCACTCTCTGCTTGTCGTCTTCGCTCAGGAGGTCGTACGCAGGGGTGCCCGCGATCCTGTTGGCGACCATCGTTTGTTCGACCTCCGTCAGCGTGCCCTCCAGGAGCCCCTCGAGCGTTCTCTGGCGCAGGCCGCCAGCTTGGTCCGCCTCGAAAGCCGGCTCCAGGAACTCTGCGATCTGCTCTGCTCGGTGTTTGCGCCACATTCTTACCACCGTGCTGGCGATGGCGATGGGCCTCATGCGGTCCACTTTCGGGATGCTGTCGCTCTCCTTCGGGATGTGGGTTTGCCTCCACCTCTTGAGGCTCGGGGGCCAGCCTCCCGCCTCGAAGCCAAGGCACAGATCCACCAGGTCATCGTAAGCAAGGTCAGGCAGGAGGAGCAGCTCGCTCGCTAACCACTGGTCTTGGCCAGCCGCGGTGCCTGCCATCGTCCTCAAAAGCCGCCGCACGCTGCCTGCTGATGAGGCTCCCCAGCGCAAATCACTGTGGCCGAGCATGGCGTAGATGTGCTGACGATGGCGGTCCTCCTGCGCCACCGCCTGCTGGATTTTCTCCTTCGCCTCCTCCACCTCCTCTGCGTAGTGCAGCATGTACTCCTCGGGTTGGTTCCCAGACCCTGCGCTACTGAAATGGCCGTGATAAAAAACTACGGAGCTTCTCCACCGCAGCTTGCCCCGAATACTGTCTCTGCTCGGTCGCGTCGTACACGGCGGCACCACAGCTCTGCGCCGGAGTCCTGATCCATTTGTACGTCCGCTTCCGCAGGTTGTCCTCGCGTATACTCTCGTGCCACACTTTGATCCTTTCGTCCCTGCTGACCTCCACTGCTTCCCGCAGTTTCCTGTGCAGGTCCTGTGCGTCATCTGGTCCAACGGCCCGCGGCAGCCCAAGTTTCCGCCGAAGGTACGCCCTCTTTCGCGATAGCGCCTGGGTCGCTCCGTCACGCGCCCGCGGCCCCCTTCGCTCCTGCACGGCTTCCGACACGGCGATGAGTTCCCTCAGCTGCCTCTCGCGCCGCGCCTGCACGGAGCCCGCCTCTTGGCTCTCCGGGCGCTGCCAGTGCACCAGGTGTCGGTCTCCCTTGTAGCCCGTTCCTTCAGTAAGGACCTTGTGCTCACCTCGCAGAAAAGCTTCTGCTCCTCGGGACCACTTCCCCCAGAGGTCCTCGGCGGTGCCTGCGTCCTCCTCCTCTTCCTCCTCCTCCTCGCGGCTGTGGCACGTCCGCCAGCGCCGGGCTGCCTCACGCGCCTCCTCCTCGTTTTCCTCCTCTTCCTCGTGCTCAGCCCCACGTTCTCCTTCAGCAGCGGCATCGCCCTCCTCGGCCACGGGGCCTTGACTACGAGGTGGCCGGGCGCTCGCGAGCCAGCCGTCGTCTTCATCGCCCATGTTGGCGCGTGGTCTGGTACTGACGCCATATCTCGCCGCGCGCCGCCAAGCCCAACCCTCAGCCTCCTCCTCGGCCCACACCTTGAGCCCCATCGTGACCAACCTGTGGTCCGCAATCTGGTCACAGTGCGCCACTGCCTCGCCGACAACCACGCCCTGGACCAGGAAGTCGTCATTCCTGGCATCGCTGCCTCCTGCCATCGTGGACGACTGCGGCACTGCAGGCTGCCACTGGCCATCCCCAGTCAAAACGCCGAGGATGCCCTCCGAGGCCTCCACATTCCAGTCGCCGCCGAGCACAGCTGCACCTCCGAGCCTGGCGAAGCACTCCCGCAGACCCAGGAGCAATCCTCGGCGCGCCTGGACCGGGTTGTTGCGCCGGAGATGCACGACCCCCACGTGCAGCATCTGCCTGCCACTGCGCACACGAAAGACCGCAACCTCTCCTCCTATCTCCCTCTTCTGCCACAGCCGTTCAGCTCTCCATGTGCCCCTCGTGGCGCACGCGAGGCCGCCGTAATTGTGCCAATCACGGCCATTATTGCCCTGAGTGTCGTCTAGCACCGTGCCCTCTACGAGGTGCCAGCTCCTCCTTGCAGCCAGCCGCTGCGCCGTGCGCATTCTTTGCCTCGTGAGTTTGTGCTCCTGGACAAACAAGACGTCGGCACCGTGCGCGCCGGCTGCCTGGAAAGCCGCCAGGCCATGCTTAGACCAGCTGGCGACATTGATAGTCCCCAGAAGGACCCCCAGCGTTTCCAGCTCCTCGCTGCGCCCCAGCTGTCCTGCCGTCTCCTGCTGCCCCTCTGCCTCCTCGCCAATTGGCCTCGTGCCTGTCTCCAGCACCTCCTCTGCTGCAATTCGCCTCCTGCTTGTCTCAGGCTCCTCCTCCTCCTCGACCTGCCCCTCTCTTTTCCGCCTCCTGTCTGCGTTTCGCCCCTCCTCCTCCTCCTCCTCCTCCTCCTCCTCCTCCTCCTCCTCGGCCTCCTCTGCTGTCCGTCCTCGGCTCAAGCCTGCGCCCGTCTCCGCCTCAGCAGCGGCCTGGTCCAGTCGTCCGGGCCTTGTCCTTGTGTTTCTGCCTCTTCCTTACGGTTTTCCTCATGACCGTCTCAGGGCGGTCCACCTTGTGCAAACCACAGCGCGCCGCCAGCCACGTCGAGTACTCCGGGCCTCGGCGGTCAGCAACATCTTGCCCAGGGCCCCACACAGCCTTCACCATGGCGCGGCACTTGACCTTGTTGCGTTCCTTCTCCGCCGCCGTGAAGCTCCCAGCGTCTGCTCTGGCTGTGAGCGCTTCGGCGGCCTCGTCAATCTTCCTCCACGCCGCGGTAGTCGGCTGCTGCTCGGCATGCTCAGCCCAGCTCCGTCGCACCAGCGCGCGGTCAACTGCATCAAGGCTTGCCCACCAGCCACGTTGGCGGTCGCATCGCCCCACCACGCTCCATGGCACTTGCCACAAGTCAGCAGGCGCCGCGTCCAGCCAGTGTGGTTCCTGGCGTTTTCTGTGACCACGTCTCGGATGTTGTGGCCTTTGTGGTCGCGCGTGTCTCCCTCCTCCTCGCGTTTCCTCCTCGCTTCTTCCCGCCGTTTCGCGTGCCGCTTCTTGGCCGCATTGCTTCTCATCTCATGAAACTCCTGCTGCGTCAGCGGCACCTTGCGTCGCACCCTCGGCGGCAGCCTAGCGGGTTTCTTCAGGGAGCCCGCCATCGACCAATCTTCCCCTTGATGCCATCGCTGGAGGTGGCGGCGGCGCTGCAAGACTATCTCTGCGAAGCGAACACTCTTCTTTATCCCCAAATAGCGGGAGGCGCCTTTGGGCGCGGTGACTGTTTCATCACACAGCTTGCACACCCAGGTGTCCAGTCCATCTCTGGGGTTGCGCCTGCAACACCGCACGCTGCCCCTCTCCTCCCTGCGGAGCGGCAGCCAAGAGTCCACGGTGCCGACGCTCCTGGCGCTGGCGGGGGTGGCACGCTTCACCGTGCTGCTGGGGCCTGGCATCCAAGAGTCCATACTTCCTCTACTCCTCGTGCTCCACGCACTGGCTGGCTCAGCACCTCCGCAAGCCCTCCCCGCTGCATCCGAAAACTCCTCGCACCTCCTCCGCCTCTTGCTCCTCTGCGGTGTCACGACAACCGACCTCTGCGGTGTCGCGACGACCGGGGGCAGCCAGTCGTCCAGCTCCTCGTCGGCAGCGTCCTGTCCCTCGACCTCTGCTCTGCCATTACCTCTCCTTCCTCGCCCTCCTCTGCCTCCTCCTCCTCCTCCTCCTCCTCCTCCTCCTCCTCCTCCTCCTCCTCCTCCTCCTCCTCCTCCTCCTCCTCCTCCTCCTCCTCCTCCTCCTCCTCCTCCTCCTCCTCCTCCTCCTCCTCCTCCCCCTCCAGGAGGGAGTGCACGCAGAGAACGGTGTTGTAGGGCTCCACCACTGCCGTGGCGACCTGCGGGCACGCCCACACAGTGAAAGAGCACTTCGTCTTCTTCCCGTAGTCCACAGACAAGCGCTCCAGCATCAGGCAACCGAGCCCAGAGCCGGTGCCTCCGCCGACGGCATTGTAGATCATAAAGCCCTGGAGGCCAGTGCAGTTGTCGGCCAACTTCCTGATCCGATCCAGGACGAGGTCGACGATCTCCTTGCCGATGGTGTAGTGGCCTCGCGCGAAGTTGTTCGCGGCGTCTTCCTTGCCGGAGATGAGCTGCTCAGGATGGAACAGCTGACGGTATGTACCCGTGCGTACTTCATCGACCACAGTGGGCTCTAGGTCGACCATCACACAGCGGGGGACGTGCTTGCCGGCGCCAGTCTCGGAGAAGAACGTGTTGAAGGCATCGTCGCCGCCTCCGATCATCTTATCAGAGGGCATCTGGCCGTCAGGCTGGATACCGTGCTCAAGGCAGAAAAGCTCCCAGCATGCATTGCCAATCTGCACACCCGCCTGCCCAATGTGGATGCAGATCGCCTCACGCATTGTGTTGGATGGGCTCCTTGATCGAGTTGAAGTCTGACAGGGGGTGACAACTCACAAGGCCGCCGCGTGATGTGACAGCCTCGATCGGAATCGCTTGAGCCAAAATGGCGACGGAGGGACGTCTGGGGGCCTCTTGGGGTCCCTTCGCACTTCTGAAGGGCCTGTTGGGGGCCTCCTGGCAGACTCGGTGCCTGTCGTGGCGTTCTCTTGGAGCACTCTGGGGCCGTCTTGGAAGTCTCTGAGGCAATCTTGGAGGCTTCTGGGCTGTCCTGGGGCTCTCCTTGGGAGTCTTCGAACCCTCTTCGAGGCTTCTGATCATTTTGAAGCGATGGGAACTCCAAAGGCGAGGACGTCAAATCCTTCAAAAACGTGAGGGAGGTCTGGGTCGAGCTCTGGGATCAACGCAACTCGTCAGGGCATCGTTTATTCCCCAATCAGAGCTTGCCTCTGTAGGGGTCCTAGCGGATTCAGATGGTTAAGTTAGGTTTGCCGCCGATTTTCGCCGCACGCCCGGGTGCCCGGGTGCCCGGGGGTGCCCGGGTGCCCGGGGGTGCCCAGGTGCCCGGGTGCCCGGGTGCCCGAGTGCCCCGGTGCCTGGGTGCCCAAGTGCCCGGGTGCCCGGGTGCCTGAGGGTGCCCAGGTGCCCAGGTGCCCAGGTGCCCGGTAGCTCTACATAGCCCTATAACCAGATAGCCCTGTATAGCCCTAAAGCTCTTTAACAAATAATTGGGTTGTTTCTCCGGTATCATGGATGGGCTGGTTGGGTTACGCGAAGTGACTCTGATCATTCCTCATACATGAAAGATCAACAACACTCGTAATCATCATCCTTATAATCGACCCGTCGTCCTCCCCCTCCCACCACCCTCAGGTAGAAACTTCAGGAACAAAGAAAATGACCACTGGCCGCGACAACCATCATCCCTGCCCGAACGAAACAGCACCAATTACAAACTCATACCAAGCAACCGTCTCGGGAACGGAATGATGACCGACAGCGTCCACGTTCCTCTCCGCGCTTTTCCAAACACCTCTATCCTCTGGCCTTGCCCTCGGTCCTGTCCGGTGAGCCTGACGTGGTTGCCCTCCAGCAGCAGGGTGCCGAAGGCCATTGCCTCGGCCGTCGCCCAGTCTATCGCAACGCCCTGGTCGATGTCCTGGCAGCGGGAACAACGGGGAGGGAGAGAGGGAGGGAGGGAGGGAGGGAAGGCTTGGGACACTCTGCGGGAGGACGATACTGGAGGGTCTCTCGGTGGCAAGGACTCTGGGGCGTCGTTCGAAACTGTCCAGGCACTTCCGTACGGGGTTCATGGCGGAAGAGGTGCGGAGGAGGGAGGGGGAGGGGCAGGAAGCAGGGATGCAGAAGGAGGGGGGCAGGCGGAAGAGGAACAGCAGCAGGAGGCAATGATCAGGGGGTTCTGGGCTTTGGCCCCCGATAGCGAAACCGCACGTGCCTGGGCTGAGCGGGCCATCGGGCCCGCATCAGCGATGAATGGGCGATTCGGGTCGATGCGTCCCGTGGCTGGGCCCTGGCACGGCGTGTGCGCCCTCCGCATGTTTGTTGGAGGTGCGGCGTGCGAGATTCACACAGCAGGGAAGGTAACAGAATTGTCCGACGAACCACGTCGGACACCCCCCCAGACTGAAGCAACAAATGCACAGCGCTACGACGCCAGCCTGGTCCACCGCGGCGCGACCTTCGCAAGTCCGTGAGCGCATGTGCGGAAGTGAGCGCGTCGACACACTGCATAACAGCGAAAATCGGGCATCGGGCGGGGGCGGGAGGAGCGCCTGCTTCTTCTTGGCCAACTGCCTCTTGAGTCCAGGGTGCAACTTGAAGCCCTCTGGCACCTGGCGGCTTCGTGGGGGCACGAATAGGTGGTGGATGAAGCGCCGGCGAATGGGGAGGAGAAGGCAGGGCAAGGAAAACAAAGACAGAAGCGAGGAAAAGAAACAGGATGAAGAGGAGAAGAGGGAGGCAGTGCAGACAGGGAGGCTAAGCTTATGGGCCCCAATGCCCGAGAGTTGGACGATGCACTGATTGCCCACCTCAGTCGCGGTGGTCTCTCCAGTGTACACCGCGAGCTGGGGGAGGGAGCTGTCACACCTGCGCTAAAACGCGCGCGATCTCCCGCTGGTCCACGGGTGTGTTGGGGAGCGCGACCGCGGGCGTCGGGCCGAGACCCGCCGCCACACCTGAGACTCCTCCCAAACAACGCAGACCAAAAGGTACCGATAGCACTACGCCCTGGACCCCTCCCGGGGCGCGTCCCGACCAGGATTTCGAGGCGAACCCAGCGGTGGCGACGAGGGCCCCCAGGAGGCGCAAAAAGGGGAAAACGAGGGAAACTCAGCGGTACGGGCGCCCTCTCCCCCTCTGACCTTCTAGGGAGGGCGGGGGTCGCGAGGCCTCCGGGAGAGCCCTGACAAACACGGGCTGTCCTGGCAGGACGGCCCGAGCACGGGGCAGGCGGGGGAGAGCACGTGGCCAGGGAGCACCAGCGGCGCGACGAGCAGGGTCTCGCAGCAGGGAACCGATCTCGACGTCCATGGGGACTGGCTTGTCGACCCCCCGTGACTCTTGCTGGCAGCTGCGGAAGCGGCGGCGACTGCAGGAGCAGCAGGGAGGAGGAAGTGGGTGACCGTAGCCAAGGTCTTTAGCCATCTGGTCCGGCTGGTGCTGAAGCTTCTCAAGCTTCTCCATGGCTGACGGATCTTCTCGCGTCGGCTGCTCACGGATCCCCGTGGCCCAAGCGTGGAAAGCAGTGGCTCCAGCGTCTTGAGATGGCGGGGCGAGCCTACTGAAGGCTTTGGCTGCCTGCGCGGCGGCTGCGCTGGCTGCTGCCTTGGCCTCTTCGAGCTCGGCTGCTGCATTGGCGACTGACCTGAGGGCCGCTGCCAAGGTAGCCTTGGCGCGATCAGACGTGGACTGGGAGCGACAGAGTTGAAGGGGCCCTGGGACACACAAATAAAAACACACAAATAAGAGGATTCCCCATATTTTCCTATATTCTCTGGGTTTTCGTCTTCCCCCCCACTTCCCATATTTTCCCATATTTTCTGAGGAATCGAGGATTAATCCCACCAGCCCTTTGGGCGTGAGTGGTTTAGAGAGCTCTCTCTGTCCTCAACCCCCCTTCTTCCCCTTCGGGGAGGGGTTTACCCCTCCCCCTACCCCCTCCCCCTGGACCTGGACAGGGAGTCCGGGGTGGTGTCAGGGGGGGTCCATTTCGACTTCTCGGAGGGCCAAAAAAACGACGACCCTCACGAGGATTCTGGCCCCGACGGGGGGAGGGAGTTTGGCCCCTCTGCTCGTCTTTGAAGCAGAAATCATTGATTTTACTATGGTTTTGGCCCCGTTTTGGCCTTCTGAGGGGGCCGCGCTCATCTTCCCTCATAGCAAAATCATTGATTTAACGAAGGTTTTGGGCTCATTTTGTCCTTCTCAGGGGGCAGCTCTCACTTGCGCTTCTGAGGAGGTCGCAAGAGGCCCCAAGATGGCCCCAAGAGGCCCCCAGGAGGCTCCCAAGAGGCCTCCAAGAGGCCCCCCAGAGGCCCCCAAGCGGCCCCAAGAGGCCCCCAAGAGGCCCCCAAGAGGCCCCCAAGAGGCCCCACGAGGCCCCAAGAGGCCCCCAAGAGGCCCCCAAGAGGCCCCCAAGAGGCCCCAAGAGGCCCCAAGAGGCCCCCAAGAGGCCCCCAAGAGGCCCCCAAGAGGCCCCCAAGAGGCCCCAAGAGGCTCCAAGAGGCCCCCAAGAGGCCCCACGAGGAGCCCGAACGACTCACACCAGGACGAGGGGCCCGAACGACTCACACCACGAAGAGCCCGAACGACTCACACCACAAGGAGGGGCCCGAACGACTCACACCAGGACGAGGCGCCCGAACGACTCACACCACGAGGAGCCCGAACGACTCACACCACGACGCGGGCCCCGAACGACTCACACCACGAGGAGCCCGAACGAGTCACACCAGGAGGAGGGGCCCGAACGACTCACACCAGGATGAGGGGCCCGAACAACTCACACCACGAGAAGCCCGAACGACTCACACCAGGACGAAGAGCCCGAACGACTCACACCACGAAGAGCCCGAACGACTCACACCAGGAAGAAGGGCCCGAACGACTCACACCAGGACGAGAAACCCCAAACGACTCAAATCACGAGGAGCGCTTTCTCTCCCTCCTCCTCCGCCTCGTCCTTCTCCCGCTCCCCTCACAAGGAGGATGTACAAGGAGGCGGGAGGAAGGAGGAACAGGGGAGATATGCGGGGCCAAGCGGACACACGCCTGAAAAACACGACTGTCGGCATGCTTCGCGAGAGTTGCTGCTGTGAGATGGGCTGGTGGGGATACGCGAAGCGTAAAGAATTGTGTCTGTGTGTTTTTTCCTCTCCTGAGTCTTGCCCGATGCAGGCCTGCTTGGAACGTTCCGTGGGTTCACGCTGCCTGGCTGCACGAGCCGCCGGCACACGCCCAAGGGCCCGAGGGCGCCAGCTCTCCCTGACGAGCTCAAATTCGTGAAGGTCCATCGCGGCGTAGATGGTACAGGGCAGTTTTTCATACTTTGGATGTTTAAGATATAGGAGTTTAAATACATGATTAATGTATGAACAAATTTATGCATGAACTCATCTTTGTTTTTAATGCTAAATCCCTGCATATGTTATACATGATCCGCACGCGGAGCATGTATTAAAACCAGCACTGTAGCCTCGGCGTACGAGGCGTTGGCGCGGCCGCCGTGCTCGCGCTCGAGCCTGGGTGGCCGCTCGCCCAAAAATCCGCGTGGCGCCGTGAACTCGGCGACGGCGGGCCTCTTGGGCCGCACGTGCGACACGAAAAGCGGCACGCACAGCTGTGACAAGACCAACGTCCGTCCGTCTGACCCGCGAGCCGAAGCAAGTGAGAGGGATGCACAAGCTGGGGAGAACAGCGCTCTGCTAGGGGCCTGACCTGGCGAATCGCTGCTGACTGACCGCGGACTAGCGGCACCATTGCGGTTCGCAGGAAACCCAAAACCTTGAGCCGAAATGGCTTCGGGCGCCTCCTTCTCCTCCTACCTCCCTCTCTCCCCTCCCCTCCCCTCCCCTCCACCCCCCCCCCTTCCTCTCCCCTCCCCTCCCCACCCCACCCTCCCCTCCCCTCCCCTCCCCTCTCCTCCCCTCCCCTCCTCCTCCTCCTCCCCCTCCCCTCCCCTCCTCCTCCGCCTCCTCCTCCTCCTCCTCCTCCTCCTCCTCCTCCTCCTCCTCCTCCTCCTCCTCCTCCTCCTCCTCCTCCTCCGCCTCCTCCGCCTCCTCCCCCTCCCTCCGCGGATGGCGGAGGTAGTAAGTCGTGTGCCACCTCGGGGAGTCCCCACCCACAGAGATCGAGAGCGGCGCGACGCCCCATTCAGCGCTGCATCAACCTCGGGGGGCGCGGGGGGCGCCGGCGCCTCGCACAAGCGGGCGCCAATCTTCCTGAGGAGTTCGATGTCTGCACCAGTCGGGTCCCTGGTGGACGGGTCGGTGGGCCGCGCGAAGCCCTGGCGGCGCGCGAGGGGCATGCAGAGGGAAGGGGAGGGTGGGAGCAGGAGGAGGGAGGCAGCTGGGGCGCAAGGAGAAGTCCATCGCCACTTCCCCCTGCAAGTCCACTGCGCGACGAAATTGGAAGCAAGGGGAAGGAAAAGGGAACGAGCGAAAGAACGAACAAATCTCTGGTGCGCGTCTGATTGGGCTACAGTGGCAGTGCACTAGGATCGGTCCTTGCAACGGAAGACTTTGAGACGAACCCACCCACAAAAACACATAGAATTTCAGGTACCCAGGGGCAGGAGCAGCAAAAGCAGCAACAGCAGCAACAGCAGCAGCAGCAAGGCGAGGGGGAGGAAGTGGATCGGGAAGAGGAAGGACGGGCGTGGTTTTCGGCGGCCGAAGGTGAGAGAACGATTGGCCCGCTGATAGCAGATCCACACGGTGCTGGGCGGGGTGGGGCTATCTTATCCCCCCTTACCGTTGCCCCTGATCTGTGGTCCTCTCACCTTGTGGTCCTGTCTTATCCTCCCCCTTGTGGTCCTCTCACCTCCCCTTGCACCAACATCCTGCCTCCACCATGTCGCGCACCCCTGGCATCTCCTCCGCCTCATGCGCACCGCCGGCGCAATCGAGCAGATGAGGGCGACAGGAGAATGAGCCGGCACGGCGTCGCAGCCCTGCCGTCAGACTCCCGGCTCCGGGAGGAGAGGAATCGGAGACGGAGCCCCCGTTTGGGGGCCCCCAGGCGCGCCTGGGTGCACGAGGAGCGCCAGGAGGAACCACCAGGGAAGGACCCGAAGGAGCAGCGGGCCCCTTCCGAGCCCGGGCCGTGCCTTCTTCCGGCGTCTCTGCAGGGGCCCTGGGACACACAAAGAGGTAGGCACAAACAACAGGATTCCCCGTATCTTCCCACATTTTCTGGGTTTTTGTCTTCCCCCCCACTTCCCATATTTTCCCATGTTTTTTTCTTGGAGTCGACGATTCATTTGTCTGTATGTTTTTCCCCCCCTGAGTCTTGGCTGCAGCGTCTGGCTCGTGCCTTCTCAAGGCACATCCAGGAGCAGCCTCCAGGGGATCCGGTGTTGACCTTCGGAACACGGCGGCAGTCTCATGAATGACGGTCTTGCGACTCCGCGGGGGGCGGCAGTGGTAGTGGCAGAAGCAGTGCGCACGACGGCGTACACGTCACGAAAGGAAACTGCTATGCCACGCAGCGAGGCACGCTGGGCACACCCCAAAGCACGATTACGCGGCGCAACAAGCGAGACAACTCCTCTAGACCAAGGCCCACACACACACACAGCTTCTGCCACCTGGAGATGTTCCGACTGATCCCGCGAGACCAAAGATGATGGCAAACACAGTGAAGTCATCGCCGTGATGACGAGCAACACAAAGAGACCATCTTCACAAAACTTCACAAGCTGGCGCCGCCACTTCGACGGGCGCGTCGGCGGCGCGCCACTGCATCAAGCGACCACGAGAGCGGAATCACCACCTGAGGCCACAGCCAGAAGATCCACAGATGTCACAGCACCCAAGCATGGTGGACACGACACAATGGATGCTGCTCCCTACACGCCCACTCAACAAAAAAAACGCCATAAACAGAAACGTTTAAAACGTCTGGCGCTCCCTGCCCAAAGTTTACGTTTATGGCGTTCTGTCGTCTTCGACTCCAGGCTGCTGGAATGACCACCGCTGCAGGCAAAGGCCGGCGGACCTCCCACTTGGTGGCGACCCAGGAGGCGTCGGTCTCCTGGAACTTGTCCGCCGCCTCGAACGCTTCCTGGAGGGGCGGGCGGGCAGCCGAGGAGGGAGCGCGCGCATGCCTCCTGGAAGTTGCGCGGAAGAGCGACGCCTTGAAGTACTGCATCTTCTCGACATCCCTGTACCCCCTGGGCTCTGGCTGCAATAAGCGCTACGGGTCGCGCAGACGACGACGACGACGACGACGACGACGACGACGACGACGACGACGACGGCGACGACACAAACGCAGAGGAGCCGCTACAAAGGATCTCAGGAATAGGAGCAACAGGAAGAGGCAAGAGAGAAGGAGAGGAGACGAACAGAAGGGCACAAGGAGCAGGAGAGAGGGTACATATTGAAGAGAAAAAGCGAGGGGAGAAGAGGTTGCTTGTGGACGCCCTCAGGCCCTGCCGCCACCCCCCATCATCCGTCCCTCCCCTCCTCGCTCTCCTCACCTCCGCCGCCCTGCGGCCCGCCGTCCTCGTGCTTCTTCCACAGCGCGTCCTTCACCGCGTCGATCTCCGCTTGCGCCGCGATGGCGGAGGCGGTGAGCTGCGGGCCGCAGCGCGGCTAGGGGGCCACATGCGAACCTACCCCTACCACCCACGATTTCTGCGGGGGAGGGTGGGGTTCACTTCGTTCGGGAGCTCCCGAGCGAAGTGAACCCCACCATCCCCTTCAGAAATCGCGAGGGGTAGGGGTAGGGTTCGCATGCGGCCCCTCTAGTGGCGCGGTGGGGGCGGCGGATAGACTCGGAGGCCCCTCGGAGAGTTTCGGAGAGGTGCACCGGAGGTCTGCGGAAGTCTTCAAAGGCCCTCCGCGCGTGACGAGGTGCGCCGGCTGGCTCTTCCGGGTGTTCGGCGTCGCCCGTGGCTTGCCGCGCGGCCGTCTCGTGCGCTGGCTGGCGTTGCCTCATACACCGAGTGATGTTGTCTTGCGGGGGGGAGGGAAAAGGACGGAGAACAACCGCGAGGCTCCAGTGGTGTTGCCACGAAACTGCTGTTGCTTGCTGGAAGCACCGACCTTGGCGAAAAAGGCCTGACCCCTTATAGAGACAGACGCTAACGAAAGGAGCTAACCGTGACAATTATTACCCGGGCGAGCGATCTAGAGGAAGGAGAAGGAGGAGGAAGAGGAGGAGGAATGTGGCCTGATGCATAAGACTTATTACACGACTAGCTTGCACCACAAAGCTTGCACCACACAGCCTGCACGACGTAGGTTTTTTCCACAAAGGGCAGCATGCTCGACACACATGCCAGGACCAGACTGAGCGACCCCTCCGTGCATTGGCTTGTCATACCTATGCTGCGCGGTCGCTCATCCTGAACCAGCATTCGTACCATCCCAGCCAGGCCCCTTGTCGGCATCCTCTCATCCCTGCCCAGTAATACTGTGCGGAGCGTCGCTTTGATCAGCCATGAAAACACTTACTTGATCCATCAAACATGCCAGCTTTCTTTGCACGCGCACTCGTCGAAATCATCGAACCAGCTTGTTTTCCAGAATGTTGCCCTATGGGGCCGTGCAGGCCACACGCACGCACATGTCGAGATAATGTAACAATCGTCGCGCACCCACCAGCTGTGTCAAATGGTACAGTGCTGGCCACGCGCGCGCGGCCCCACGAGAGCATGTCGAAACCAGCGCAAAGCCATCGGTGGACAATGCTTGTCAAGGTGGGCTTCTTGGGGGCATGTGTGGGCTTGTTCGGGGCCTCTGTGGCCGTCTCAGGGCGTTCCTGGCCCGTCCGCCGCCGTCGGAAGTCGCCTCGGGGACCTCCCTGAACCGACTTGGGGCCCCTCGGGGGCGCTCCAGGGCTGTCCTGGAGGCCATCGGATATCGTCGGCGTCTTGGAGGCCTCTTGAGCCGTCTTGGGGCCCTCTTGGGGCTATCTTGGGAGCCTGTTGAGCCCTTCTGAGGCCATCTCGAAGGTCTCTTGCGATCGGCGATCTTGAGGGCCCTCTTGGGCCGTCTCGGGCCGTCGGAAGGCCGAAAAGAAGCAAGGGCAAAAATCCTTCAAACACCCAGGAAAATCAATGATGCTCACCTTTTCGGGGCGTCCTGAAGGCCCTTTTGGAAGCCTCTTGGGCCGCATTTGAAGCATCTTGGGGGCCTGTTGGGAGCCTCTTGGGCAATCTTGGAGCCATCTTGGACTGTCTTGGTGGCTTCGAGGCATCTTGGACCATCTTGGGCTGTTTTGGAGGCCATCTTGGACCATCTTGTGTCAACTTGGGGGCCATCCTGGGCCATCTGGGCCGTCTTGGAGGCCATTGATGGCCTTCGTGGAAACATATTTTGTGGAGCGCCGCGGCCTTCTGGGTGGCCGGCGGCATCGGCCGAAGCCCCAGGGGAAGTCCTAAAAGAATTGAAAACCATACGAAATTCAGCACACGGGTACCCCTGTGGCAAGACCGCAGGGGGCGGCGGATCGAAGACGCCTACGGCAAATCACCGCCGCCCCCTGCCTTTTTGGAAGCGCCTATATGGCCGAAGGTTGAGGCCAGACCTGCCAAGCCATCGGACCATGTGTTCCCCGAATCGGTTTGGGAAGCCTTCGGGGAACACGTGGGCATCTTGAAGGTCATCTTGGCCGTCTTGGAGGCCTCTTGGGCGATCTCTCGGCGATCTTTGGGGGCTCTTGGGCCGTCTCGGGCCGTCGGAAGGCCGAAAAGAAGGAAATGTCGAAATCCGTCAACAAAAACCTAAGGAAAATCAATGTTTTGGGCATCTTCTGGCCTTCCTGGAGGCCCTCTTGGGGGCCTCTTGGGCCATCTTTGGCCAGCTTCGAGCCAACTTCGGCCATCTTGGTGGATTCCTGGCACGTCTGACGCCGTCGGGAGCCGTCTTGGGCGCCTTTCTGGGCCAACGGGGGACCCACTTGGGGCGCTGCGGGGCCGTCTTGGAGGCCATCTTGGGCGTCTTGGAGGCCATCTTGGGCGTGTTGGAGGCCCCTTGGGCCGTCTCGGGGCCCTCTTGGGGCCATCTTGGAAGCCACTTGGGCCGTCATGGGGCCCTCTTGGGGGCCTCTTGGGCGATTTTGGGGGCCTCTTGGGCCGTCTTGAGCCGTCGGAGTGCCGAGAAGAAGCAAATTCCAAAATCCTTCAAAAACCTAAGGGAAATAAATGATTTTGGCCTCTTCGGGCCCTCCTAGAGCTTGGAGGCCTCTTGCGCCGTCGGGGGGGCCTCTGGGGGGCCTCTTGGGCCGTCTTGGGCCGTCTTGGACTCTCTTGGGCGGTCTTGGACCATCTTGGGCGAACTTGGAGGCCATCTTGGGCCATCTTCGCGATTGTTTGAGGATGTCCCGAGCGAAACGGCCGTTTCAGGGAGGATGTTTCGTGGAATCTGCGGTCC
The DNA here is from genome assembly GCA_963575745.1 of Prorocentrum cordatum. Lineage (NCBI taxonomy): Eukaryota > Dinophyceae > Prorocentrales > Prorocentraceae > Prorocentrum > Prorocentrum cordatum. The sequence continues at coordinate 51,742 of CAUYUJ010013503.1, forward strand.
TGGAAGAGCCTCCCGGGACCCCGGCGGGACGGGCCGAAGCGCCAGGGGGAGTTCTTTTGGAAAAAAACTAAAACCAAAACCGAAAGGAACTAGCACGCCAGGCACCCCTGCGATGAATCGACAGGGGGCGGCGGAATCGAAGACGCATACGGCGAATCACCGCCGCCCCCTGCCTTTTTGGAAACGCCGATGTGGCCGAAAGTTGGATTAGAGCTTGGCCAAGCTATCGGACCATGAGTTCCCCGAGTCGGTTTGGAAAGCTTTCGGGGAACACATGGGAGAGAATGATTATGAACAGGAAGAGGAAGAGGAAGAAATAGAGTAGGAGGATGAGGGTTGTTAGGAGTCTCTTGGGGCACCCTTGGGGTCTGTTGGGGGCTTCTTGGGGGCCTCTTCGAGGCCTCTTGGAGGCATCTTGGGGGCCTCCTTGGGCCTCTTGGGGGCCTTTGGGGGCTTCCTGGGGGTCTCTTTGGCCGTCTTAGGGCGTTCCTGGTCCGTCTGACGCCGTCTGGAGCCGTCTTGGGGGCCTCTCTGGGCCGTCTTGGGGCCCTCTTGGGGCGCTTCAGGGCCGTCTTGGAGGCCATGTTGGGCGTCTTGGAGGCCTCTTGGGCCGTCTTGGGGCGCTCTTGGGGCCGTCTTGGGGGGCCCTTGGGCCGTCATAGGGCCTTCTTGGAGGCCTCTTGGGCGATCTTGGGGGCCTCTTGGGCCGTCGGAAGGCCGAAAAGAAGAAAACGCAAAAAACCTTCAAAAACCTAAGGAAAACCAATGATTTTGGCCTCTTCGGGCTCTCCTGGAGAACGTCTTGGAGGCCTCTTGGGCCATCTTGGAGGCATCTTGGGGCCATCTTGGCCGTCTTGGAGGGCATCTTGGGCCGTCTTGGAGGCATCTTGGAGCCATCTTACCCGTCTTGGAGGCCATCTTGGCCGTCTGGGAGGCATCTTGGAGGCCATCTTGGGCCATCTTGGCCGTCTTGGAGGCCATCTTGGAGCCGTCTGGGGCAGGAAATTGGGGAATTGAGGTCCTGGAAGGGTGGCCGGCGGGACGGGCCGAAGCCCACCAGGGAGTTCTTTTAGAAAAAGAACCAAAACCAAAACCTGAAACATCCAGCACGCCGTGCACCCCTGCAAGCAGGGGGCGGCGGACTACTGGATTTCGGCCCATCTCGCCACCGTGCCTGGCTTCTGGGGTACCTGTTGGGGGACTCTTGGCATGTTTCTCGGGCGCTCTTGGAGACAGTTTTGATACCTCTGGACCTCTTTGGAAGCTATTTGGGGCTTCTTGGAGGCCTGCTGGCGGTCTCGGGGGTCCGCTTCGGGTTGAGGGCCCGAAAAGTCAGTTGGAGTTCCCGCTTCTGGGGGCCCCATTGGGCCGTCTTGGGCCCCTCTTGGATTGTCTGGGAGCCCTCTGGGGCTGTGTTGGGGACCTCTTGAGGGCCTAGTGGTCTGTCTTGGGGCGATCTCGGGTGCCTCTTTGCCTGTCGCGGACTATGTGTAGACCCCCGAAGCAATGTCTGAAAATGCAAATTGTCCTACGGGATTGGGAGGACGTTTGCCTCTTGGAGGTCCTCCTGGAGCGCTCTTGAGGCGTCTTTGGAGCTTTCTCGGGACGTCTGGGAGGCTGCTGGAGCCGCCTGGATGTGATATTTGATAGTCTCCCGAGCATCTCCGAAACACGCAGACGGGCCCAAATGATGTTTGGCGATCTTGGGCTGGTCCCGCGGCTCGGAGCCACCTGGAGCCCCATGCGAGCCCAGTGTCTGGGCCCAACCCACCCGCCCGGCCAACCTATATATATATATATATATATATATATATATATACATACATACATACACACATACATACATATATATACACATACATCTATACCTACATGCATGCATACATGCATGCATACATATATACATACATGCACACATGCATACATACATGCATACATACATACAAATATACATACACATGTCCATCACATAGCTACATACATGCAAGTAGTACATACGTAGATGTATACCTGTGTACACGCATACAGATATGTATATATATGTGCAGTGTTACACAAACATAAACATTAACATACACGTACACGTGCGTAGACATATTACTATGCAGCTATACGTATACACTTGTGTATACGTGGTTGTAAAGATCGGCACACCTATACACATGTATGCGTATACGCCGACCGATGCATAAACACATACACAACACATGCACATACCTTGTACATGCATGCATACATCTACATAAAAGTAGACATGCACATATGCATGGAGACATAGACATACACATACAAGTACGAATGCCCACATCTATACATATAAATCTACATGTGTTGGCATACATACATATTTGTACATATACACACACATACTTACACATATACACATGCAACTACAAATACAAGTACCTACACCTACCCACATACATACATACACCCATATGACTATACATAGAAATACACCAGCCCTGTGGGCGTCGGTGGTTTGGAGCGTTTCCTTTTCCACCTCTCCTCTTCCCCTTTCAAGGAGGGGTTGATCACTGCTCCCTATTAATAATCACCCCCTCCCCCAGGCGACTGGGGGCCAACCAGGGTCCATGACGACACCCCCCCACCACCCCTGGTAAAAAACAATACAAAACACACTCTGCCTTCAAATTCGGAACATGCGCAGCCAACCTGATGCGCCCCCCCCACACCATCCCTGTCAAAACACAATACAGAGTACACTTGGCGGCGGCGGCGGCGGCTGCGGCGGCTGCGGCGGCGGCGGTGGCGGCAGCGGCTGCGGCGGCGGCGGCGGTTTGGCAGGGGGCGGCGGCGGCGGCGGCGGCGGCGGCAGGCGGCGGCGGCGGCGGCGGCGGCGCGGCGGCGGCGGCAGGCGGCGGCGGCGGCGCGGCGGCGGCGGCGGCGCGGCGGCGGCGGCGGCGGGCAGCGGCGGCGGCGGCGGCGGCGGCGGTGGAAGCGGCGGCGGCGGCGGATTGGCCCCCAGTAGCTCCCCATCCCAAGACGACTGCTGAATATGCTGAGGCTCGGGCCAGACTCGGGTGCTACGTGTGTGTTGGGAGGGCGGGTGGGAGTGAGCGAGACAGCTTGCGGGCGGGGAGGGGGTCTTGATCACTGTTCCTTATTAGTAACACCCCCTCCCCCAGGCGACTGGGGGCCAACTCGAGTCCATGCCGACACCCCCCCCACCACCATCCCTTGTAATTAGCCTGGCGAGGGACCCAACCATACGCAATTGTGGATACAGCAATTGTGAATACCATCTTCGCCCGCGCTCCCTATGTGGCCACGGCTTCCCGCCGGAGCCCGACATGCTCAGGGACACGTTTGTGGCCGTCTTCGCGGGCGCCGACGACCACGAGGACGGCGTCCCCCTGACCGAAGAGCAGAAGCAGGAAAGGGTTCTGAGAGCCATGAGGGAGACTGCCATTGGCGCCTTCGGTGGAGCTCCTATGGGGCCACGATCCTCATGAGGGGTGTGCCGAAATGGCCCGAGGCCGCCATGCGAACCCTGCCACTGGGGGCCTTCGGTGGAGCTCCCTATGGGGCCACGATCCTCGTGAGGGGTGTGCCGAAATGGCCCGAGGCCGCCATGCGAACCCTGCCACTGGGCCTTCGGTGGAGCTCCCTATGGGGCCACGATCCTCGTGAGGGGTGTGCCGAAATGGCCCGAGGCCGCCATGCGAACGCTGCCACTGGGGCCTTCGGTGGAGCTCCCTATGGGGCCACGATCCTCGTGAGGGGTGTGCCGAAATGGCCCGGGGCCGCCATGCGAACGCTGCCACTGGGGCCTTCGGTGGAGCTCCCTATGGGGCCACGATCCTCGTGAGGGGTGCGCCGAAATGGGGCGGGGCCACATGCGAACGCAGCCACTGGGGGCCTTCGGTGGAGCTCCCTATGGGGCCACGATCCTCGTGAGGGGTGTGCCGAAATGGCCCTGGGCCGCCATGCGAACGCTGCCACTGGCGCCTTCGGTGGAGCTCCCTATGGGGCCACGATCCTCGTGAGGGGTGCGCCGAAATGGCCCGGGGCCGCCATGCGAACGCTGCCACTGGCGCCTTCGGTGGAGCTCCTCTCCTTATGGGGCCACGATCCTCGTGAGGGATGCGCCGAAATGGGGCGGGGCCGCCATGCGAACGCTGCCACGGGCGCCTTCGGTGGAGCTCCCTATGGGGCCACGATCCTCGTGAGGGGTGTGCCGAGATGGGGCGGGGCCCACATGCGAACGCAGCCACTGGAGCCTTCGGTGGAGCTCCCTATGGGGCCACGATCCTCGTGAGGGGTGCGCCGAAATGGGGCGGGGCCACCATGCGAACGCAGCCACTGGGGCCTTCGGTGGAGCTCCTATGGGGCCACGATCCTCGTGAGGGGTGTGCCGAAATGGGGCGGGGCCCACATGCGAACGCTGCCACTGGAGCCTTCGGTGGAGCTCCCTATGGGGCCACGATCCTCGTGAGGGGTGCGCCAAAATGGGGCGGGGCCGCCATGCGAACGCAGCCACTGGGGCCTTCGGTGGAGCTCCTCATGGGGCCACGAAACGCTGTATCGGGTGGACGAAACGCAGGGAGGAGGCGGGAGGAGGAGGAGAAGAGGAGACGCGGGCCACCGTCTCTTCAAAACGAGGACCCAACACCACAGGATGGTTGGGAAAAAACAATACAAACACACACTCTGCCTCCAAATTCGGAACATGCGCAGCCAACCCGATGCGCCCCCCCCCCACCACCCCTGTCAAAAAACAATACAGAATACACTTGGCGGCGGCGGCGGCGGCGGCTGCGGCGGCGGCGGCGGCGGCGGCGGCGGCGGGGGCGGCGGCGGCGGCGGCGGCGGCGGCTGCGGCGGCGGCAGCGGCGGTGGCGGCAGCGGCGGCGGCTGCGGCGGCGGTTTGGCAGCGGGGGGGCGGCGGGCGGCGGCGGCGGCGGCGGCGGCGCGGCGGCGGCGGCAGGCGGCGGCGGCGGCGGCGGCGGCGGCGGCGGCGGCGGCGGCGGCGGCGGCGGCGGGCGGCGGCGGCAGCGGCGGCGGCGGCGGCGGCGGCGGCGGAGGCAGCGGCGGCGGCGGCGGATTGGCCCCCAGTAGCTCCCCATCCCAAGACGACTGCTGAATATGCTGAGGCTCGGGCCAGACTCGGGTGCTACGTGTGTGTTGGGAGGGCGGGTGGGAGTGAGCAAGACGGCTTGCGGGCGGGGAGGGGGTAACTTGACCCCTCCCCCTACCCCCTCCCCTGAACCTGGAGGGGGGGGTGCGAGTCGTCGGAGCGTCCGAAACGGCCTCGGCGAGGAAGCCAAAACCATTGGTTTTACCTGGGTGTTGGCCCCATGTTGGCCTCCTGAGTGGGGGACCCTAATTACTACCCCCCCCTCCTGTGATCGATCTCCTCCAAGATGGCCCCCAAGGCTCCCAAGGGTGCCCCAAGAGGACCCCAAGAGGTGGCCAGGAAGCCCCAAGAGGCCCCCAGGAGGCCCCCAGGATGCCCCCAAGAGGCTCCCAAGAGGCCCCCAAGAGACCTCCAAGAGGCCCCAAGAGGCCCCCCAGGGGCACCCAAGATACTCCAAGAGGCCTCGGCGACAATGCCAAAATCGCTGATTTTACTAAGGTTTTGGCCACATGTGGGGGGCACTGCTTCAGATGACTCCAAGAGCGCCTGGGAGAGCCAAAGATAATCTCCAAGATGGCTCAAGATATCCCAAGATGCCTCAAGATGGCGCCCACGATGCTCCAAGAGGCCCCAAGACCGCTCCAAGACGGCTCCAAGTGGCCAAAGAGCTCCCCCAGGAGGCCCCGAAGAGGCCAAAATCCTTACAACACCTTTGGAAAATCTACGTTTTCTCGCCGAGGCCTCCAGATGGCTCCAAGATGGCCCAAGAGGGCTCCAAGAGCGCTCCCAAGGCTCCCAAGAGCGCTTCAAGAGGGCCCCAAGAGGCATCCAGGAGGCCCCAGGAGGCCCCAACAGGCGCCCAAGAGGCCTCCAAGAGGCTCCCAAGAGATCCCCAAGAGGCCCCAAGAAGCTTTCCGAGGCACCCAAAACGCTCTAAGGGGCGTCCGGGACCGCCAAGAGGCCCCCAAGACGCTCCAAGAAGCCTCCACTGGGGGACTCTTCCTCTGTGTGCTGCCCGCTTCCCTGATCGAGGCAATTTCTCTGGGCATCGTATTTGGATGGGCTGGTGGGGATTCGCGAAGCGTCAACAATTCAGATGTACTTACACTCCACCTATGCATGTTCAAGTACATATACGTATATATATATATATATATATACCGATGATCATACATATACAGGTGTATGAGCACATACATATACATGTACATAGACAGTCTACCGATGCCTATGCACGTATATTTGTAAGTATATATATACGTATGCATAAACATGTACGCATGCGTCTACATATATTAGTACATGTGTATATACATGTACATATATGTGCATGTACTTGTGACGTTACACACACATGCATATGCATGCTCATAGGCATAGACCTGGACATTTGCATATGCAACTATATAAACATATACGTATAATGTTGCATACGCAAGTACATATACACATGCATGTGTAGGCACATCTACAGAACCTCATGGAAAGAAGTACACATGCACAGATATATCTATGTATTAACAGCATCTACATACACATGTATGCGTACGTAAAAATGCATGTGTCCAAACATACACAAATATTCATGTATATAGATTTACGTATAAAAATATAATTATACATACATACACACATGTGTATACATATATGTATGCATGTACATAGTCAGATAAGTATGTAAGTATGTATATACGTGTGTATGCGTTATGTGCATACGTATATAATGTTAAATGCATCTGTATATACATAGACACATGCAAATACATGTGCACACACATGTACATACATGTGTGTTTGTACGTAAATAAATGAAAATACAGTTATGTATGCGTTTACGTATACAAGTACACATGCATATACGAAGATATGCATATGTATGTATATACAACATTCGTACACATATAATGTGAATATACCCACATTTGCATAAATATATACATTGCCGAAGTAAATAGAGGCCTGAAATTCCACCCCGATGACAAGTACCTCGACAAGCAAGGCCGTTTAGTCAACGCGCCCAAGGAAGAAATCGAACAGGGCAGGGCTGTGTAGTAAACGCCCAGGGCCGTTAAGCTAACGCCAATTGCAAGGGTCTGGGTGGTTTTCCTTTGAACGAAAAGAGAAAGAGAGAGAGAGAGAGAACAAAAAACAGAGAGGGAGAGAAAGGCAGGAAAGAACAGAGAGAGAAAGAGAGAGAGAGAGATAGAGCGAGAGAGACATGAAGAGAGTGAGAGAGAGGGAACGTACAAGGGCAAGGGTGGCCTTAGATGAATAGACCGCCTCAGAGCGGGGATGCTTGGAGATCGTCTTGTAGAGCACCGGCTGCGTGTACTCTGGTGCATCCGTCTCGTTGTGGCCGTAGCGCCTCGTGGAGGTTCCAGGAGACGAAGGCAGGGGATTCGAAAAAAATGGCGTGCTAAAAAATAGATGGCATCTGTGACGGCCAGCGACTCGAAAGGATGTATTGGGCGCTGGGGCCATTCCAGGCCACTCCAGCAGGCTTGGAGTGGGCTCCAGAACGAGTCACCAGGAGACTGCCTGATTCCAGGAGGGTCTGTAAGGATGGCTCCCTATCCAGAGCTCCGACGTCGTGACTTCTCCACAACGTGGGGCCCCAGAAATCTCGCCACCGTCCCTGGGACAGGTCACGGGAACGGCCACGGGAAGCGACCGCGCAGCTCGCGGAGCGAAGAAACCCAGGGTACCCTGACGAGAAGCAGTCAGCGTCTTGATGCGCGCCCCCACTGCTTGCGATTCAGGACTGCCAAGGCGCAGCAGTTACGTTGACTCGCCGGGTTGGAGTCCCAGGACTGGTTGTCTGGCAAGACTGAGGACGGCCAAGACGCAACAGTCAGGTTGATTCGCGGCGTTGGAGTCCTGAGAATGGTGTTTTGGCACGCCTCAGGATCTTCAAATGGTTACCTCCCAACGGGGCACTTCCCTCAGTGGACATGCATCCTTGTAGGGACCTATGAAGAGAGAGCTTTGAGGGAGGGTGTGTTCCAACATCGTTGACAAGTCTTGGGTTTACACTGGTCCTCCTCCTCCTCCTCCGCCTTGACACTTATCCGGTCAATTGTTGAGCGGTGTAAGGCGGTGCTCTCTGCTGGCAAGCATATATAATGAGTGGTGTTGCGCGATGTTGAACGGTGATGTTCTGATGAGCTATGACATGCTGTGTCCAAACATTCATCTGGATCGGACACGTCCCCTCTTCGAGACTCAAAGAATCGGGGTTTGGATGTGTTTGGGCCCTTTGGGGCCTCCAGAAGCCTCCAGAGGCATGGAGACGGAGCAGCAGCGGGGGAGAAGGAGATGGAGGAGGAGGAGGAGGAGGAGCAGCAAGCAGCAGTAGTACCAGGATAAGAAAGAGGAGTGGGAGGAGGAGGAGGAGGAAAACAAGAAGGGGTGCAGTCCACGAGCCAAAAGTCCCATCGAAACTATCGAAAGAAACTGGGCGCAGCTCCGCTTCGAGCAGCACCCGCTGCTCCCTTCTGAAACGGCACGCTTCTCCGATCCGACGTCCAGCGCTCTAGACACCCGAACAAATCAGGTCTCCTCGAGGGAGGGCGTCGACACTCGCTCTTTCGCAAGCCTGTCACCAACGCCTGGTCCGAGCACACTCCACCACAGCAACTGGATAAACAGAACCGTGCAGGCTCGCAGCACGATGTCGAGCTCGGATAACTGCCTTGAGACCGTCTGCTGAACGGCCTGGTCAGCAGAATTGGCCGGGCTGCCAGTGGCACCTCACAGCCGCTTCTCCCCCAGCGCTCGCAAATCTTCACTGGGACCAGGAGGATGAAGACAGGAAGGGTGATGGGAAGAGAAAGAGGAAGGAACGATGGAGGGGGGAGGAGGGGAGGGCGGGGGGCGGGGCGGTTCTTGCGGCGTTGTTGGAGTCTCCTGAGGGAGGAGGACGTCGCCACGGCTAGCCTCGCGTCGAGATCATGGCCTCGAGATCCTCGAGATCCTGACTCGAGATCTTAGAACCGCCCCGAAACATGAGCCCCTGCTCGGAGTGGTCCTTGATATTTCAGCATCTTGATCCAGGACAGGTCTGGAGTTGATCTGGACACGACGGGACGAGTTTGTCTGGATTTGGTCTGGAGATGATATGGCTACCCACGAGGCTGCCTCGAATCGCAGATCGATCGAACCGAATGCATGCACCATCAAACCGATCGGATCGAGCTCCGCCCGCGGGTTAGAGGGTCGACCTTGAAGGTGCATGGTCGAATCGGTCTACACCGTGCCTCACGTAACCGAGTGAACCGTGGACAACCCTGATCCGACCTAAACCCTAAGACCTAAAACCTAAAACCTAAACCCTAAACCCTAAACCCCAAACCCCAAACCTGCACATCAGTTATTCGCATAACTCGTTGAGTTCGTTCCACGCTCTAGCATGACCTGCCCCAAGCTTCCCACATGCGTGTGAGACCAACCTCAATGACCAGATCCAATGCAAGCATCTCTGCTCATAGCATCGCCAAGCCCGCAGGAAGGAATCCACAGTCCATCCGCTCTCCTCTCTTGCCTTGTCTCCCTCCTCCGTTCTCCATCCCTTCCCTCCCATATTTCACGACCCCCCTCACTCCCACCCAACATGTACACCACCAGACCGGCCGCCTACGCGCTTCTCAAGCGAGTTTGCCTAAGTGCCCTTGGCACCGGTACCCAATGACGTCCACGATCACGTCCGTGCCCCACGCCTGAGAGCAAGTGATGAATTGTCGGAAAGCCCCATTCGATCGACAGCAAGTTGACACAGGAAAGCGCGAACACATCATATATAATAAACACATCAGCTCGCGAAAGAAAATAATACGCAAACATGCGAGTGCTGCAAGTGGACTTGACACGGCCTACACTATGATGTTGCGCTGTCTTCCCTGAACTGTTCCTAGCGCAACTAACGCAAGTGGCTACCGTGAAATGGTGGCGGCGCGATCTAACTCATGAGATCGATGGCCAGCAAAATACGAATACTGAAACATCAAATGCCACCAGTTTCGAAAAGCCGTCGTCCGACCAGCTCTGAGACTCGTTCGGGTTTCGATATCAATATTGGAGAAAGCGTGATCCACCGCCGCTTTACTGTGGAAAATTGCCAACCTTTTCCTCCGGAACCCGGGGATCGCCCCCCCCCCCTCCGAAAATCCCCCCCCCCTGCTGGACCCCCCCCCCTCCCCCCGGCAAAACCCCCCCTCCCCTAAACCCCTCCCCCCCCCCTCCCCCTCGAAAACCGGGGGGGGTCACTACGGGTTCGAACCCCTCCCCCCCCCCCTTCCGGATCTGGAAAACCGGGGAGGGGTCACTACCGGTTCGAACCCCCCCCCCCCCGAAAACCGGAGGGGGGTCACTACCGGTTCGACCCCCCCCCCCCACACGCACCGCCAGCAAACGACTCCCGGTCCCTACCACCGTCCGCATCACATCCCCCACTGTTGTTCCCAGCACCACTGTCCTCACCACCACTGTCCCCACTGGTTCCACCACCGTCCCTACTGTCCCCACCAGTGCCCCCACCACTGTCGCACTGTCCCCACTGTCCCCACCACTGTTCCCACCACGGTTCCACTCTCCCCACTGTCTCCACGGCCCCAACCACTGCCCGACTATCCCCACTGTCCCCACTGTCCCACTGACTCCTCCGCTGTCCCACTGAGCTGTCCCACTGTTCCCACCACTGTCCCCACTGTCCCCACCACTGTCCCCACTGTACCTCTGTCCCATTGTCCCACCGCCGTCCTCGCCACCGCCTTCACCACTGTCCCCACCACCATTGTACCCTCCACTGTCCCACTGTTTCCACCTCATTCCCACTGTCCCCACACCACTGTCCCCACCACCACCGTTCCCACCACTGTCCACTGTCCCCCCTGTTCCCACCATTGTCCCCACCACTGTCCCCACCACTACCGTCCCCACCACTGTCCCACTGTCCCACTGTCCCCACCACTGTCCCGCTGTGCCCTCACCGCTGCCCCACCAACACCGTCCCCACCACTGTCCGCACCCCCACTCGGTTTTCGAAGGGGGGGGGGGTTCGAACCGGTAGTGACCCCCCCCGGTTTTCGAGGGGGGGGAGGGGAGGGGGGTTCGAACCGGTAGTGACCCCCCCCTTTTCATGATGAACTGGGGGGGTGGGGGGAGGGGTTCGAACCGGTAGTGACCCCCCCCGGTTTTCCGGAGGGGGAGGGGGGGGGGGGGGGTTCGAACCGGTAGTGACCCCCCCCCCCCGGTTTTCCGCCAGCAGCGGTAGAACACGCTCTTTCCAATATTGCCACCATCGTTGTGATTCCTGCCTCGTCGAATTGGATTCGGCATTATGTTGGTTACTTGTGTCTGCCGTTACGATTCGATGTCCCGTTGGCCTCCCTGCTTGACCAGGCCATGTGGCCTCTGCCTCTGTGGCGAGCGCCCCTTCGAGGAGTCGCTGTGGAGAGGAGGGCCCGAGGGCCATGAGGAGGCCCTCGTCTGCCCACTCGTGCCGCCCCAGGCTGTGGGCGGGCATCTACAGTCGGACCTGGGCCAGAGGAACCTCCCTCAAGAGCATGAGACCCTCCGCCGGCCAAAACACAAAGAACAGCCAAGGGTACCCTCCCCAAGATGCACAAGAAGACCCAATAAACACGAAGAATATCAGGATACCCTCCCCGAAACGACCTCGATCTTATACCTCGGTACGACTGTATCAGTCTGCTCGGATCCTGGCGCCACTCCGCGGCCAGCTCGAAGGCGCTCACCACGCCGACGGGATCATCGGCATTGACGTGCAGGATGGGAATGTTGAACGCCTCGGCGGTGTGGAGAGCGAGAAGAAGGCAGCAAAAAACGATTGACAAATCAGGAGGGGCGGGGGGAGAGCGGGAGAGAAGCGAGCTTCCCACCATTATTGGCAAAAAAAAATCCGGTATCCGCGGCCTCGCAGGCAGGGCCCCTGGGCCGCAACCCCGCGGATACGGGTCGCTTTGTTCGCGGATGCCCCGCACGGAACGTATCCGTACGTCCGCGTATCCACGGGATCGCGCCCTGAAGCCAGACCGCGAGGGCGCGGATGATCAGGGCGGATGATCGGGGGGGATGGCAAAATTGAAAAGCAACTCATGGGATGACTGGGGAGGGATGACAAATCGCCCCCATAGCGCTCAACAGCGCGGTTCATCGCGCGCAGAGCGGGCGCTATTAGGCGCCATTCGCAAATCAGTGATTCACGATCTAAGCAAAAAGAGCGAGTTCCGCGAATCGGTCGCATGCTGCCGGCTTCCACGTCGCCGAGGAGGCGCCTGGAGCGACGACCGTGCATCGAGGAGTTTGCCTAGCCGCGGGGTCGAAGACAGTTGCACGTGGCAGCTGTCGCGGCCTCCTCCTCCTCCTCCTCCTCCTCCTCCTCCTCCTCCTCCTCCTCCTCCTCCTCGGCTTCCTCCTCCTCCTCCTCCTCCTCCTCCTCCTCCTCCTCCTCCTCCTCCTCCTCCTTCTCCTCCTCCTCCTCCTCCATCCCCCCTCCCTACTATCCCCTCCCTCCACGTCCCCCATTCGGGGGCCCCAGTCGTCCAAGACACCCTCGGAGAACGACCCGAGTCCCAAAACCCACTCACCACGAGGTATGGTCACCACACTATTTGGGGGCCCCCGATCCTCGTCCTGCAGGAGCAGGCGCCGTGGAGAAGCCTGGCCAGGGAAGCCAGACCTCGGAGGGAACGGGCCAGGTTCTGGCTGTACAAAAGCAAAAGACAGAGACAGAGAGAAAGGGAGAGAGAGAGAGAGACAGACAGAGAGAGGCAACATAATGATACATACATATATATGTGTGCATATGCATATGGAGGGAAAGAGAGACAGAGAGACAGAGAGAGAGAGAGAGAACAAAAAAAACACTTGTTCCTCCAGCAGCCGAGTGACGTTACTGCAGCGAGGGCTGAGGCGGGGCACGCTTAGCGTCGATTCCACGAGGAATTCGCAGGGCGAGTCACGTGCAGTAAAAGACGGTGACGGTTGCGCTAGGCGAGCACGTGTGGGGGGAGAAAAACACAGACAACACAATCACGAGAGAAGAAGACGCACACACCCACACACCCACTTTCCTGCGACGCGTCAATGATTCCAGTCGGCGGTGAACCAAGTAAGGTGGGACGCGCGCAAACTGTAAACACACACGAACACATACCACGATCAGAGAACTCGGCAGCAATGCGTTGGGCGCGTCTTCCACGGCCTCCTCCCCTCCGCCTCCTCCACCTCTCGCCCTCGAAGAAGATTGTCCAGTCGCCCTGCTTAATCTCCCACGCCTCAAATCCCACCAGCTCTCCGGGCGCAGGCGGTCTAAGTCGATAGTTATTGCAACCCCTTCTTCGCCTCGCGGACGAGGGTTATCATTGCGCATGGGTGGCGGGAGTAGGAGCTGGTGGTGGGAGGTGAGAGCTTGGAGCTAGGTGGGAGGAAGGCAGGTAAGAGCTTGGAGGCTTGGAGGTAGGAGGTGTGATGTGGGAGAAGGCAGGCAGAAGGAAGACGAGAGAGCTCCTCCCTCCCCCCATTCCCCCGCGCGGAGACATGGAAGACGGAGCGGGCGGGGGCGCGGAAGTTGGGAGACGTGGACAAAGCGCCCAGAAAGTATCGCCTTGCCGAGATCGGACGAGTACATGGTCGAGCGGTCGTCCACTGGGTCCGTCGTGAAACCCACCTGGGTCCATGACTCTCTCTCTCTCTCCCTCCCTTTCTGCCAACCTCGCGACGCCCATGAGTCGACAACACTCCCTCCCTCCCCCCGCCTCCGCCTCCCCAGAGACCAGTGATTCTGGGCAAGAGTGACCTTCGGTGTGCGGCTTTGGGGGGGCCGCGGGGGGGACCAAACCTGAGCGCGCAAGCCGCTGCTATACCGCCTCGCGATCAGCGATCGGGGGACCCTATTGGGCCCGCACCACAGGTCACCCCGGCGAAAGGTCACTCTTACGTCTAGTCGACCCCTCCCTCCCACCGCCTCCGCCTCGCTCGAGAGCGTTCCGGAGCGCTCTCAGAGCGCTCCGGAACGCTCTGAGAAGGCCCTGGCGCCTGGGGCACTCTCCAGAACCTCTGGACCTCAGAGATCCTCGATGCCCGATCCTATCCTCGTCCTGGCTCCACCTTGTCCCTCCCCCGCCTCCGCCTCGCGCAGCCGTGGAGCCACAGTGCTCCGCCCAGTGAGAAGCGGCGGCGCGGACGCCAGACGGTCCAAGGCGAGTCGCGGAAAAGGCGACGACGACGACGACGACGTCGACGACGACGACGACGACGACGACGACGACGACGACGACGACGACGGCGACGGCGACGGCGACGGCGACGGCGACGGCGACGGCGACGGCGACGGCGACGGCGACGGCGACGGCGACGGCGACGGCGACGGCGACGACAGCGACGACGGCGACGACGACGGCGGCGAGCCAGCGGCGGTCGGCGCGGAGAGCGGAGGCCACGGCAAGGCCGCGGGGCCCGACGGGCGGCACCCCGCTGGGGCGACGGCTGGGCCCGGAGGGCACCGGGCCCCCGGTGAGGCAGGGGCACTCTTTGGGCAGGGCCCCGGGGCGGCGGCCAGAGCTGCGGCGCGTGCTCCCCGGGTTCCGGGCTGGTCTTCACGCGACCTCGGGGCCTCGCTGGAGGGTACAGCCACTGAGAGTCTGGGCCTGCCAGGATCGGCCTGGCCAGGATCGGTGGAAGAGGGAGGGGGCAGGAGAGGGGGAGGAGCGGGGGGGGAAGGTGCATGGGCAGGAGCAGGGGGAGGGGAAGGCCCTGGGTCGGCGGCCAGGCTCCCCTGAGATCCTGGCGTCGCAGCTTTTTCGAGCCAGGCGCCTCGGGCGGATGCCAGGGGGGGTGGCCCAAATGAGGGGCGAAGGAGAAGGCCCCAAAGGGGCCCCTTGTAGGGCCTCTTGTGGAGCCAGCAGGTGTGCAAGAGGGGCCCTCAAGGGCCCCTTTAGGGACTCGTTCTTCACGCCTCATTTAGGTCACCACCCCATGTTCGGGCCCTGGGGCCCTGACAAATCGATCCGTCTCGAAAAATGATGCAGAAAAATGGGTCCGAAGCTCGTGATCTTCCGCGATGTTGCAATTTTTCCCAGACGTCGGATCTCAGGGTCCCCCGAGCCCGGTGCGATGGTGCGGGACCTCGCGAGCGATGGTGCGCAAACCCGCCTGTCCTCCACAAGTCTCGGGGGGAACGGAGTACTCGAACCGCCACTCCACGGACCTCTCCATGGGCGCGCTCTGACCAGCAGTTCGAGGAGCGTCCAGCCGTGGCGACGAGAGCTCTCCAGGACGAGGAGCGGCATCGGCACCGTTTCCTCCCCTGGAGATCGAAGCAAAGGCCCTTCCTGCACTCGCGGTCCAGAAGTGATTAGACAAGCGCGCTCCACTCCTCGCAGAGCAACTACTCGCGAATGGCCTGCATCTGCCGAGGGGGATCTGCGACACACTGCGTCGAGGCGAAGACACGCTTTTCAAACACTTGCGAGGCAGGCACCTTGCGGGCAGTGGAACGCGCCTGGGGAGTGATGCGGAAGCTCGCCCGGGCCCCCTGGGCGCGCACAGCGCACCCATCCCGGGGCACGCGGCGGAGAGGGGCGCGGAGCACCTCGCCTGCGCCGCGAGGCCGCACACTGGGCAGGGAGACCGGCCAGGACTGCGGCGCGGGCGCTCCACGGGCTCTGGGCGCGTCTTACATACTGCGACCTCCGGGCCTCGCCGGGAGGGTGCATCCACCGATCGCCGGGGCCCACCAGGATCGGCCTGGCCAGGAGCGGGTGGAAGGGGGATGGGGTAAAATTACAAGCTAGGTGCGCTCGCGTCGTATCTGACGTCCTGCCCCTCCCTCCCATCCCTTGCTATGGCGTAGATCTCCTCTCTGTTCGCACAATCGGATGTCGTAGCATGGCATAGCGCTACATGGCATAGCATGGTGTTGAAGACTAACGCGTAGCATGACATAGCATGGCGTGGCAACGCCCCAAAGTGGGGGGATGAGGGCCTTCCGCGGCCCAGAAAATCAACGAATCGGCCGCGAATGTGTAATCACTTCCGATGGTTTCTTCGGAAGGCAATTTATCAGATTTGGGGGCCTTGTTGGAAGGAACGAAACCCATGCCGTGGTATGGCATTGGAAATAATGACGCCAGCGCTGCAGCGGGAGCACGATTCGGAACGAGCGGAAGCAGGAAATGAGGCCAGCGCTGCAGCAGGAGCAGCTTTTTGAAGCAATTGGTTATTCTACATACATACATACATTATATATATATAAATAAACGCGGACATGAGGACGCGTAGCCTGACATAGCATGGCATGGCGACGCCCAAAAGGGGGGGGGCTTCTGCGGCCCAACAAGTCAAAGAATCGACACCGAATGTGGAATCACTTCCGATGGTTTCTTCGGGAGGCTATTTGTTAGATTTTGGGGCCTATTTGGAAGGACCGAAAGACATGCCGTGGCATGGCGCTGGCAATAATGACGCCAGCGCTACAGCGGGAGCACGATTCGGAATGAGCGGAAGCGCGGAAATGAGGCCAGCGCTGTATCGAGAGCACGATTCGAAACGAGCGGTAGCCCGAAAATGAAGCCAGCGCTTAAAAGAGAGCAGCATTTTGAAAGAAAATCCAGCGAAAACCCAACTCCCAGGAATCACGTGTAAAAAACCAATACGCGGAGGGGGGCCGAACAATCCCCAGACGCCACCGGGGGAGAGAGGAGAGCAGTAGTCATATGATTGTTTCAGTGTGGAGGGGGAGGAGCGGGCGGGGGGAAAGTGCGCTGGGCAGGGGGCAGGGGGAGGGGAGGAGAGGAGAGACGCAGAGGAGCAGGCAGTTAGCTGGCGCTCCCGACCTCCACCTCCCCACCCACCCCCCCACCCCCTCGTGTTCCTCCTCGCCAGGGCGGCACGCGCCCCCCGGACTCCCGAGGGAAGTCCTGGCGCACCAGCCCGTGGTCTGGGATCGACCGGGCCAAGATCGGTGCGGGTGGACAGCTGGCGCTCCCCCGACCTCGGCGACCCCCCCGGAGCCCGACCGAGACCTTCAGAACGAGTTCAAGCGCGTGGAACCAGAGCAGGAGATGGAGGAACGAAGGAGGAGATACGGGAGGGAGAGGGGAGGGGGAGGCAGGGGAAGGTGAGGAGGTGAGGAGGAGCTCATCCCCTCCCCCGAGGGGCGCATGGGAACGTGGCGGGATCCTGCGACACTACAGTGTTATTTCGACCACCGGATATCTCCACGAGTGACTCGGGAAACCAAAGGACTTCGTCCCGTTCGGGCTATGGAGCCCTGGGCTGCTCATTGCGAACCTCTCTGAGCCCAAGGCGCCCATGGCACCCCGGCAAGGCAAGAGCAGTTTCTTGATGCGCGTCTCCAATGTAGGCCAGACTGTGCACGTGGACGCCGACGAGGACGAGGTCGAAGGCGCCGAGGACGAGCATGAGGAGGATGACGACGACGAAGACGAAGGCGACGACCAGGAAGACGAACAGCAACGAGGAGGAGGAGGAGGAGGAGGAGGAAGAAGAGAATGACGACGAGGACGAGAACGGTGACGAGGACGACGAGACCGAGAACGACGAGGACGAGTTGCAGAAACCAAAGAGCGCCGAGGGCGGGGAAGATAACGATGAGGACTTCGTTCTCATGATCCTCCTCCTCCTCCTTCTCCTCCTCCTCCTCCTGCCGTCAGGCCGAGGCAATTTTCAAATGCCTCGCCACCGCGGATAAGCGGTGCAGCCTGGGCTCCGTGTGGCGCCGCCTGAATGCGGTGTGGGTCCGATAATGTCACGCTCCTTATCCCGCCCGCTCGCGGGTGCGTTAAGGAACGGGCGGAGGGCGGCACTTCCCTCTGGGAGGTTCGTGATCGTTCGTTGTCGTCCTTCGTGTCTCGTTTCGTCGTCGTGTCCATCGCCCCTTTCCTCTTTGGGAGTTGCGGCACGGCCCTGAATTAAGTTCCGGGGTGGACGTTGTTTGCGCTCCTGGGCTGGAGAGTGGCCCTTCCCCCATCCCTGCCCTGCTGCCGCCGCTGTCGCCGTTGCAGCTGTCAGGCCAGGGCTTCTAGTGCCCTGCCACCTCGGCCAGGAGGTGCGGCCTGGGCGCGGGGAGACCCCAGTGGCACCTCCTGGTCTGAGGTGAACCGCCGTTGACGATCACGGAGGCGGGGCCCGCAGCTTCCCGCCTGCAACCTCTTGGTTGCAATGCTCTTTGCCGCGGGCATACTGTTGCCGTGCTTGTGAGGGTGCGGGCGCTGGGCAACGCTTCGTGTTTTGTCCCTTGGGCGCCGATCCCGAACCCCCGTGCGCCATTTTGGCGCGGGGTGTAGGGCGGTCCTTGGTTTGCTTTCTTTTCCTTGATTTTCTCCCTAAGGCACAGCGTTTCTGGCGCTATTGGGAGTTAGTCAAGGAAAGGATGCCGGAGGTCAGGTCCCAGCTTGTGTCCGTGATTCCCCCTTTTTGCGCGTGTGCCCTTGGTGTTGGCCGTTGGCCACTTTGGCCGTTGGCCAGGGCACGTTGGCCCGCGTTTTGCTGAGCGCCACGGTATTGTTCTGCCTATTTGGGTCCTCCTCCTCCTCCTCCTCCTCCTCCTCCTCCTCCTCCTCCTCCTCCTCCTCCTCCTCTCCTCCTAGTCATCCTCCTCTCCTCCTCGCCTCCTCCCTCCTCCTCCTCCTCCTCCTCCTCCTCCTCCTCCTCCTCCTCCTCCTCCTCCTCCTCCTCCTCCTCCTCCTCCTGCTCCCTCCTCCTCGACATAGCGAGGCGAGCAACAGAGGAGTAAGAGAGAAGAGAAGAGGAGGCGGTGGAGGACTACAACGACGAGGGAGACGAGGACGGCGAGGAGGACGACAAGAACGAGGAAGACTGGGACGTGGACGACGAGACGGACGCCGACGAGGACCACGAGGAGGACGACGGGGCCGAGTACGAGAACGACGACGGGGAGCGCCAGAGAGCAACAGCAGGAGCTGCGGGAGACAGCCCGGGCGGCGGCGTGCAGCCTGGTTGTTCACGATGACGTGGATGGTGCCGCCCACGTCGAACTCCTGCGACGGCCCGCCAGGATTGCGCCAAGTCTGGCGAATGAGGAACAGCAACGAGGGGGAGGGGGGAGGAATGGGGGGATGGGAAGATGAGAGGGGGAGGAGGAGCAAGAGAAGGACAAGGGGGAGGAGGAGGAGGAGGAGGAGGAGGAGGAGGAGGAGGAGGAGGAGGAGGAGGAGGAGGAGCAAAGGGAGAGTAAATGTGAGCACCCTCTGGAGACAAGGGGGCGACGAGGAGAAGGGGCAGGAAGACGGCGAGGAGAAGCAGAAGGGCGACGACGGGCGGGAGGAGGGTATGATTACACACACACACACACACACACACACACACACACACACCACACACACGCCACACACACACCACACAACAAAAAACAAAAAAAAAAAAAAAAAAAAAAAAAAAAAAAAAAAAAACACACACACACACACACACACACACACACACACACACGCGCGTTGGTGCTAGGGGGGACGTCGAGGGAGGATGCGGGAAAGACGAGTGGGAGGAGGAGCAGGACGAGGAGGAGGAGGAGGAGGAGCAGGACGAGGAGGAGGAGGAGGAGCAGGAAGAGGAGGAGGAGGAGGAGGAGGAGGAGGAGGAGGAGGAGGAGGAGGAGGAGGAGGAGGAGGAGGAGGAGGAGGAGGAGGAGGAGGAGGGGGGGGGGGACGCTCCCGCTGGGGCCCCAGGGCACCTCAGGAAACCCAAGGAGGCTTCAGGATATGCTAGGAAACCACAGGAGGCCCCAGCTTCTCAGGACCCCCAGGAGGCCCCAGGAACCCCCTGGAAGATTCAAAACGCCCAGGAGGCCCCAGGAGGCGGCACGGCATCCCACAGGAAGCCTTCGGAGGTTTGAGGAGGCCGCGTTTGGCATGTGGTTCTGGCGGTGGCAACACCCGGCGGTGATCCAGAATCCCCCAAAAAAGTCACCACGCGGTGTTGGGATCCGGGTAGTGTTTGGAGGATGCGTCGAGCGGCGGTGGCCCCAGGACCCACGAAACCCGCCGGTGACCCTGTGTACCAAAACCTGGGGATGACATTCTGAGGATCTGGGGTCACCGCCGGATGTCTCACTACTTGGTTTGAGGACGGCCAAATTACGGGTATGAAGTGCACTGTAGGACTCCACCAAGGGTGCGAAACAATTCGCGCTTCACGCTTTGCGGTTCGGCTCCGACTCGTCGCATCCTCTTTTTCGCCCCCGGGGGCATCGCGAGAATGCGAGGCGCGAAGTTTTTCGCGCTTCGCGCTTCGCGGAGCACGGAAAGCGAAGTTAGGTGCCCCAATAATAACACATCGTTGCGCAGTAGTTGCCGTTGCCTTCCGCGGTCGCCCCGTACCCCCTGGTGACTCCCCATATGTTTGCTAGGACATTGCGGTCCCTGGACCTACTGGAACATATCGTCGCCTCCTGCGGCCTCCAGGGACATCCCAGTACCTGCTGAGGCCTGTAGATGATGGATGCACATGTATTTGTAAGAACCACACATATATGTATAACATGTTACACACAGTCGGCAATGTACTCCGTAAAATACATCCAGTGAGTTTTTAATGTGTAAGAACACTGTATGTGTACGATACAATATACGTTTTTTTTTATATATATATATATATATATATATATATATATATACATATAGATATGTGTAGAAAATGATATATATATATATATATATACATAGATATACATATATGTGTATGTTGTATATGTATCGCCCTACATATATACGGCCCCACGTAGGGTACAATGATACATTTCTTTATGTATGTGTATATATATGTGTGTGCGCATATATGTATCACTATATACGAATATAACTATCGCATACGTAAATATACTGCTAAATAGTATCTGTACGTATACATGTATACATTCGAATTGCCCCGCGAATTGCCCCTCTGAATTTAAAGGGGAATCCCTTTCCACTTTCGGGCGGTCTCCGTAAAATCCCATCTGAATTCTTGACGCTTCGCGTATCCCCACCAGCCCATCCAGAAACGATGTCCAGGCAAGTTGAAGAGATCAGGGAAATGGGGGAGCAACGAGAGGGACAGCCGATCCGTGCAAAGGACGAGGCGGAAGAGCAGGCCAGATGGATAGATGAGGGGGTGGCGAGGAACCGAGCGAAGGAGGGATGAGGAGAATGATGACGCTGGGTGGATGGTTGAATGCCGCTCGGATGCCTCTTGGAAGCCTTTTGGAAGCCTCTTCGGACGTCTTGGGGGTCTCTTGGCGGTCAATGGGGGCTCTTGGGCGTCTTGGGTGCTTCGGGGGGGCCTCTTGAGGCCGCTTGGGATCCTCTTGGGGGGCTCTTGGGGGCCTGTTGGAGGCCTCTTGGGGCCTCTTGGGGGTCTCTTGGAGCTTCATGGCGGCCTCTTGGAGCCTCTTGGAGGCCTCTTGGAACCATCCTGGGAGCCTCTTGGAGCCTCTTGGGGGCTTCTTGGGGCCTCATGGCGGCCTCTTGGGGCCTCTTGGAGGCCTCTTGGAAGCCTCTTGGGGCCTCCTGGGCGCCCTTTGGGGCCGTCTTGGAAGCGATCGATCAAAGAAGAGGGTGGAGTTAATTAACCTTGCCCCCCCAAGAGGCCAAAATGGGGCCAAAAACATAGTAAAACCAATGATTTTGGCTTCCTCGCCGAGGCCGTTTTGGACGCTCTAACTACCAGCGGCCCCCCCCGTCCAGGTCCAGGGGAGGGGGTTAGGAGGGGTAAACCCCTCCCCGAAGGGGAAGAAGGGAAGATGGAAGAGGAAACTCTCTAAACCACCTACGCCCAGAGGGCTGGTGGGATTCAAAGGAAAATCCTCACGTTTTAAGACGGCGGGTCCCCCTAAAGTCTCCTCCAGTTATAGGGGACCGGTCCCCCTAAAATCCCCTCCAATTTTAGGGGGACCAGTCCCCCTAAAATCCAATCCCGTTTTAGGGGGACTGGTCCCCCTAAAAACCCTCTCCCATGTTAGGGGGACCAGTCCCCCTGAAATCAAATCCCGTTTTAGGGGGACCGGTACCCCTAAAATCCTTTTCAGTTTTAGGGGGATCGATCCCCCTAAAACCCACTGCCGTTTTAGGGAGGCTGTGGCCTCAGGAACTGTGGCCTCAGGAAGCCTTACTAGGCTAATAAATCCCACCAGCCCTCTGGGCGTAGGTGGTTTAGGGAGTTTCCTCTTCCATCTTCCCTTCTTCCCCTTCGGGGAGGGGTTTACCCCTCCCCCTAACCCCCTCCCCTGGACCTGGACGGGGGGGGCCGCTGGTAGTTAGAGCGTCCAAAACGGCCTCGGCGAGGAAGCCAAAATCATTGGTTTTACTAGGGTTTTGGCCCCATTTTGGCCTCTTGGGGGGGCAAGGTTAATTAACTCCACCCTCTTCTTTGATCGATCGCTTCCAAGATGACCCCAAAGGGCGCCCAGGAGGCCCCAAGAGGCTTCCAAGAGGCCTCCAAGAGGCCCCAAGAGGCCGCCATGAGGCCCCAAGAAGCCCCCAAGAGGCTCCAAGAGGCTCCCAGGATGGTTCCAAGAGGCCTCCAAGAGGCTCCAAGAGGCCGCCATGAAGCTCCAAGAGACCCCCAAGAGGCCCCAAGAGGCCTCCAACAGGCCCCCAAGAGCCCCCCAAGAGGATCCCAAGCGGCCTCAAGAGGCCCCCCCGAAGCACCCAAGACGCCCAAGAGCCCCCATTGACCGCCAAGAGACCCCAAAGACGCCCGAAGAGGCTTCCAGAAGGCTTCCAAGAGGCATCCGAGCGGTATTCAACCATCCACCCAGCGTCATCATCCTCCTCATCCCTCCTTCGCTCGGTTCCTCGCCACCCCCTCATCTATCCATCTTGCCTCCTCTTCCGCCTCATCCTTTGCACGGATCGGCTGTCCCTCTCGTTGCTCCCCCACTTCCCTGATCTCTTCAACTTGCCTGGACATTGTTTCTGGATGGGCTGGTGGGGATACGCGAAGCGTCAAGAATTGATTCGTTTCCCAGCCGTCTGGGAGGGCCCAGAAGACTCTGGACCCATCCCCAGGAAACCAGAAGGCTCCAAATAAGCTGCCGAGGGTCCCTGGCGGCATCCAGAGGTGGTTTTAACGTGATCAAAAATAAGTGGCACAACTACCTCACATCCACACTGTTCCACAGAGTACGCTGCAAAGCACTGCTTGCGGAGTCACGCTGACAACCATCGTCATCGCCGTCCTCGCCACCACCGTTATCATCATGACAGTCGTCGTGGTCGTCGTCATCGTCACCATCACCATCATTATCGCCAAGGGCAGTGTCCTCATCGTCGTCGGCGTCACCATCGTCGTCTTGGTCGTCGTCGCTATCGCCATCGTCATCGTCACTGTTACCATCGCCACCATCACCAGCATCATTGGATAGCAGATGGCAAAACAAGCTCTAAGCGAAAGAGGATGAAGGAGAACATGTTGAGGAATGAGAGATAGGTAGCAGTCCTCATGAGAATCACCATCACCATCAGCATCATCATTAGCATCAGCATCAATCAGCATCAGCATCAGCATCAGTATCAGCACCAGCATCAGTATCAATCAGCATCAGCATCACCATCAGCATCAATCAGCATCAGCATCAGCATCTCATCCAATCAACCTCCTACCCCCTCCGATCTCATTCGCCCTTCCTCCCATACGTTCTCTTTCCGTGCGCCCTCCTGCCTGCCCTCCTCAGGAGGATGAGCAAGAGGGGACAAACAATATGAGGAAGAGGAGGAGGAGGATTGCCGAAAATCCCTGGGCCCCAAGATCACTTTTTGAAAATAAACAAAGTGAAAGACACCCAGGACCTCAGAAGCCGCAGACCAAGCCACCAGGATCGCCGAAAACTCCTGGGCCTCCGAAATACTCTAAGTTTAAAATGTTCTCAAAAGTTAAAAATTTCAAGCGCTACGAAAAGTCTTTAAACGAAATAAAACTTATAACATGTTCCATGCTTCCAGGGCCCCAGAAGCCGCAGACTAAACCACTAGGATCGCCGAAAACTCCTGGGCCTCCGAACAAATCTAAGCTTAAAATTCTTAAATTTTAAAAGTTCAAGCGCTCCGAAAACTTTAAAAACAAAATCACCCAAAAAATGTGTCAATGCTTCCAGGGCCCCAGAAGCCGCAGACCAAACCACCAGAAATTTCAAGCGCTCCGAAAATTATATATAATGCTCTTAGGTGACCAAAAGCGAGGAGTAGGAGGCGGAGGAGGACGAAGAGGAGAAGGAAGAGAAGAAGGAGGAGGACGGGGGAGGAGGAGGACGGGGGAGGAGGAGGAGGAGGAGGAGGAGGAAGAAAGGGACGGAAGAGGAGATGGAGGAGGAGAAGGAGGAACGACAGGAGGGAGAACGGAGGAGGGAGGACGGAGGATGAGGAGGGAGGGAGGAGGACGAGGAGGACGAGGAGAGGAGGACGGGGGGAGCGGAATGCAATTGGATACCCGTATCCCGTCATGCTCCCACCCCCTGTCTGGTATGTGGTTGTGGTCGTCCGTACCCCCCCCCTTTCGAGCGCCAAGGGGGGAGGGGGGGGAGGGGGGGGGGTCGAAAATCTCACCCCCCCTTGAAGGGGGGGAGGGGGGGGGGAGGTTCTGCGAGCACACCCCCCCTTTTGTGTATTCAGGGCCATCCACTGGCGCGCTTTCCCCAACTGGGGGGGTAATTTGGTGGGGGTCTCGAAGGGGATGGAGATGGGGATGGGGATCGGTTAAACGATACCGAAAGGCAGGTGCAGCGCTTTCAGAGCTCAGCGCCGAACAATTCACGACGGGCATGCCGCGTGCTGCCCGCCTTCGGGAGGCGCAGGACCATCCGCCCCATCGTGCGCTCGGCACGCTGGGGGGAGCGTTTGAGTGCCTGTTAGCTGCCAGACAGGACCCCTTGAGTTTTCGACCGACGCAATCAACGGTGTGCAACCTGGCGATCGTTTCGGCCTCGTGACAGCCCAAGAAAGCCCGCGACTGATGCAAGACCAGCTGGCGCCCGAGGAGCCTGCTGGAAGGCTCCAGGGGGACCAACAATCTCGAAGAGTCTCTCGCCTTCTGAGGCCGTTCGCTGTCCAAGGTGGCCTCGAGAAGCCCTCCAAGATCCCCTGGACGGTCCCAAGAGTGCGCCAACAGGCCTGCAAAACGGCCTCGTGACTCCCCAAGACGGGCCAAGACCAGCCCAAGAGAGCTCCAAGACGGCCCCAAGACCAGACCAGACCAGACGGCCCCAGGATAACTCAACCGAGCCTCTTCGGGAAAGCTCGGTAGAACCACGGCGCCAAAACGAACATCCAGACACACCCAACAGGTGTCAAGTAGTGCCCAAACAGGCCCCCGAGAAGACCACGATACGCCCCAGACTTACGGCCCTCGAGAGAGCCCCAAAATGTTTCCAGGAGGCCCCATAGAGGCGCCCACGGAGCCTCCCCGAAAAAGAGACTGCTGACGCAACAGCTTACCCAACACGACGTCAGGTTACGGATGCACCCAGCTGCAGCATCATGGCGCTGCTCCCCATGCACCTCGAGATGGTTCTACCGAGCCTCTTGGGAGAGTTCGGAAGAACCATCCTGCATGCGTTTCATGAGGGGGCCCTAGGACACACGAATAAATACACACAAATCAAAATTCCCCACATTTCCCGATATTTTCCAGGTTTTTGTCTTCCCCCCCACTTCCCATACTTTCCCATATTTTCTGGGGAATCGACGATTCATTGTGTCTGTGTGTTTTTGTCCCCTCCTGATTTCAGTCCTCCTCTGGCACGGTGGGCAGGACTTGCCGCGGGCAGCTGCAGACACCGCTGCAAGCCGGTCTCAGTGGTCCTCGGGGCCCAGCGTGGTCTCCCCGTGCTGCCTCCACACGAAGAGCCTCCGGTCCCCGACGGTGCAGTACACCGTCCGGTTCAGGGGGTCCATGGCCACCGCCAGCTTGTGCGAGTCCAGGGAGCCCCCCGAGTCCACCTGCTGCGAGCACCACAGCCTCGGCGTGTAGTCCCACACGCGGAAGAGGCCGCGCGCGTCGGCGGTGATCAGCGGGCCGTTGTCGTAGGGGCCGTAGGCCAGCGAGATGATCGGCGAGTCGTGTGCGACCTGCATACCCTGGCAGGCGGGCTTCGGCCCCCCAAGGGACCACTCCATCAGCACACCCGCACCCGCGCCAGCGACCTCCTGGCCATCGGCGAGAGAGCCCGCAACGAACAACATCCCCTTCGGCACGGTGGCGTTCCGGATCGAGCCCTGCGACCCGGACCAGCGCGAGACTGGCCGGCGCACCGCCGTCAGCTCCGCGAGCCGGAGAGCCCTCGGCGCCGTGCTCACGGGGAAGGCCGCGCCGAAGCCCGCAACCGCGCCCTGGGCCTCGACCGTCTCTGCAGCGATGGCCAGCACGGGCTTCAGGTCCGTCACCGACCACACGCGCACCGACAGGTCCTGCGCCCCCACGGTGTACGCGAAGAGGCGGTCGACGGCCAGGTCCGTGAGGCCTCCCTGGTGCAGCCTCGCCTGCGCCCGGGCCGCGAAGCCCCTCGTCTTCTGCCAGACGTGGCAGTGGCCGAGGGAGTCGGCCGTGAGGAGGTACGTGGAGCTGACGGCCATGCGGGTGACGGTCGGCGACTCCGAAGGGCGGGGTTTGCCAAGGGTGGGGTCTGCAACCCGCGCCTGTGGGTTCGCGGGCGAGGACCTCAGCAGAGATCTCCTCTCCGCCGCGCCCCGAAGAAGGCCCATTCAACCTTTGGCGCAACACGCTGACCCCGGAGCCCCAGCGGCGCCAGTCGCAAACCACACCCGGCGCAACCATATAAGACGAAGTTAGGACGAGCATAAATGTGGGTGAAGGTAAATCGAGAACCTCTGAGAGCCGGCGGTTCTGGAGGATGTACCTGGAGTCGCGACCTTTTCAGAACGCTCCAGAACGCTCTGAGAGCGTTCCGGAACGCTCTGGAACGGATTTGTCCTCGCCCTAGCCGCGCCCGATCACACCCTTTGTAGTCACCGAGACGGGCGCGGCATGGTCCTCCAGTGAGGCCATGTAGCCCTCGTCCAGCCGCCACTCCTCTACGCGGTCGGGCTCGGGGCCCTCCGCCCCGCAGTTCCACACGCGCACGACGTGACCGCCTGCGGAGTCCGCGGCGAGCGCGGCCCCGGGCCGCGGAGCGAGCGCCACAATGAGGCTCCTGGACGAGTCCTCGTCTTTGAAGAGGAGTGCGGTGGCCAACTGGCCGTCCTCGAGCCGCAGGGCGTGCTCGAGCTTCAGCTGCTGGTCGCCTGGCCCTCCGTGGACGCCGCCCCCCACGCGGAAGACGTACACCCCGCCGTCGCCCGCCAGCGCCATGCGGCGCACAGCGGTGGCGGCGTGCCCGCCGGGCCACAGGGGGGCAAACACGAGCAGCTTGGTGCGGAGGTCCAGCGGGAGCGTCGTCTCGCTGCAGGTAAAATGGCAGAGCACAAGAGGCGACAAGCTCACGCGCTTTCGGAGCCCCGCGCGGACTCTGTGGGTCGGCGCTGGACCCCCCCTATTGGGGATCCATCATAAAGGGGGGGCGGGACCCTGAGGGGGGGCATGAATTCGATCAGTTGGTGCACCGAACTGCCGCAAACAGATGCCCCCCGGCATGCCCCACTTATCGGCAACTATCGGGAGCCGCCTGCGGCGAGGAGGCATCTGTTTTGGGCGGCTCGTTGCAAGGACCGATCGAATTCACACACACACACACACACACACACTGGGGCCCACACACACCCTTTGCGGGATCCCGACATAAACACCCCTGCACCGCCGCCCAGGGGTGGGAAGGGGGCTCGAGCGCCAACTTGGGGCAGCCGCGCGGGCCTCCAAACACCCATGCTTCTGCCGCTTGCTGGTATTCTAGATGGGGCGCTGCGGCCGCCAACGACACCCGAGACACGCCCTCCTTGTCGCGCACGCTGCAGCACATGCCCCTGCTCACTGGCTGGCCCATCACGCCACTGACGGCCCAGTGGGCGCGCAACACGCGCCCACCGCTCCCTGCCCCAAGCTAGAGCCAAAACGGCTACGGACGAGTCTTGAAGCGCTCTCGGCCCTTGGCGCAGTCGTGGGGTTGGGCCCACCGAGCCTTACACGAGGCCACTGCAGCAGCCGCACGAGACAGAAAGGCACCCTCCATCACTCTTCCTTATCGATAACTCCTCTCCGTCGCACCATCAGGCGTGTCGAAAGGGCGGGCCTGGCGTTTCACATCCGCTTGCGATACTGAAGCTGCATATTTTCAACAGTTGCACGGAGGGAGGGCGGGTCGTTTTCACAATGAGATTTCCCCTTGGCGTCGCGCACACTCGTCTTACAAAAATCCACCGATCCTGTGGGGGGCGTCATCATTCAGGGGCGTTCCTGTTTGCGGAGCAATCTATGTGGTGCGGCCTATGTGGTGCCAATGATGATGAGCAATCGATGTTGTGCCATCTATGATGTGCAGTATATGCTGTGCAACAGTTGTGGTGCAATATGTGTGGTGCGATATGTGTCGTGCAATCGATGTGAAACATCAAAGAGGTGCAACCTATATGGTACAATATACGTGGTACAATATTCGCCGGCCCAACGGGCCAGAGGCGTGCTAAGATCTCCGGTAACTACTAACAATATTTCTAGTTCGCGCGCACGGGGCGGCCCCTGGGGGCCCCCGGACGAAAAGTACCCCGGCCGATCCCCGGCTGACCCCCGGGCGATCCCCAGGGGGGAGGCTATTTTTCGCCACCCCTCACGAGGATCGTGGCCTCCGAGGGGGTGGCTGCAATCGACTACCCCCCCTCCTGCCCCAAGGGGCCCCCAAGAGCCCTCCAAGAGGCCCCAGGGGAGCCCAAGACGCCGCCGAGGAGCCCCAAGAGACCATCAAGGAGCCCCCAAGAGGCCCCTAGGAGGCCCCAAAGAGGCCCCCAAGAGGCCCCAAAACTCGGCTAGCCCACAACGGTGCGACAATATGGGCCGGCGGAATGAGCGAAGCGATTCATAATTGAAGCAATATGCGTTGTGCATCACATGTGGTACAATATATGGTGTACAACTGGTGTGGAGTATGTGCTGCGCAGTATCTGCGGTGCAACCTATGTGGTGCAAATGACTACCCTGCACCGCACTTGACCACTCCACTGCTCGCGCAAACATCCCACCCACCCACCCGCAACTTGGTTCGCAAAATCTCTTAATACCGTGACGGTGGGTACCAAATGGCACTTGCCAACGACAGCGACGCCGACGACGACAGCGACAACGACGACGACGACGCCGCCGACAACGACTACGACGACACCGATGACGTCTCCAACGACTTCGACGACGCCGACAACGACGACGACGACGACGACGACGACGACGACGACACCGACGAGCGACGACGACGGCCGACTCCGACGACGACGACGATGACAAACGAACGACGACGATGACGACGTCCGACGACGACGACAACGACGACGCCGACGACGACGACGACGACGACGTCACGACCGCCGACGACGACGACGACGACGATGAACGACGACGAGACGACGACGCGGCGGCGACAGACGACGACGCCGACAACGACGACGAAGAGACGACGACGCCGACGCCGAACGACGACGAGACGACGACGACGTCCGCCAACGAAGACGACGACGAGGCGAGGGAGGACGACGACGCGACAACGGCGACAACGACAACAACGACGAGGGATGAGGGAGGAAACGGCGACGACGCGAACGACGAAGTAAGGATGAGGCGGCGACGCCGCGACGGCAACGACGAAGAGGGCCGACAACGACGACGACGACGACGGCGACGAAATAGGAGGGACGACGACGAGACGCCGACGACGGACGACGACGACGACGAGGGAGGAGGAGGAAGGACGACCACGGCGACAACGACGACGGAAACGACCACGACGCCACAGAGGACGACGACGACGAACACGAGGAAAGACAGAGGACGACGTAGGCGACGACGACGACGACGCGGGAGGAAGGAGGACGGCGACCACGACGACGACGACGCAAGAGCGCGCGCGCACGCTTTTGTTGAAAATCCGTGTTGCGAAACCTTGGGCTTTTGTAGGTTTTTTGGACGCGCGATTTCGAAATCCTTGCGAAACCGATGGGGTGAGGGATTTCGGCGTACGCGCGCGACCACGCGCGCGTCTGCACTTCGTCCCATTTTTTGCAAAGGATTCTCGCGACGGCACACGAGCAAGGGCGTTCGACAGATTTCGACATGCGCGCGAAGCCCGTTGGGTAGCATTTTGTGAAAATCTTGGAAAACCTATGGTTTTCTTAAGATTTCCGAAGAGCTCGCGCGGAAGCGTTTTTAGCAAATCAGTGTTGCGAAACCATGTGTTCTTGTATGTGTTTTGGAAACTCGATTGCGAAATCCTTCCGGCACCGAAGGTATTTGAAGGATTTCGGCATGCGCGCGCGACGACGCGCGCGTGTGCACTTCGTCTCATTTTTTGCAAGGGATTCGTGAAAAAGTGCTATGTTAGAACCAAAATGTCACCGCATAGTGTTTTTACAAGGGACCCTAAGGGGGGGGGAAACCGGCCTGCCTGGGATGGTCTGATTTCATATTTAGGATGGACGAGTGTGCAGAATATATATATATATATGAAATTATACTATCCCAGGGGGAAGCGTTAAGTCCGGGGGGGGGTAGAGTCTATTCTCTTTTTAGAAAGGAGAATATATGCTGTGCCAGATAGGTGGTACAATCGATTTGAAGCAGCCTATGGTGTGCAATGTGGTGTAGTCGCTGTGGAACAATCGATGTGGTGCAGTATAGGTTGTGCCATATTGGTGGTGAATTCTATGTGGTGCAACCCACTTCGACTGTCTTGAAGCTGTCCTCTCCACTGCTCGTGCAAACATCCCACCCTCCCACCCGCAACTTGGACGCAAGACATCTTCAGACAAGACCGTGACGGTAGGTACTGCGTGGCACTTGGCCACGACACCGATGCCGACGACGACAGCGACATCGACGACGACGGCGCCGCCGACAGCGACTGCGACGACACCGACGACGTCTCCAATGTTTTCGACGACGACAACGACGACGACGACACCGACGACGACGACAACGACGCCGACGACGACGACGAAGACGACGACGACGTCGCCAACGGAGACGACGACGAGGGAGGAGAAAAACGACGACGGCGACAACGACGACAACGACGATGGAGGAGGGAAGACGGCGACGACGCCAACGACGAAGAAGGAGGAAGGACGGAAACGCCGACGACGACAACGACGAGGAAGGAGGAAAGACGACGACGATGACAACGACGACGAAGACGACGACGACGGCGACGAAATAGGAGGGACGACGACGAGACGCCGACGACGGACGACGACGACGAGGGAGGAGGATAACGACGAGGGAGGAGTGAAGACCACGACGACGACGACGACGACGACGACGGCGACGAAATAGGAGGGACAACGACGAGACGCCGACGAAGACAACGAGGGAGGAAGGACGACCACGGCGACAACGACGACGGAAACGACGACGACGCCAAAGACGACGAGGAAAGACAGAAGACGACGACGGCGACGACGACGACGACGACGAGGAAGGAGGGAGGACGACGACGACGACGACGCAAGAGCGCGCGCGCACAATTTTGTTGAAAACCCGTGTTGCGAAACCTTGTGTTTTTGTATGTTTTTTGGACGCACGATTTCGACATTCTTCCGAAACCGAAGGTTTTTGAAGGATTTCGGCATACGCCCGCGACGACGCGCGCGTCTGCACTTCGTCCCATTTTTTGCAGAGGATTCTCGCGACGGCACACGCGCAAGAGCGTTCGACAGATTTCGACATGCGCGCGCGCGAAGCCCGTTTGGTAGCATTTTGTGAAAATCTTGGAAAGCCTATGGTTTTCTTAAGATTTCGCAAGAGCTCGCGCGTAAGTTTTTTTGTTTTGAATCAGTGTTGCGAAACCATGTGTTTTTATTTGTTTTTGGGAAATTCAATTTTGAAATCTCTCCGGAACCGAAGGTTTTTTAAGGATTTCGGCATGCGCGCGCCACGACGCGCGCGTGTGCACTTCGTCCCATTTTTTGCAAGGGATTCGCGAAAAAGTGATATGTTAGAACAAAACATGTCACCGCATAGTGTTATTTGACAGGGAACCGCAGGGGGGGGGATACCGGCTTGGCTGGGATGGTATGAATTCATATTTAGGATGGACATGTGGTCAGAATCATATGTAATTTACAGCACGCGCGGGGGGGCCGATAAGTCCAGGGGGGGGAGAATCTATTAGTCTTTTAGAAAGGAGAATCCACTCTGCTGAACTTGAAGTCATCATCTCCACTGCTCGCGCAAACATCCCACCCACCCACCCGCAACTTGGTTTGCAAAACCTCTTAAGACCGACTACGGCGACACCGACGACAACGACGACGACGACGACGACGACACCGACGACGTCTCCGACGATTTCGACGACGACACCGACGCCGACGCCGACGACGACGAAGACGACGACGACGACGCCAACGAAGACGACGACGAGGGAGGAGGAAGGACGACGACGGCGACAACGACGACAACGACAACAACGACGAGGGAGGAGGGAAGACGGCGACGACGCGAACGACGAAGGAGGAAGGACGGCGACGCCGCCGACGACAACGACGAGGGAAGAGGGAAGACGACGACGACGACAACGACGACGACGACGACGACGACGGCGACGAAATAGGAGGGACGACGACGAGACGCCAACGACGGACGACGACGACGACGAGGGAGGAGGGGGAAGGACGACCACAGCGACAACGACGACGGAAACGACCACGACGCCAAAGAGGACGACGACGACGAACACGAGGAAAGACAAAGGACGACGTAGGCGACGACGACGACGACGTTGACGCGGGAGGGAGGACGGCGACGACGACGACGACGACGACGACGACGACGACGACGACGACGACGCAAGAGCGCGCGCGCGCACGCTTTTGTTGAAAATGCGTGTTGCGAAACCTTGTGTTTTTGTAAGTTTTTTGGACACACATACGCGCGCGACGACGCGCGCGTCTGCACTTCGTCCCATTTTTTGCAAAGGATTCTCGCGACGGCAGACGCGCAAGGGCGTTCGACAGATTTCGACATGGGCGCGCGAAGCTCGTTTAATAGCAGTTTGTCAGAATCTTGAAAAACTGTTGTTTTTTTAAAAAAGATTTCGCAAGAGCTCGTTCGGAAGTTTTTTTAGCAAATCAGTGTTGCGAAACCCTGTGTTTTTGTATGTGTTTGGGAAACTCGATTGCGAAATCCTTCCGGCACCGAAGGTTTTTGAAGGATTTCGGCATGCGCGCGCGACGACGCGCGCGTCTGCACTTCGTCCCATTTTTTTGCAGGGGATTCGCGAAAAAGTGTTATGTTAGAACGAAAAATGTCACCGCATAGTGTTTTTTACAGGGGAACCTCAGTGGAGGGATACCAGCCGGCCTGGGATAGTGCAAATTCATTCTTAGAATGGACATGTGGTCAGAATCATAGGGCACCGATAACGCCGGGGGGGGTAGGTCCTATTTGTTTTTAGAAAGGAGAATCTATACATGCTGTGCTATATGTGACGTGCAACACTGTGCTGCAATATATGCTGTGCGATGTACGTGGAGCGGCCTATGTTGTGAGCGGTCAAGAAGAGCGCCGCAGGCATTACTGTTTTTGTCGTGCATGTATGTGGTGCAATCCAGCGGCGGCGACGGGCGGCGACGAATCGGCGACGGGGTAGCGACGGCGGCCACACAGCCACCAGACCGACGACACGGCCCAAACGACGGGCGGCGACGAGGCGGCGACGGTGCGGCAACGGCGGCCACATAGCCGTCAGACTGAAGACACGGCCCAGTTCCTCAGAACAAAGTACAAGCCCCTACGTGCAAGCACTGCTTCGGGAAACTTGCTGAACTCGTCGTCGTCGTAGTTGGCCTCTTCGTCGTCGTCGTCGTCGCAAGGTCGTCGTCGTCGGAGTTGTCGTCGGCCTCGTCGTCGTCGTCGTGGTCGCCGTCGTCGTCGCCGCCGCCGCCATCGTCGTCGTCGTCGTCGCCACCGAAGCGAGCAGCGCCCTCGCCCGTCGGGCCGCGACGGTGGCAGCGCTCCGCGACGTGGGCCAACTGCATGGTCTCGTAAACCACACCCTGCCCAGCGAACGACGCATCGCCGTGAAGGAGGACGGGCAGCACGCGCTGGCGGCGGGGGAGGCGGGGAGAGGCCCAGCCGAGCGGCCTCCTCGTTTTCCTCGTCGTCGTCGTCGTCGTCGACCTCCTCCTCCTCCTCCACCTCCTCCTCCTCATCCACCTCCCGCTCCTCCTTCTCCTCCTCGTCCTTCTCCCTCGCACCAGCTCGGTCCAAGCCCGCCCAACCTGCGAGCCAGCGCCCGGCGGCCCCCCAGACCGCTACCTCGCAGTTCTCGTCTTCCTGGTCATAGCCCCATGGCTTGCTGCTGGCGGCCGCCGCCGGACGCCGCAGGGCGCAGACGCGCGCAGTGCAGGTCCTGGTGAAGGCCTTGGGCTGCCTCGCCCATCGGGGCTGCAAGCCCACTCGCATGGACGCTGCGCTCCGAAATATGACGAAGCTCGCCAAGAATCGCAGCGAGCGCGCCTTGGCTTTCAAGGCCTCCGGATGTTCGCGACGACCCTGGCAGCGCTCAAGCTGACCGCCCTGACCAGTGTTCTGAAGAAGTCTGGGCTCCTGCTGAAGCTCCTCGAGAAGTGCACCATGTTGTCCGTCGAGAATGCTTCTCTGCAGATGGCGCTGCAGATCATCGTGGCGTTCCCTTCTCGCGAAACTGACGCTCAGGGCTCGGACCATCAGCGCCGCTCCTGTTGTCGTCAACTTGAAGAAGATGCGTACCGCCTCTGGAAGGCGGCAGTCCTGAGGCTCGCTGCGCGCGGCGCGAGGCATCGTAGTGCCAGCTGCCGCGTTTTCGTCGTTTTCATTCGCGTCGATGCCGTCGTTCGTCGTCATTGTGTCGTTTTTCCGTCGTCGCTCGTTTTCCTCAATGTCGTCGTCGTCGGTGGCT
>CAUYUJ010013503.1:87000-94500 GCA_963575745.1 Prorocentrum cordatum
TCGTCGTCGTCACATCATCATCATCATCATCATCATCATCATCATCATCATCATCATCATCATCATCATCATCATCATCATCATCATCATCATCATCATCATCATCATCATCATCATCATCATCATCATCATCATCATCATCATCATAATTTGCATCATCATCGTCATCAGCAGCAGCATCATCAGCATCAACATCAGCATCGTCATGATAATCGTCCTCATCATCACCACCACAATCATCACAAGCATCATAACCATCACCACCACCATGATCATCACAATCACCATCAGCATCAGCCTCAGCATCAGCATCATCATCAGCATCAGTACCAGCATCGGCATCATGATTATCATCATCACCATCATCATCACGATCATCACCATGATCAGCAGCAACCGCAGCATCAGCAGCAACGCCGTCCTCGCCATCATTAACATACTGTCCACTGCTCCCGTTGGGTCCTTGCGTGAGTCCTCCGTGTTTCCGAGGTAGTACTGCTTGGCGCGCGTGCGCCCCAAGGTCACCGTGTTGACGGTCTCCAGGTGCGAGGGGTTTGCCTCGAGCAAAGGCAGCGGGAGAGGAGTGCTGCACCAGAGATAAGACGTCAGTCGTTGGCGCTGCGGGCGGGATCAAAGAGCACGCAGGACACAGGAGCACTCGACAGAATCCAGCAGGCACCAGCAGAGCCAAAACTCTGCGAGATGCCCGGCAACAAAGAACGCTTGCGAAACTCGACAGACGCCCACGCAAACGTCAGCCGCCAAGCCCAGCAGAGGGAAGAACGCCCTGTCGGTGGACGGCCAGGCCAGTGTTCGGTGGCAACTCATGGGAGCCTCCCATACCATCTTGCCGTCCCTTGCGAACCGACGCTAATCGACGCTAATCGACGTTAAATCGACGCTAAGCGGCGCTAACCGACGCTGAATCGACGCTAATCGACGCGAACCGACGCCAAATCGCCACACCTCATCGACTCCCAGACGCCACTTCGACGCTACTCGACGCCAAAGACAGAACTACGAGGGCACACGAAGCCTCCCATGACTTGCTACCGAACCCGTGGGAAGCGTCGGAGGAGCAGCGGGGACCCCGAGAGCTCTCCAAAGAGGGGACCCCGAGAGCTCCCGAGGCGGCCTCCGGGGAGGCGCCCTGCAAGCGAGCCCCCTCGGCAGGCCGGCCCACCCCCCGAAGGCGGGCGGGGGCCGCGCGTCCCGAGGGCCCTCCCCGGTGCTGGCCCTCGCTCTTAGGGGCCACATGCGAACCCTGCCCACTAGCTCTGCTGCACCCCAGCCCCGCGGAGGACGCCCAGCGGTCCCCAGAGCAGCGCCAGACGGGCCCGAGACGGCCGGAGATGCTGCCCAAAAGCACGCCGGAGCAGCCCCAAGGCGGCCCCGGTGAGGCCTCCATAGGGAGCCGAACTCCATACACCGACGCTTGTCTGGCCCCGCACCGAAGTCCACCCACCACACCGACGCTTCTTCTGGCCCCGCACTTAAAGAAAACACCACACCACCCCAACGTCGCCACCGAACCTCCAAAAGTCCCGGGATTGAAAAACAGCCCGCCACTGGTAATGTGTATGTTCCAGGTCCTTGCTAAATCTGTAGCCACTAGGTCCTTCTTAATCTGTTTGTCCAGCGCTTGCTGAGTAGCCATCAAGGTTCGACTGTCCTTGCGTAGCTTGTCCTGTCCAGTGCCCTGGCAGAGTGAGGCTAGTCCTTGCGTGTCATAGCAGCATCTCGCAACCAATAGATACCCCAAGTGAGAAAATAGGCACCATGACGGCCTTTAAGTAGCACCCGAATCCAAGCCTCTGTCTGCTGATAACCAGAGATTTGCCCTGCTCTAATTAAGGTTTCGAAGAGGAGGCGGGAGAAAACATCGAAAGCACCGTCCTCTAATGTCACCGTCATGGACTTCCCGTTCTCGAAGGTGCGCACGTTCGAGGTCCCCAGATGGTACTTCACGTCGCCTGGGGAGCAGGAATGTGAGTGAGGCCAGACAGACTTGGAGGGATGATGGAAACGCACGAAGAGTACGTGCTACATTCGCTACCCGATATTGTAGTTACTCGCCAAAACACCCGTGTCTGGTAGCACACTCGAAAACACATGGGGCAACAATGCGAGCTTCGATAGCGGGTGGAACATCGCTCGGCTGTCGACCAATGCTCTGGCTAAGAGCCGCTTGCTTCCGATAATGTGATTGAAGTTTTAGCGGCGAAAGCGCACGATCGAAGACCTTGGTCCAACTACCCTCCACATCTTGTGCAAATCGGAATGCCTAACTATATTCAGCACCGTACGACTCGTTATTCTCATACGGACGCAGTGGCTCTGGCAGCTGACCCCAGCAAGCCAAGTTAAGCTAACGTACATCTGCTTGAAAACTAGACAGGTCAATCCGAAAATCTGAGGGAATGGCCAACAAAGTGTGCGAGCATGCAGCTTGAGTAAAACCATAGACATAGTGAGGAAGCTAGTAAGGCAAGGGTGACTGGACATCGTCTGATGGACTGCACACAATTTGCGTAACGATCGACATGCTGCACCCATCCATGTATGCGTGCCCACCGATTAATCCTGCAAGCCCGCAGACACACAACAAGCCCAGCAAGCCAGGTAGAACCGGTTGCGTAAGCTGGGCAGGTACGCCAGGTCGGGCTTCCCACCAGGATGTGAAAACAGAAGACTACGAATCACACAGACTGGCTCGCCCATCATCCAGCAGACCGCGGAGGCGGCAGAGCACGACGACGACGACGACCACGACCACGACCACGACGGCGAGCAGCAGAAGGTCAAGAAGCAGGAGCAGGAGCGGGAGGAGGCCCTGAAAACGGTCGGGCCGATCCCCGCCCCGAACTCTGGCCGAGCCCCGGCAGCAGGGTCGCCGGCGTAGAGCCAGTCGTTCTCCTGGGACTCCTCCAGCAGTTTGTCGAAGTCGTAGTGCGTGCCTGTCCGCCGCCGCGCCACGAGCTCGCGGGCGGCCGCTGGGGGCAGCCACGAGAGCGTCCTCCTCATCCTCCTCCCTCCTCCCTCCTCCTTCCTCCTCCTCCTCCTCCTCCTTCTCCTTTCTCCTCCTCCCTCCTCCTCCTCCTCCTCCTCCTCCTCCTCCTCCTCCAGCCTGCACCCACTTCCTCCCCCCGCTCCTCCTCCAGGTGTCCGCACGGCCTGGGCCTGTCAGACCTCCAGAAGACTCCCGAGGCCTGCGGAAGCCTCCGGGCCTCCAGAGGCCTCGGGAGCCCTCGGGAGGCCTCTGGAGCTGTTTGGGGGTCTCCGGGTGCCCACGGTGCGTGTACGGAGTATCTTGGGCTGGCGGCGCGCGGAGCTTCGAGCAGCAAGTGTGAGGCAGAAACATGGGCATCCATGGGGAGACAGGCGACTACAGATATGAGGCCATCGTGTAGTTGTGAGTCATGCAGGAGTGAGGCGGCACTATGGTAAGGCCGCCGCGACTCCTCCATAGATAGCGAATGGGTGGAAGTAAGGTGGCTGCTGGTACATTGGAAGGCTTTAATTCCCATCCTGGCTGTAAAACTGAAGTCGTGTAAACGGTGAAATGCTGTGGCCACGTCAACAATGCAACAACCATTACGCTACATACAAATGTTGTCGCGTGCAGCTGTATTGAAATCTCCAGCGGGAAAGTTGCGGCTTCCCCGCTACACACGATTCCAATGCCACGAAAAGCTTCTGATCGGACTGAGCCCTATGATACGGAATGTCTGAGGCCCCTAAACAGGTAAGTTCTGCTGGCGCCTAGGCTATTACATGTCGGCCTTGGGGGCGCACAGCATGATGGATGTCAGCACCCACTGTTCACGGTGAGAGGCGCCCCCCGCGGCAAAGAAAAAGCTTCGTAATCTTGCCGTCTTCTCCAGGTCATTCTGGTCTCCTCGAAGCATGTGGCCCGATTGAGAGAAGTTTCAGGCGGAACAAGTGGACCGTAGATGTGCTCCTAATCGTCCTCTTGTTGATGGGTATCTGCCAAATGTTCCACATTCCACTGTCTGGTAAGAGTGTGATCTTAGAAATTTAGCGAGCTCTCCAGGTGATTGTCGTTTATGGCCGCCTCAGATCCTGAACGCCGAACGTGGAAGCACTGACCAGCACAACACAGTTTAGCATATAATGGCATGGCACATCACAGCATCCTATATCATGGCATCACAGTGTATAGCACGGCACAGCACTGCACGTAGCTTGCACTGCATCGCTCGCACAACATGGCATGGTAAGACACAACCAAATACGGCATAAGTAGTATTGCAACGCGTGGTAAATCATACCAGGACAGCGCACCTTGACATAGCAGTGCACCGGTACATAGCAGCGCACAGCGTTGCATACCATAGCGTAGCACAGTATTGCAGTGCCTAACACGTCACGCTATATAAATAACATTGTATACCGCAGCCCAGTATCGCAATGCCTAGCACTGCACTATATACCATATCATCCCATGGCATCGCTACGCATAACGTGGCGTATCATATCCTTGCACTGCATTGCAAAGCCTGGCATAGCATTGCAGAGCACTAGATAGCACAGCAATGCATTGCAGCCCATTGCATAGCCCAGCATAGCTTAGCCAAGGATAGCCAGCTCTAGGGCAACCGCTGGGTTACCTCCAGGGACCTAGCAGCGAGGGGTTCAACCGCCTCACACCTTCTTTCACAGAAGACAACAAAGTACGGAACCTTCGTACTTTGACTGGGTCTCTTGTGCCCCCCCTGCAAGATTCGAGCAACATGCTGTGGTGGTGACTATTCTGGCGCTGCAAGCTTGACCAGTCTGTTATCAATTCAAATACGCTGCCGTGCTGCACGTCTCAGGCTGGCACCTGAGGCAGTCTAGAAGTTGGCGCTACTCCAGCCTGGACCTCAGACCCTGTGGCTGACTAAGTCAGAGGCACTCCAGCATCGTCTTTGGTATGCCTTCGTGCCTGCCTTGCACCGAAGGTACGTGAAGGTCGCGCTCGATCTACACTAAGACACTAAATCCGTGCTTCGTCGTCCCTTCATTGCCGTGCACTCAGAATTGCAATCGTCCACTGCAGGACCAAATCGAGCCTTCGTCCTCCTCCTCCCTCCTCTTTCCCCTTCGTCCTCGCATGATTCCCCCGTGCTCCTCGTACATTGCACCAAAACGACATGAGTCAGGCCGCCGTTGCCCTTGTTACAAGCCTGTACCTCCTGCGAGATTTCTTCTTAGTTCGCAAGTTTCGACACTGCAACACCCTCCCACGCCGATCCGCGTCTCTGCAGGTGATGGAACTTATGCTCGTCGGAGGTGTTTCTTTCGAGCAGTTCTAAACACTGCATGTCATCCCAGAACGGATCACAAAGGGGCGCGGACGTCCCCAACTCCGAAATGCGTGATTCACTTCTGAAATGCACACTCCGTTCGCAACTTCCCTTCCACGACACGACGGTGGGCACCGCAGCGGCTCTAACCCTCATCTGTATGATTTCCATCCGTTGAAGAGGCCGCGGCCCCATCTCCCTGGGAACCACCTACCGAATTGCGCATGCACTGTGTAACTCTCGACGGTCCAATGCCGCGACGTTCCCCATGACCTGTGCGAGGTCACTAGCTACCTGTGTTCTGTTTACCCCACTCCTCGCATTTCTCCCCCTATCTGATCCCTACCTTTGAACTCGGCGAACATCTGCACCAGCGGCTTCGCGACCACGTTCGTAAGCACGTTGAGGCGGCCACGGTGAGGCATTCCAATGACCTTCGGTGCAGGCTCCCACGCGCTCGCTTTTGGTCAGCCATAGGTGGTGACGCTGCACCGCTTGTCCGATCCGAACGCTACGCCCCAAAACAAGTAATCGAAGAAGCATGCAGGAAGCGCGAGAGCAAGGGGATGTGAAGGAATACGCTGAAGGAATCTGGACACCACCAACATGGCTGACCAGGGCCATCCTTCGCCCTGGCATGGTGCATACGCCGCCCTCTTAGCCGATACCAGGAGGGCCGATTCTCCATCCTAGGGCCCGGAACGGACCCCCTGCCAGGCGTGTCTGTGGGCCTTCTGCGTACAAAGAGCCGACGTGATACGAGCCACCCCTCACCACACCACGTCTGCCAAGGGGCGGAGCTCCCGCATGCGCGCGCCAAGGTCCCAGACCCCTGGGCCCGCCGCCGGCTGCACCCGCCCAAAGTCGATCCTGGAGCCCTGCCTGGGCACGGTCCTGACCAGCCCTTTCGGGCCAC
Organism: Prorocentrum cordatum; assembly: GCA_963575745.1. Taxonomy (NCBI): domain Eukaryota; class Dinophyceae; order Prorocentrales; family Prorocentraceae; genus Prorocentrum; species Prorocentrum cordatum. The sequence continues at coordinate 93,226 of CAUYUJ010013503.1, forward strand.
GCATCGCCATGGCGACACGGCGATGCCACAGAGAAGAATCACAAAAGATATCTGGCGGCGACCACAAGGGACCAGGGAGAGGGGGGCGGTATTCTCGAAAGCGAGGGGGGGATCTCAGAAGGCCTTTCGCGATGGCTTCTGGGAAAGCATCTTGGAGGGCATGAAGGGCACAGCACCTGCAACGACCCCCGAACAATGAAAGCCTCCAAGAACCCTTACCAGCAAGGCCATCGTGTGGGGATCGCGGAGCCTCCGCCAGCCGGCCGCGATCCAAAGCCAGCGACGCACTGGTTGGCGCCCAGCTCGGCCGCCTTCTCGAGGGCCGCGTTAATCCCCGCGATCGAGGCTTCCGCACCGTCCACGCCGAAACGCTGAGACCGTGGCGTTTTGCGGGCACTGAGTTCTTCTCCTCCTCCTCCTCCTCCTCCTCCTCCTCCTCGTCCTCGTCCTCCTCCTCCTCCTCCTCCTCCTCCTCCACCTCCTCCTCCGAATCCTACTCCTCCTCCTCCTCCTCTTCCTCCTCCTCCTCCTCCTCCTCCTCCTCCTCCTCCTCCTCCTCTTCCTCCCATCCATTATTTTCCTTATACATAACTCCTCCCTGTCGCACCCCGGGTGTTTCGCCTGAGACTTCCTCACCATTGAATCATGCGGATCCACATGGGGGTGGCGTCGACGAAGGGGGTGAAAGTTGAGCGTGCCTGGGGACATCGCGAAAAGGTTTTTTGAAAGAGCAACGGCCCCTCAAGAAAATCAGGTGTAGTAGTGATGTCTGATAGTAATCTAAATTGAGGAGAAGTGGGAAGATTTGAGAGATTGTGAAAGGAATTGGGGGAAATTGGAATATAATATCGTGGGGCGACCGAAATTGAGAGAAATTGAAACAAAGAGGTTCGTCTGGCGAGAAACTCTGAGACACATTGAAACAAAGAAAGTCGTCTGGTTCAGATCAATTGAGACCGCTACTGTTGTGCAGCCGCGTAGGCTTGGTTGTGTTGTGAAAGCGTTTGGTTGCGTTTTGAGGGCCCCTTGGCTCACTCCGCGGCAGTTTGATCGCCCCTCTCGTCTCCGCCACCCCCATGTGGATCTGAAGGACTTAGGACCCTGAAGCTAAGAAATTAACATCAGTTTCACGGATTGACGGCGGGTGGTTTTCAGAATATGGCTCTCGCCTTAGCCCCGCGCATATTTCTTTTTAAAAAATTGAAAGGGCTCCACGGGTTGAGGGCGAGTGGTTTTCCAGAGGGCAGCAGGATTCAGGATTGTCAAGACGCAACA